>CM062297.1:619403474-620003474 GCA_031216915.1 Pictodentalium vernedei
CGATGGAGATTCAAAATATGGGTCAAGGTCACGGGGGTCACCCAGGGGTCACTGAGTGCATTTTTCATAATTACATTTTTTGATCCCCTAAAGCATTTCTGACATACACACATGCATTTTTTACATTAAAAAAGTGTGTGTGGCCAAAAATTTTAAAAGTGGGTCACACTCATATCTCAAGCGTGGTATGATGAATGGATCTGGGACCAACCCCAAATGAGTCTACACTCGATAGAGATTCAAAATATGGGTCAAAGTCACCGAGGTCACCTTGGGGTCATAAAGTGCATTTTTTAATAACTGCTGGAAATCACATTTTTTTACCCCTGAAGCATTCCTGACGTCCATACATGCATTTTGATGTAAAAAAGTGGGCGTGGCCAAAATTTTTGAAAGCGGGTCACGCTCATAACTCAAGCATGGTACGATGCATGGACATGTGACTAACATCAAAGGAGTCGACATGCGATAGAGGTTCAAAATATGGGTCAAGGTCACCGAGGTCAATGACTGCATTTTTCATAATTGCTGGAAATCATATTTTTTGACCTCCAAATGCTTCCCCAAAATTCAGATGTGCATTTTTTCATGAAAAAAAGTGGGCGTGGCCAAAATTTTTGAAAGTGGGTCACGCTCATATCTCAAGCATGGTGTGATGCATGGACCTGGAGCCAACACTAAATAAGTCGACACTTGATGGAGGTTAAAAAATGTGGGTCAACGTCACGGAGGTCACCTGGGGGTCATTGAGCGCATTTTTTCAGAATTGCTTGAAATCACATTTTTTGACTCACTAAAGCATTCCTGAAGTCCATACATCCATTTTTACGTAAAAAGTTGGTGTGGCCAAAATTTGTGAAAGTGGGTCATGCTCATATCTCAAGCATGGTATGATGTATGGACCTTGGACCAATACTAAACGAATTGACACTCAATGGAGGTTCAAAATTTGGGCCAAGGTCGAACAGGAGTCACGAGGGCTATTACCAGAATTGCTAGAAATCATATTTTTGAACCTCCTTGTGCATTCCCTTGATCGGTTCCTTTGAATGCTGTGAAGATATATACCTTATCTGGTTTCTTGGAAAAAATTATCTGATTTTTGAATGAATATCTATAAATACTGTCATTGAAAACCTATTTCTTATTTCTTTAAAACTATTTTATCCCCAAAATAAGCCTCTAAAGTATTCCCATTACATTCATAGAGGGGCGCGGTGGCTAAGTAGTTAGAGGTGCAGACTGCAAGTCGAGAGGTTCTCAGTTTGAATCCTATCTGCGGCAACTGCCTTGTGTCTTTGGGCAAAAACACTTCACTCCCATTGCCCACATAAGGGCATGGTGATGTTGTGTACTAAGACATACTGCATGTCGATGATGCACTTGCACTAACCCTACTTGTGTGGAGTTAGCATGTTGGGGAGCCAGACAGTTACTTGTTGCTGATTGGTGGTTCTCTAGGTTATCAGGCTTCCTCCATTTGTCTAAACTGTCCGACACAAGGCAGGCCTAACTGTTGAAAAGTGTCGTTAAACCCCAATAAATTAATAACATTCATAGAATGTCTTCTGTGCACTGTTTGTCAACATAACGTAACCCAAATACAATCAATCCTATCTCAATGTTTTTGGTATACTGATAGACTGCCTGCCATTGGTACTCGGTCATCTATGATTTGGAGGCATGTGGGGCCTTCAGGCTCTACAGGTTAAAAATATGTTTACAACATTTACTGGGAAATGAGTTAGCGGAAGCAGAAACCACTAGAGAAACAGAATTTACTGCATCCAGTAAATTCAAGCCTGTGTAAAATGGGTTAAAGTATCAGGAATAAACTCTACAGAAAGAGAATTTATGGAGGCTTATTTTCTGGAGTAAAATATTTTTTAACAAATCAGAAATGGGTTTTCGTTAACAGTATTTAGATATTCATACAGGAATCAGAACAATTTTTATAAGAAACCAGAAAAGGCATTCATGTGACCAGCATTCAAAGGGTTCGATACACGAATCAGAAATGGACAATTTTGGCTCTGCCCACTAATTTGAGTGATGAAATACATTCATAAACTTTAGAAATACATTAAGGTGTAAATGCATTCCCCAGTCTTTTGAATAATATGCACTTGATGACCCCATTCAGGTGGACCATATATTGAATCTCCAGCAATTTTTAACTCAGTCAGTGTAGTCCCATGTCTACATCTACATTGAAGAATGAGCGCAACCCTCTTTGAAATAATGGCTCCATCAACTTCAGATTTGTCAACTGCCATTCATATAGAACAGGTGAAAAGAACATGGATGAGTGCAAACTGGTTATTGTAAACCAGCATGCCAAAATGCATCGAGATAGGACGATCCGTATTTGAGTTGTCGCGCTGACAAAAGCTGCATAGACTCTATATCGGAGATATTGTCATAAAAACCTTAAAAACCCCAAGAGCTCATTTGAAGGCCTACTCTTAAAAGGGCATCTACTGACCTAAACAAGGCATTCATGAAACTAGAACTTTTCTAATAAATTAATTTTAAACAGTCATAGCACTAACACAGTTAACAGTACAGTCAACTATGTCAGTATTGCATCTTTTACTGGCATCCTGACAGTATTGTGATAGGTTTCAATAACAAATCTTCAGTGTAGTTTTACAATTACATGTACACTGGAATTCTTCATGATCAAGTTGTTTGTTTTTATATTATATTAACTTGGTTTGGAAATTAATTCTGCACAATGAGATTAAATAAACAGATCAGGTTATTGTATGTGACAGTCACAGCTTACTCCCTAACTGCTTTTTGTGAAATTCTTCCATGGAGAAAATATTCATACAGGAATCAGAACAATTTTTCTAAGAAACCCGAAAAGGCATATAGAGTACATTAAGCAAGCCATCTCCATAGGCTACACTCTCAATTCTTGAGTCCCTCAGAAGTGACAAAAATAATATGGGCATCATGCCTTTTCTTCAGTTGATCATAAAGTAAAATGTAGAGCTCCCCAATGAAGCCCCCTTGATACAACCTTTGTGGATTAATCTTAGTAACATACCTCTAGAGGGTACTGAATGCAAAATTTTTAATTCTTCAGCAAAATGTCTAATTCTGGCTGCATAGGGAGCCCAAATATTAACCCAAGCTCTCGATGATTTGCACACAGTTGAATCTGACTTCCCTAGAGATGTTGTGTACCAAATATGAAAGCATTCTGACTGTTGGATCGGAAAAAGAGAAATTTTAAAGAAATTTCTTCATATTGCATCAAGTTAAAATTTGGGCTACCAGAGCGAGCCCAAATATTAACCTATGGATCCGATTTGAACAATCTTGAAGCTTGCCACCACCCCCCACCCCCCCCCCCCCCCTTCCCAGAGATGTTGTATACCAAATATGAAAGCATTCTGACTAGTGGATCTGAAGAAGAAGATTTTTGAAGAAATTCCCTCATATTGTACTAAGTTACATTTCAGGTTCCCATATGGAGCCCAAATATTAACCCAGGCACTCGAATTGAACAAACTGGAATCTGGCCCCCCTAGAGATGTTGTATACCAAATATGAAAGCATTCCAACTGGTGGATCTGAAGAAGAAGATTTAAAGAAATTTCCTCATATTGCACTAAGTAAAAAGTTGGGTTACCATAGCAAGCCCAAATATATACCTAGGGATCTGATTTGAACAAACTTGAATCTGCCCCCCCCCCCCCCACCCCTAGAGATGTTGCATACCAAATATGAAAGCATTGTGACTGGTAGATCTGAAGAAGATTTTTTTAAATTACCCCCCATATTGAACAAAGTTAAAATTTGGGCTTCTGTAGGAAGCCCAAATATCAACCTAGGGACTTGGTTTGAACAATCTTGAATCTGACCCTCGTAACAATGATGCGTACCAAACTTTAAGAGATTCTGACTGGTGGTTCTGAAGAAGATTTTTAAAGAATATTCCCCATATAACCCTATGTTAAAAATTTGGGCTCCTGTAGTGAGCCCAAATATGAACCAATGAGCTTTATTTCAACAAATGTGTATCTGACCCCCCTATGAATGTGGTATACCAAATATCAAAAGATTCTGATAATTGGTTCTGGAGAAAAAGATTTTAAAAAATTTTTGCAAATATGCTGACTCAGCACTTTTTCGATGCCCATTACAGAACACCCTAACATAACCGATGGCAGTTTTTTAACCATTCAATTCTACTGGTCCTAAGGATACTTCATACCTAATAACAGCTCTCTGTTCCGTGTGGTTCAGCTGTGTGGTTTGGGAAATGTGGGCGTTTGAAAATATTTCTATTTTTAGCTCCCAGGGTTCCCATGGAGATGCGGGAATTATTTTTTTTTGCATGGGCCAAGTACTTATGACCCAATAATACCACATACCAAATTTGGTTCACACCGGACCGCCGGTTCAGAAAATAGAAATTTTGGGTGGGGTAAAAAGTCTCACCCCTCCCATTACAAAGCCAAATATTGCTTCACGAACTTCGTTTGAAAAAACTTGATTCTACACCCCAAAAGGAAGTTCCATAGCAAATATCAAGTCATTGTACACGCTGGTTCTTGAGAAGAAGATTTTAAAAATATTTTGGAGCATTTTCCCCCACTTCCTTTCTATGGGACTGGGCATGTTGAGTTGAACAAAAATGCAATGACCCTTTGGAACCATCACTCACACAAACTTTCACTTGAATTGGCCCAGTGACTTTGGAGGAGAAGACCAAAACAAGAGGCCCCAAGGGGCCTGAGGGCGCTCACCTGACATGGTAGCCTAAATATCAACCCAGAGGATTGATTTCAACAAGTTGCATCTGCTCCTCCTAAGAAAAGCTTATACCAAATATCCAAAGATTCTGACCAGTGGATCTAAAAAAAAAGAAGATTTTTAACCCTTTACCTAACATGAAAAGCAGACGACCGACACTTGCAAAAAAAATTCTTGAATAACTAATTTTTTTCATTTTTTGTCTCAAAAACATAGGTTATGACCCCTCGTTGGAACGAGCTCGACGAGCTCGTTCCAACGAGGGGTCATAACCTATGTTTTTGAGACAAAAAATGAAAATATTTTGAAAATTATTTGGCTATTTTTGAGAATAGCGCTGGCCGGTTTTGGCCGTTACGTTGGGTAAAGGGTTAAAGAATATTCCTCATTATGAGTCATATTGAACTAAGTTATAATTCAGGCTCCCACAGGGAGCCCATATATGAACCCAGGGACTTGGCTTTAACAAACTTGTATCTTACCCAACTAAGGATGCTGCTTACTAAATATCAAAACATTCCGACTGCTGGATCTGAAGTAAAGATTTTTAAAGAAAATTCCTCATTTTGAACTAAGTTGCAATTCGAGCTCCCACAGTGAGTCCAAATATGGACCTAGGGACATGGCTTGAACAAACTTGAATCTCACCACCTAAGGATGCTGCATACCAAATATCAAAACAATCCGACTGATGGATCTGAAGAAGATTTTTAAAAAAATTCCTCATTTTGAACTAAGTTATCATTCGGGCTCCCACAGTGAGTCCAAATATGGACCTAGGTACATGGCTTGAACAAACTTAAATCTCACCCCCTAAGGATGCTGCATACCAAATATCAAAACATTCCGACTGCTGGATCTGAAGAAGATTTTTAAAGAAAATTCCTCATTTTGAACTAAGTTATAATTCGGGCTACCACGGTGAGCCCAAATATGAACCTAGGGACTTGGCTTGAACAAACTTGAATCTCACCCCCCTAAGCATGGTGCATACCCAATATCAGATTCTGCCTGCAGGATCCTGAGAAGAAGATTTTCAAAGAAATTTACCTGAAATGCACTAAGTTCAAATTTGGGCTCCTATACTGAGCCCAAATATAAACCCAGGGGGCCAATTTGAACAAACGTGAATCCGATCCACCCCACAATGTTGCATACCAAATATCAAAAGATTCTGCCTGCTGGATCTGGAGAAGAAGATTTTTAAGAAATTTGCCTGAAATGCACTAAGTTCGAATTTGGGCTTCTATAGTGAGCCCAAATATGAATCCAGGGGGCCAATTTGAACAAACTGGAATCAGATCCACCCCACAATGTTGCATACCAAATATGAAAAGATTCTGCCAGCTGGATCTGGAGAAGAAGACTTTTTAAGAAATTTGCCTGAAATGCACTAAGTTCGAATTTGAGCTTCTATAGTGAACCCAAATATGAATCTAGGGAGCCGATTTGAACAAATTTGAATCAGATCCACCCCACAATGTTGCATACCAAATATCAAAAGATTCTGCCTGCTGGATCTGGAGAAGAATATTTTTTAAGAAATTTGTCTGAAATGCACTAAGTTCAAATTTGGGCTCCTATACTGAGCCCAAATATAAACCCAGGGAGCCGATTTGAACAAACTTGAATCAGATCCACCCCTCAATGTTGCATACCCAATATCAAAAGATTCTGCCTGCTGGATCTTGAGAAGAAGATTTTCAAAGAAATTTGCCTGAAATGCACTAAGTTCAAATTTGGGCTCCTATACTGATCCCAAATATAAACCCAGGGGGGGCCAATTTAAACAAACGTGAATCAGATCCACCCCACAATGTTGCTTACCAAATATGAAAAGATTCTGCCTGCTGGATCTGGAGAAGAAGATTTTTTAAGAAATTTGCCTGAAATGCACCAAGTTCGAATTCAAGCTTCTATAGTGAGCACAACAAATATGAATCTAGGAAGCCGATTTGAACAAACTTGAATCAGATCCACCCCACAATGTTGCACACCAAATATCAAAAGATTCTGCCTGCTGGATCTGGAGAAGACGATTTTTTAAGAAATTTGCCTGAAATGCACTAAGTTCGAATTCGAGCTTCTATGGTGAGCCCAAATATGAATCTAGGGATCTGATTTGAACAAATTTGCATCAGATCCATCCCACAATGTTGCATACCAAATAACAAAAGATTCTGCCTGCTGGATCTGGAGAAGAAAATTTTAAAGAAATTTGCCTGAAATGCACTAAGTTCAAATTTGGGCTCCTATACTGAGCCCAAATATAAACCCGGGGGGGGGGGGGGGGGGGGGGGCGATTTGAACAAACTTGAATCAGATCCACCCCACAATGTTGCTTACCAAGTATGAAAGGATTCTGCCTGCTGGATCTGGAGAAGAAGATTTTTTAAGAAATTTGCCTGAAATGCACTAAGTTCGAATTCGAGCTTCTATAGTGAGCCCAAATATGAATCTAGGAAGTCGATTTGAACAAACTTGAATCAGATCCACCCCACAATGTTGCATATCAAATATCAAAAGATTCTGCCTGCTGGATCTGGAGAAGAAGATTTTTTAATAAATTTGCCTGAAATGCACTAAGTTCGAATTCGGGCTTCTATGGTAAGCCCAAATATGAATCCAGGGGGCCAATTTGAACAAACTTGAATCCGATCCACCCCGCAATGTTGCATACCAAATATGAAAAGATTCTGCCTGCTGGATCTGGAGAAGAAGATTTTTGAAGAAATTTGCCCGAAATGCACTAAGTTCAAATTCGAGCTTCTATAGTGAGCCCAAATATGAATCTAGGGAGCCGATTTGAACAAACTTGAATCAGATCCACCCCACAATGTTGCATACCAAATATCAAAAGATTCTGCCTGCTGGATCTGGAGAAGATTTTTTAAGAAATTTGCCGGAAATGCACTAAGTGCGAAATCGGGCTCCTATACTGAGCCCAAATATGAACCCAGGGGGCCGATTTGAACAAACTTGAATCAGATCCACCCTACAATGTTACATACCAAATATGTTTAAGATTCTGCCTGCTGGATCTGGAGAAGAAGATTTTTTAATGTTTTCCCCATTGCCTACAGTGTTAAAAAGTGCTGACTCAGCACTTTTTCAAAGTCCTGAAAAAAGTACCTTGTGATCAAACCGATAGGGAATTTTTTTAACCATTCTATTCTACTGGATAAAAGTAAGCTTTATAGAAAACAAGAGGCCCCACGGGGCCTGAGGGCGCTCACCTGATACTGGCCGAGTCATATCACCAAAATAGCAAGGGATTCTGCCTTGTGGTTATTATCAGTTTTTCAACATAAAAGTGTTTTCTCTACTTAGTAACCCAGAGTGTTCATATGTTAGATACCCATATTGGGTACTCAATAATTTATCTATTTATTTATTGGAATTTAAGGTCACTTTCAGCATCTAAGGCTACATCTTACAGAGGCGTAATTATAATATCAAGTTTGGTCAATCGTTTATGCCTATCACTGCCCACTTTACAGGGCTTTCAATGCAGGAATTGGTTACTACTGGGCCCAATTTTATCAATAAAGCAGAACTTGAACAAACTTCAATTTGCCACTTCTAAGAAAATCAAAAATCAAATATCAAAAGATTCTGACAGGAGTAACAGAAAAAAAAGATTTTTTAAGAATATTTCTCATACTGAACTAAGTTATACATGGGCTCCCATAGGGAGCCCAAAAATAAAAGCTTCTGAAGCAGTGTTTTGGGAGAAGAAGATTCTTCAACGTTATTCCCATTAGCTACACTGTTAAAAAATGATGACTCGGCACTTTTAGTCCTAGAAAAGAACCTTATGATAAAATTTTTACCATTTTTTTCTTCCGGTCCTAAGGAAGCTTCACACCATATAAAAATTCTCAGTGCCATGTAGTTCTGGAGATATGGGCATTTAAAAGAAAAAATTTTTTTAGCTCCTGCAGTTCCCGTGGGGGACAGGAAAACAATTTTCGGCATAAATTAGGTACTTATGACCCAATAAGCCCTCATATCAAATTTGGTTCAAATCGACTTTTTGGTTTGGAAAATAAAAATTTTGGTATAATTTGGGCTCCCACAGTGAGCCCAAATATGAACCCAGGTACTTGGCTTTACCAAACTTCACTCTCAGCCCCTAAGAATGCTGTACATCAAATATCAAAACATTTTGACTGGTGGATCTGAAAAAAAATTTTTTTTTAAAGAATATTCCTCATATTGAACTAAGTTATAATTTGGGCTCCCACAGGGAGACCAAATATGAGCCGAAGGACTTGACTTGAACAAACTTGAATCTCACCTCCCTAAGCATACTGTATACCAAATATCAAAAGATTCTGACTGGTGGATGCGAAGAAGAAGATTTTAAAAGAATATACCTCGTATTGCACTAAGTTACAATTTGGGTTCCCAAAGGGAGTCCAAATATGAACTCAGGGACTTGGCTTGAACAAACATCAATCTCACCCCCCTAAGGATGATGCATAGCAAATATCAAAAGATTCTGATTTGTGGATCCGAAGAAGAAGATTTTTAAAATATATCCCTCATATTGCACTAATTTGAACATTTGGGTTCCCATAGGGAACCCAAATATGGACCGAGGAATTTGATTTCTACAAATATGTGAATCAATGTTCCAAAGATGTTATATGTAAAATATGAAAGCTTTTAGAGCAGTGGTTTGGAAGAAAACAATTCTTTATTTTTTTCCCATTGCCTACTGTGTTAAAAAATACTGACTCAGCACTTTTTCAGAGTCCCGAAAAAGTACCCTATGATAAAACCGATAGCAATTTTTTTTTACCAATCCTTTCTGTTGGTCCCAAGAAAGCTTCACACCAAATAAAAATTCTCACTGCCGTGCAGTTTTTGAGATATAGGCGTTTTAATTTTTTTCTATTTTTAGCTCCTGTGGTTCCCACGGGGCTACAGGAAAAAAAATTTCTGCATAAATTAGGTACTTATGACCCAATAAGCCCTCACATAAAATTTGGTTCAAATTGGCCTCTCGGTTTAAAAAATAGAAATTTGGGGTGGGGCCAAAATTTTTGCTCCTCCCATAACATCGCCAAGTATAGACCTACGAACTTCTCTTGAACAAACTTGAGTCTACACCTCAAAAGGAAGCTGCATACCAAATATCAAGTCTCTGCTATTGCTGGTTCTTGAGAAGAAGATTTTTTAAGAATTGGAGCATTTTTGCCCCACCCCTCTGCTCAATATGAGCCGAAACCTAATTTGCCCAAAAATCAAAATGCCGCTATATAACCCCTACTCACATGAAATTTCATTAACATGCGGCCAGTGGTTTGGAAGAAAAAGACCCAAACACCACCTTCACGCCGGACGACGGACGACGGACGCCGGACGCCGGACGACGGACGAAAAGTGATCAGAAAAGCTCACCCTGACTTTCAGTCAGGTGAGCTAATAAGAATTCTGGGTGCCGTGTAGTTTTGGAGATATGGCAGTTTTAAGGTTTTTCCTATTTTTAGCTCCCGAGGTTCCCATGGGACAATGAGAAATTTTGTTTTTGCATCAATCAACTACTTATGACCCATTATCATCTCATATCAAATTTGGTTCAAATCGACCTCACGGTTCAGAAAATAGAAATTTTAGGCGTGGCCAAAATTTTTGCCCCTCCCATAACGAAGTCAAATAATGCCAGACAAACTTCTCTTGAACAAACTTGATTCTAAACCTCAAAAGGACTCTATATACCACATATCAAGTTCTGCTACTGGTGGTTCATTAGAAGAAGATTTTCAAAAAATTTGGCCATTTTTTCCCCACACCTCTGCTCAATGTGAGCCGAAACCTAATTTGGATAAAAATCAAAATGCCCCTATATAACCACCACTTACATGAAATTTAATTAAAATGTGGCCAGTGGTTTAGGAGAAAGAGGCTCAAACACCACCTTCACACAGGACGACGGACGAACAGTGATAAGAAAAGCTCACCCTGACTTTCAGTCAGGTGAGCTAAAAATGGTGTTGGCGGACGACGGACGGACGGAGAGCGATGAGATTAGCTCAGCTTGACTTTGTCAAGGTGAGCTAATTAGAGAGATTAGACGGACAAACAATGTACCCTTTATGCAGAAAGATAGAGCGAAAGACAGGGGTAAAACAATATACCCCCTGACTATTCGTTGTGAGCATAACAAGGACATACGCCAATTGTAACCAGACCATCCAAGGCAGCCACTTGAAATTATGAGAATGTGTTCTACTATCCCCGCTCGACAGTTTCGTATCTTTCTTGAGTCCTGCAACCAGGTGAAAACACCATGGATGTACCCATAAGGGAAGTCTCAAATCTGCCAAGGGTTAAATGTTTATTAATATCATGATATAAAACTAGAAGGGTGGTTATGACTGCCGGCAGGTCATAAAAAGTATACACTCCGTTCCATGTACAGTTGATTGTGGAGAGAGTTTTTGGAGTAGTGACTCGAAATTTTCAACGTTTGTTCTAGAAGCTCTGCCCAACTCGACCTGTGCCTGAAAAATCCAACAACCGAGCACGTAGCCCATGGGAGCCTCACGCGCATGCGCATACGCTCTTTTCGAATTGGACTTGAGGAAATGCGCAATTCGTGTTAACTTTCCAGGCATCCGATGGAGCAACTATTCGTAAATGCTGAGTGAAAATTTCGTGGAAATCCGCAAATTCGCTGACATATAGCGTTTTTAAAGACAGGGTGTAATTTTCTGAATTTGGTCTTTTTCAAGCCGGAGCGAAAGAAGAGGGCGGGTATGGGTGCAGTCTTTTGTGGTGCCCCCTCTCTGGGGTAGGTCCACTTAAAAGTTACAATAGAGGTTGACTGACGGAGAGATGGCTGTAAATCGAAGTAGCTTCTTTAAGAACAGCACCCTGGGATCCCATCACAACCTTGAAACCTTTGAGAATCATCGAAAGTTAAAAGTGAAAAGAAAACGGCGGTGAGTTGTTTTTTAGAGGGAAAAGATTAATGAAAATTTGCATATTAGACATTAAAATAGTACTTCAGACACACACGAACTGTGTCCAGACCACTGAAGCCAGCGACTTGCAATTTTCAGAACTTGTTCTACAAAGCCTGGCCGACATTTGGGCATGAAATCGAGTGTTCTGACCGCTTGGAAAACACCATGCCTCGCGTGGAAACTGTGGGAACGGTTCATTGCCACTTTATTTTCAATGCAATGAAATTTCCATTCATTATTTACCTGTCAACGGCAGAGTTTGGCATTATTTCTGTCTGATGAACTGTTCAACTTTAACTATTTGCACCTTTATATAGGACCGAAAGATCACTGCATGCTTTCCAATATTCAGGGACTGATTTTACGAAAATAACAATTATTTCAACAGTACCCACTTGGGAACTCTCAAATCTGCCAAGGATTAAACTTTTAATAATAACATGTAAAACAAAAGTTGTCATACTTTGCTAGCCGCATGCACCCATAGACAACATTGAACACTCAATCAATTAGGAATGGAGAAAATTGTGACTTAAACTTACCAAATTCTGAAAAATGGAGTTAGTTTCGACGGCACCTATCATCATGCAACCGAAACAGGGATTGGGTTAAACTTTACAGCTACCTTATAACATAAAATCTTCTTGGACTTGAACTGTGAATCTGAATGTCAACAGAATTTTCAGATATTACGAAAATCACAATTATTCAGACAGTACCCATATGGGAGTCTCAAATCTGCTAAGGGTTAAACTTTTAATACTCACATATACAACAAAAGTTTTCATACTATGACTGCTGCATGCAGCCATTGAAAACATTCAGCACTCAATCAATTAGGAATGGAGTAAATTGTCACTTAATCGTACCAAATTTTGAAAAAGCGTAAGTTTTTTGGACAGCATCTATCTTTATGCAAACAGAATGGGCATATGGCTAAACTTTACAATCAAACGTACAACAGAAAATATGCTCGATAGGGAATTGTGAATACAAGCATGTAAATCATTTTTTGATATACCATTCGTAAATGGAAGAAAAATGAACTAAAAATGAGCCATTTTTATGAACAAGTTGAGGGTACTCGAATTCAAGGCTCAAAAATGGGTTGAAGGTTAAAACTTTGAATAGAATATATAACAGCCAAATTATTCTCAAATGAATGCCCAAACTTCTCATAGGAAACGTTTTGAAAAAATGTGGCCGCAGAGCTGAGAAACTGCATGTGAAAATTGACCAGTTTTTCCAAAATTGCACTTTGCTCGGAGTTTTGAGGTCAAAAGGGAGCAACGTGGGTAATACAGCTTATGTAGTCAGATGTAGTAAGTCATGCTACAAATATAATGAAAGCTCCAGCCAAATCGTCCAGGGTCTTGTTTGAGAATTGTGGCAAAACGTAACATTGTGACAACATTTTGCACGGTTTTGGCAGAAAACAAAAAACTTCAGAAATGCCATGATCCAGGTGAGAAACTTCTAATGAAGCTCTACATATGTGCCAAATTTCAGTAGAATAGTAAAGAATCCAACAGACAAAAATCATTGAAATAGAAAATAATGTTAATACTAGAGAAATAGAATTTACTGCATCCAGTAAATTCAAGGTTGTAAGAAAAGATTTAAAATAACCATCGGGAAAAAACTATATAGAAAGAGAATTTACGGAGGGTTATTTTCGGAAGTAACATATTTTTAAACAAATCAGGAATGGATTTTCATAAACAGTATTTACAGATATTCATAATGGAATCAGAACAATTCTTCTAAGAAACCAGAAAAGGCATATATGTACACAGCATTCAAAAGGTTTGTCAAGAGAATGCATTAGGTATCCAAAAATGTGATTTCTAGCAATACTAAAAAATGCATTCAGTTAAACCTGGGCGACCTTGTCCATATTGTGAACCTCTATGGAGTGTTGACTCATTTGGTGTTGGTCCCATGTCTATGTGTCATACCATCCTTGAGATATGAGTGTGACCCACTCTCAAGAATTTTGCCCACATCCACTTTTTTCATGTAAAAATGCATGTATGAACTTTGGGAATGCATTTGGAGGGTCAGAAAGTGTGATTTCCAATAATTCTGAAAAATGCCCTCAATGACCCCTAGGTGACCTCCGTGACCTTGACCTATATTTTGAACTTCTACTGAGTGTTGTCTCATTTGGTGTTAGTTTCAGGTCCATTTGTCATACCATGCTTGAGATATGAGAATAACTCACCTTCAAAAATTTGGCCCATGCCCACTTTTTTACATAAAAATTCATGTTTGGACTTTGGAAATGCTTGGGGGGGGGGGGGGGGGGGGGGGTAAAAAATGTGCTTTCCAGCCATTGCAAAAAATAGGCCGATAAAATCATCAGATGTGTACCCATACGTGCAACTAGTGGAAAGCTGTATGATGGAGGGCCACCATGGATGCCGACATTATGTACATCATACATGGTATGGGTATATAGAGAAATGGATTGGAGGAGTGTCTAATTTGATGGATAAAGGGTTAACATTCCAGATCAAATTATCAGATTTAACATAAAAGAAACTATACTGCACAGTACGTTCAGTAACCTGAATAAATATATAAAGTAACATGACAATCGGATTGATATTTTTTCAGTTATCTCATGCCAAAGGGATTGGAGGAATTTTCAATTTGAAGGATAAAGGGTTAAAATCTCAGGATCAAATGATCAGATTTACACCAAAAACTATACAGCTTGGCACATCAGTAACCTGAAGACAAATATTAAGTAACTTGACAATCCAAGCAACATTTTTCAAGTTATCGAATGCCAAAGGGATTGGATGAATTTTCAACTTGAAGGATAAAGGGTTAATATCTCAGGAGCAAAATAACAGATTTACACCAAAAACTATACAGCTCGGCACATCAGTATCCTGAACACAAAATAAGTAACTTGACAATCCAAGCAATATTTTTCAAGTTATGGAATGCCAAAGGGACTAGAGGAATTTTCAATTTGAAGGATGAAGGGTTAATATCTCATGATTAAATTATCAGATTTACACCAAAAACTACACAGCTCGGCACATCAGTAACCTGAACACAAATATAAAGTAACTTGACAATCCAAGCAATAGTTTTCAAGTTATCGAATGCCAAAGGGATTGGAGGAATTTTCAATTTGAAGGATAAAGGGTTAATATCTCAGGATCAAAATAACAGATTTACAGCAAAAACTATACAGCTCGGCACATCAGTAACCTGAACACAAATATAAAGTAACTTGACAATCCAAGCAATATTTTTCAAATTATCGAATGCCAAAGGGACTGGAGGAATTTTCAATTTGATGGATAAAGGGTTAATATCTCACGATTAAATTATCTATTTATTTATTTATTGGTGTTTAAGGTCACATTTTTGCACAATGGCCAATCGTGACCACAACATGAGTATCAACTCAAGACCAACAGTGAGCGTTGATAAGCCATGCAGTCCATTTTAAAGAGGGTTTGCACCTCCCAAGCATCGGTGACTGGTTCCTATTTTACCAGTAAAACAGAGCCTGTTTACCGCAGTGAACAGGCACTGCTTCACTTCCCGGGGTTCCCGCGGGGAGATTAAATTATCAGATTTACACCAAAAACTATACAGCTCGGAACATCAGTAACCTGAACACAAATATAAAGTAACTTGACAATACAAGCAATATTTTTCAAGTTATCGAATGCCAAAGGGATTGGAGGAATTTTCAATTTGAAGGATAAAGGGTTAATATCTCAGAATCAAATCATCAGATTTACACCAAAAACTATACAGCTCGGCAAATCAGTAACCTGAACACTAATATAAAGTAACTATACAATCCAAGCAAAATTTTTCAAGTTATCGAATGCCAAAGGGATTGGAGGAATTTTCAATTTGAAGGAAAAAGGGTTAATATCTCAGGATCAAATTATCAGATTTACACAAAAAACTATACAGCTTGGCACATCAGTAACCTGAACACAAAAATAAAATAACTTGACAATCCAAGCAATAGTTTTCAAGTTATCGAATGCCAAAGAAATGGATATGGATGCCAGACGGACAGATGGACGGACAAAGGATGGACGAACGACGGATGGCCACTCCGGATGCCGGCATTATGTGTACCATACATAGTATGGGTACACATAAAAATGCACTCAATGACCCCTAGGTGACCTCCATGACCTTGACCCATATTTTGAACCTCCATCGAGTTTCGACTCATTTGATGTTAGTACCGGGCCCATTTGTCATACCATGTTTGCGATATGAGCATGACCCACTTTCCAAAAAATTTTTGGCCATGACCACTTTTTTACGTAAAAATTAATGTATAGACTTCGGGAATGCTTTAGGGGGTCAAAAAATGTGATTTCCAGCAATTGTGAAAAATGCACTCAATGAACCCCTAGGAGACCTCCATGGCCTTGACCCATATTTTGAACCTCTATCGAGTTTCGACTCATTTAATGTTAGTTCCAGGTCCATTTATCACACCATGCTTGAGATATGACCGTGACCCACTTTTAAATTTTTGGCCATGCCCACTTTTTTTTTACATCAAAATGCATGTGTGTAAGTCAGAAACGCTTTAGAGGGTCAAAAAATGTGATTTCCAGCAATTGTGAAAAATGCACTCAATTTACCCCTAGGTGACCTCCGTGACCTTGACCCATATTTTGAATCTAGATCAAGTGTCGACTCATTTGGTGTTAGTCCCAGGTCCATTCATCATACCATGCTTGAGATATGAGCATGACCCTCTTTCAAAAATTTTGGCCACGCCCACTTTTTTTACGTCAAAATGCATGTGTGTACGTCAGGTATGCCTTAGGGGGTCAAAAAATGTGATTTCTAGCAATTATGAAAAATGCACTTAATGACCCCTAGATGACCTCCATGACCTTGACCCATATATATCCATAACGTCAGTAATGCTTTAGGGGTCAAAAAATGTCATTTCCAGCAATTATGAAAAGTGCACTCAATGACACCTAGGTGACTTCCATGACCCTGACCCATATTTTGAATGTCCATCAAGTGTCGACTCATTTGGTGTTAGTCCCAGATCCATTCATCTTACCATGCTTGAGATATGAGCATGACCCACTTTCAAAAATTTTGGCCACGCCCACTTTTTTATGTCAAAATGCAAGTGTGTCTGTCAAGAATGCTTTAGGGGGTCAAAAAATGTGATTTCCAGCAATTATGAAAAATGCATTTAATGACCCCTAGGTGACCTCCGTGACTGTGACCCATATTTTGAATCTCCATCAAGTGTCGACTCATTTGGTGTTAGTCCAGGTCCATTCATCATACCATGCTTGAGATATGAGCGTGACCCACTTTCAAAAATTTTGGCCACGCCCACTTTTTTACGTCAAAATGCATGTGTGTACGTCAGGTATGCCTTAGGGGGTCAAAAAATGTGATTTCTAGCAATTATGAAAAATGCACTTAATGACCCCTAGATGACCTCCGTGACCTTGACCCATATATATCAAGTGTTGACTCATTTGGTGTTAGTCCAGGTCCATTAATCATACCATGCTTGAGATATGAGCGTGACCCACTTTCAAAATTTTTGGCCACGCCCACTTTTTTATGTCAAAATGCACGTGTGTACGTCAGGAATGTTTTAGGGGTCAAAAAGTGTGATTTCCAGCAATTATGAAAAATGCACTTAATGACCCCTAGGTGCTCCGTGACCGTGACCCATATTTTGAATCTCCATCAAGTGTCGACTCATTTGGTGTTAGTCCAGGTCCATTCATCATACCATGCTTGAGATATGAGCGTGACCCACTTTCAAAAATTTTGGCCACGCCCACTTTTTTACGTCAAAATGCATGTGTGTACGTCAGGTATGCCTTAGGGGGTCAAAAAATGTGATTTCTAGCAATTATGAAAAATGCACTTAATGACCCCTAGATGACCTCCGTGACCTTGACCCATATATATCAAGTGTCGACTCATTTGGTGTTAGTCCAGGTCCATTAATCATACCATGCTTGAGATATGAGTGTGACCCACTTTCAAAATTTTTGGCCATGCCCACTTTTTTATGTCAAAATGCACGTGTGTACGTCAGGAATGTTTTAGGGGTCAAAAAGTGTGATTTCCAGCAATTATGAAAAATGCACTTAATGACCCCCTAGGTGACCTCCGTGACCTTGACCCATATTTTGAATCTCCATCGAGTGTCGACTCATTTGGTGTTGGTCCCAGGTCCATACGTCATACCATGCTTGAGATAAGAGTGTGACCCACTTCTAAAAATTTTGGCCACGCCCACTTTTTTTATGTCAAAATGCATGTGTGTACATCAGGAATGCTTTAGGGGGGGGGGGGGGGGGGGAGTCAAAAAATGTGATTTTTAGCAATTATGAAAAATGCACTTAATGACCCCTAGGTGACCTCTGTGACCTTGACCCATATTTTGAATCTCCATCGAGTGTTGACTCATTTGGCGTTGGTCCCAAGAAGAAAAAAAAAAGAAGGAAAAAAAGAAAAGAAAAAGAAACCATGCAAAAACAATAGTCTGTGTGTTTCACACAGACTAATTAAACATGAAATTCTGAGCTAACGCAACTAAAAATGTCAAGAAAAATGTTTAAAATGCAGGGTATGAGAGGTTAAATCATGGTAGAATGATAATAATCATCATATAGCAGCATTATAAAGGCCATGATATGGAAATAGGGTGAGTAAGTGACCTAAACAGAAGCTTTAACATTATTGGACATGTACGCTGACGCCGACTGATCCAGCCATGCCATAAGCTCACACAACTAAAGTTGGTAAGCTAATAAACATGAAATTCTGAGCTAAACAGAAAACTAAACGTAACTAAAAATGTCAAGAAAATTGTTTAAAATGCAGGTTATGAGGGGTTAATCATGGAACAATGATACTGAGGAACATGTATGATGAATATAAGTGCCATGGAAAGAGAAGGAGCACAGCAGCTGACTTAAACACTTAGTTAAACATGAAATTCTGAGCTAAACAGAAAACTAAACGCAACTAAAAATGTCAAGAAAAATGTTTAAAATGCAGGTTATGAGGGGTTAATTATGGAACAATGATACTGAGGAACATGTATGATGAATATAAGTGCCATGGAAAGAGAAGGAGCACAGCAGCTGACTTAAACACTTAGTTAAACATGAAATTCTGAGCTAAACAGAAAACTAAACGCAACTAAAAATGTCAAGAAAAATGTTTACAAGAAGGACGCCAACGCCCTATAGCTCACTAACATTCCTCTTTGATAGTAACTTTGGCAAGCACAAGAACTGTATCAAATAGGCCCATAACATGCGACAAAGCTGACCTAAACACAACATCTAAAAAGTAAAACACTGAAACTGACATAAACACTAAGTTAAACATGAAATTCCGAGCTAAACAGAAAACTAAACGCCACTAAAAATGTCAAGAGAAATGTTTAAAATGCAGGGTATGAGGGGTTAATCATGGAACAATGATACTGAGTAACACGTATGATGAATATAAGTGCCATGGGAAGAGAAGGAGCACAGCAGCTGACCTAAACACTTAGTTAAACATGAAATTCTGAGCTTAACAGAAAATTAAACGCAACTAAAAATGTAAAGAAAAATGTTTAAAATGCAGGGTATGAGGGGTTAATCATGGAACAATGATACTGAGGAACACGTATTGCACCCGGACCCCAAATTTTCAGTGTAAAAAAAAAAAAATTTTTTGTCTTAAAATTGACCAAAACGCATAAAAAACAAAAAAAATTTCTGGATTTTGGACCAAAATCTTCCAAGTCCCACCCGGACCCCAAATTTTCAGTGTAAAAAAATTTTTTTTGTCTTAAATTTGACCAAAACTCATAAAAACAAAAAAAAAATTCCGGATTTTGCTCCAAAATTTTCTAAGACCCACCCGGACCCCAAATTTTCAGTGTAAAAAAAATAAAAAATTTTTTTGTCTTAAAATTGACCGAAACGCATAAAAAACAAAAAGAAATTTCCGGATTTTGGTCTTAAATTTTCGAAGTCCCATCTGGACCCCAAATTTTCAGTGTAAAAATTTTTTTTTTTTTTTGTCTTAAAATTGACCGAAACGCATAAAAAAACAAACAAAATTTCCGGATTTTGGTCCAAAGTCCGCAACGGGACCCCAAATTTTCAGCCTAAATATGAACCCAGGGACTTGACTTGAACAAACTTGAATCTCACCCCCCAAAGGATGCTGCATACCAAATATCAAAAGATTCTTATCGGTAGATCTGAAGACGAAGATTTTTAAAAAATACTCCTCATACTGCACTAATAGAGAACCCAAATATGCACCCAGAGAATTGATTTCAATAAACATGTGAAACAATCTTCCAAAGATGTTACATGTGAAATTAATTTGAAAGCTTTTGGAGCAGTGGTTTGGGAGAAAAGTAGTCTAAAATGTTTTTCCCATTACCCACAGTGTTAAAAAATGCTGACTCAGCACTTTTTCAAAGTCCCCAAAAGGTACCCCATGATAAAACCGATTGCAATTTTTTTTTACCATTCCATTCTGTTGGTCCTAAGGAAGCTTCACAACAAATAAGAATTCTCAGTGCCGTGTAGTTTTGGAGATATGGGCGTTTTAATTATTTTCTATTTTTAGCTCTTGCGGTTCCCATGGGGGCGACGGGAAAACATTTTTTTGCATAAATTACGTACTTATGACCCAATAAACCCTCATATCAAATTTGGTCAAAATTTGCCTCTTGGTTTGGAAAGTAGAAATTTTGGGAGTGGCAAATATTCTTGCCCCTCCCATTACGACGTCAAATATAGCCTCACAAACTTCTCTTGAACAAATCTGAGTCTACACCTCAAAAGGAAGCTGCACACCAAATATCAAGTCTCTGCTACTGCTGGTTCATGAGAAGAAGATTTTTAAGATTTCAGCACACTTTTGGGGTGTGGCCCTACCAATGGGCGTGGCAACTAGATTTGAACAAAATCAAATTGCGATGTCATAACAAACTATTATCTCAAATATCAATTAAATTGGTTCAGCGGTTTGGGAGGAGAAGACACAAACACCATGTTCACGGACAATGGAGATCGGACGGTGAGTGATCACTATAGCTCTCCTGACTGAAAGTCAGGTGAGCTAAAAACTGATTGGACCTAATTTCGGTACAAAATGACCACTGGCAGCCATCTTGAATTTCGGACCACACCCCAAAACACTCGTTCTCGTCCCAAGGTGATAACAAAGGTACCCAAGAAGTTTCATGAAGATCGGTTCATAAATACAGTCCCTAGCCCGAGCCGTATTGACATGTGTACTTACTGTGTATAAGTAGCACTGAATAAATCCAAGTCCATCTAATTTGTATAATGTCTGTATGAGGAAAAAACTCATATTATATGTGATGTATTCGATGTTACTAAACATTCAGACACAAATTTATTCAAATCAGAACTTTCATACAGAAGTTCTGTACAAAAAACTGATTGCACTAATTTTGGTACAAAATGGCTGCTGGTTGCCATCTTGAATTTTGGACCGCACCCAAAAACACTTGTTCTCGTCCCACGGTGATAACAAAGGTATCCAAGAAGTTTCGTAAAGATTGGTTCATAAATACGGCCTCTAGCCTGAGCTGTATAGAAGTTGTGTACAAAAAACTGATGGGACCTAATTTCGGTACAAAATGGCCGCTGGCAGCCATCCTGAATTTTGGACCGCACCCAGAAACACCCATTCTCGTCCCAAGGTGATAACAAAGGTACCCAAGAAATTTCGTGAAGATCGGTTCATAAAGACAGCCCCTAGCCCGAGCCGTATTGACATGTGTACTTACTGTGTGTAAGTAGCACTGAAAAAATCAAAGTTCATCTAATTTGCAGAATTTCTGCATGAGAAAAAAACCATGTATTATATGTGATGTATTCCATGTTACTAAACATTCAGACAAAAATTTATTCGAATCAGAACTTTCATACAGAAGTTCTGTCCAAAATCTGATTGCACTAACTTAGGTACAAAATGCCTGCTGGTGGCCATCTTGAATTTTGGACCGCACCCAAAAACACCCGTTCTCGTCCCACGGTGATAACAAAGGTACCCTGGAAGTTTCATAAAGATTGGATCATAAATACGGCCTCTAGCCCAAGCTGTATTGAATTGTTGACAGATGGATGGACAGACAGACAGACGGACAATGGGCCATGGCATAACCTCAAATTTGACTACGTCAAAGTTGAGCTAATGATAATGAATGTGCCCTTTGAGGCATGCCAAAGAAAGATGTTAATGCACAAATGCACTAAGTTTGAAGGTCAATGCTTCTGGCAATGTTTTTTTTCTTCTTTTTTATGAAAATTCATAAATATACCATTCAGAGAGTGCAAAAGGGATAATTTGCTGCACAAATGCAGCAAGTTCAAAGGCTGGTGATAACGACAATAATTTTTTATGGAAATGAAAAAAAATCAATAGCTCACATCTAGATGTCACCTCGAACACACATATCAAGATTCAAAGTGGTCCGATCATAAATGTGCCCTGAAGGGTGTGTCAAAGGGAAATATTGTGGTCTGACTAAACTAAGTTCAAAGGTCAGAGGCAACTTTTTTCGACAGAAATGGAAGAAAATCGTTAGTTCCCATATAGATGTCACCCCACACAAGCACACCAAGTTTCCAAGCGATCCAATCATAAATGTGCCCTGCAGGGTGTGTCAAAGAGAAATATTGTTGAATAACTGCACTAAGTTCATCATAGGTCATTGTCAATGGCAACATTTTTTGACAAAGAAGAAAATAAATAGTTCCTATTTAGAGGTCACCCCAAACAAGTATACCAAGTTTCAAAGTGATTCGATCATACATGTGCCCTTTTTTTATTTATGCACAATGGCTAATCGTGACCGTGACAGTTTTACGGGTGGAGGAAGCCGGAGTACCCGGGGAGAACCACCAAGCATCGACGAGCAAATGGGACATTGACCTTGAAGTTACAACAGACCCAGCTATGGTGTGAGACACCTCATCCCACTGTCCTTGGTATTGTGTGAAGTTTGATGGAGGTAGCTTCAATGGTTTCTGAGCAAAACCTGAGACATAATTTGTGACCTCGAAAATATGAAGATAAAGTATGACCTTTACCTTGAAGATGTGGAAGCAACTATTACATGCAATAAACCTTCTGAATGTCCTTAACATTTGTTTGAAGTTTGATAATTGTAGTTTCATTTGTCTCTGAGTTATGGCTGAACACTTGAAGAGCAAGTATGAACATGACCTTGAAAATGTGGAAGCAACTATTATATACCACACACCTTCTTACTGTCCTTAATATCTTTAAGAAATTTGATAATAGTAGTTTGATTCATTTCTGAGTTATGGCTGAGACACTAACATTGACCGATTTTAAGCATGACCTTTAAATGTGAACCTGGCCTTCAAGTTATGGACCCATCTATGGTGTGTGACACATTCTCCCACTGTCCTTTATAACTGTGTGAAACTCTAGTATTAATAATAGAATAGCTCTGCAAAAATAAACCAATAATGCTCGACACAATGCATTGCTTTATACATTATATGTATATGCATTGCTTTATACATTATATGTATCTCACACACAGTTACTGTCAAACCAGAAAAAATTAGACTGTGATTAATAAGGTGCTTCGTCGATATTGATATTTTACGAAAATTAGTCTTTTCAAGGCCTCTCACCCATTTGCAAGATCTTGAAGAGCCCTTAGTCAAATTCAAGGCCATTCTTTAAATTCAATGCCCAACAGGAAACCTGAATGATCAACCCAAAGCAGCCAAAAGGCTTAATGGAAAGAGTGAACAAATATCTATTGTGTACATACAGTACGTGGAGAGTGTATAATCACCAAATCATCCGCAGAGTGCAGATTCCAGCCAAGCAATAATTGCATATTTGTTGCCGAGTATAACAAGCAAAAGTTCCAGCCTATGGACCTCCGGCTTATACCTGGAGGTCCATTGGCTGAAACATTTCTTGTGTTTTTTGTCCACTCACACAGAATTTGAATGTGATACTCTGGGTGATAACTCCACTCCCCAGGTGATTTAGTTACAATCCACTCTACACATACTGTATCAATAATTTTACAATGAGGGCAGACCTTTAGGCTATGTCATCAACCATTAAAAGAAAATTGTTCTCTTCTATCAAAAGCTGAGGGAAATGTTAGAAGTTAATTTGATCTTTCAGCATGTGTCAAACAGTGACCAGCCTGAGGATAAATTGAGAGAGAGGTCACTACAGGTTTTAGGGAGAAGTCAAATGAAAATGGAGAATTGGGTCCAGGAAAGACACAATGAGCTTTTGCGTGACTGTTTCAGTATATATTTTTCTCACATGTCAATAACTCACTAAAGGTGAGAAAGTACATTTTTATACATGTAATTAATTTAGAAAGAAAACAATTCTGCAATTCTGTAACCCATTTAGAAACATCCAGAAGCTGATGGAGTGCACCCATACAATGTCAATAATACAGTTGTTTTTTTTTCACATCTCACAAGAGAAATAAAGTTTTCACCCAAAAGTGTTGTTTTCATGAAAAACAACCTATTTTAAGATTCTTATTTATTATTCATTGGTATTTAAGGTCACATACTTATGCACAATGGCTAATTGTGACCGCGAGTTTTATGGGTGGAGGAAGCCGGAGTACCTGGAAAGAACCACCGAGCATCGACGAGCAACTGTCAGCTCCTCAACATTCTAACTCTGTTCAAGCTCCGTTCAAGCAGGGTTACAGCGGTTGAAGACATGTGTACCATCGACATGCAGAACGCCTTAGTATACGGCATCATTGTGCCCCCCCCCCCCCCATGTAGGCAACTGGGATAAAGTACCTTGCCCAAGGACACAACATGGGTCGTCCTGGACGGGGATCGAACTCTGGACCTCTAGCATAGAAGTCCAACAGTCTACCACTGAGCCACTACGCTCCCTTTAAGAATCTTAGTATGAAAACTAGAGAATTGTAATTTGTTGGACAAATTACGGGCTTTCCCAACTTTCCAATGTGAAAATGCAGACTACATATAGCAAAGCAAAGTGCTTAAAATTATCCATTTCCAAAATGATAGACAAAAAACATCCAAAGTTGGCTATTTTTGGCATTCTCTCACGGTTCTCTTATTCACGCCCTCATTTTACTTGGGGGTTAAATCTTGAGATTAAAAAGTAAACAGTAACTTTCTTCTGCAATCATTGTTACATCTATCCATACCAAAATAATTGCTAAAACAACCTTGCAATTAGAGGAAATGAGTACAGATGTTTGCAAAATTCACTGAAAATCAATTTTTGTCAGCCAATACTATTCTTTACGTGGCAAAAGCATATGTTGGGTTAAGCCCCAAAGCATAACTTAGAGCAGCGGATTTGTTCATTAAGCATATCTACCTAAAGCAAAACAAAGTATCTAAAATTAACCCTTTCCAAAATGACAGTAAAATGTAACCGAAGTTAGCTAATTTTAGCATTTACGAATGGAAATCTTATCCTCAGTGTGCCTGAGGGTTAAAGATGAGATTAAAAACTAAACAGTAACTTTCTTCTGCAAGCATTGTTGCATCTATGCATACAAAAATAATTGTAACAACAACATTGCAATTAGAAAAAATTAGCGCTTGAAGTTAGTCAATCTCGAAGATAAAATGCTATATTACTATCATTTGTGGCCAACAGGGGTTAATTTCAAAATATTTGTGTGGTGATTTTAGTGTATCATATTATGCTCTAAATGTGTGAAGATCAACCACAGACTGAGTGCCTGATAAGAGACGTGACGGAATCTTGAATCTTGGTATTTCAATGAACATGTATAAGTTGAGGGTACTCCAAGTCAAGGCACGACAGCTGGATGAGGGTTAAAACTTGGAATAAAACATATAACAGCAAAATTGTTCTTGGATGAATGTCCTGTCTTCTCACAGGAAACGTTTTGAGAAAATATGGCTCCAGTGCTGAGAAATTGCATGTAAATTTTGGCAAAAATAACAATTATTCCGACAGTACCCTTATCGGAAGTCTCAAATCTGCCAAGGGTTAAACTTTTAATAATAACATATAGAACAAAATTTGTCATACTGTGACTGCTGCATGCAACTATGGAAAACATTCAGGGCTCAATATATTACCTTAGATGTGAGTCTTCCATGGAAGACGTGTGTCGCCTGGCGTTTCAGACAGAATTCTAAGTGGAAAAGGGGCATAACTCTGGAAAAAATACAGCGGATCAAAAAATAAAATAGGAGGTGCACAATGCCATTATGTGATAAAGAATCACTGAAAGTTTCATCAAAATCCATTCATAGGTTAAAGAGGAGTGGCGGATAAGAGAAAGTGTGACGCGGACGACGACGCAAGACGACAAAAGTAATCCCTATATGTCGCTCCCCACTTCGTGGGGCGGCGACACAAAAATGGAGTAAATCGTCACCTAAATTAACCAACTTCTGCAAAAATTGGATTTTGTTTTGACGGTACCTACTTTTATGCATCCAGAATGGGATAGGGTTAAACTTTACAACCAAACTTACAATAGCAAATATGTTTGGTAGTCAATTGTGAATACACACATAAAAAGTGTTTGAAATTAACCCTTTCCAAAATGATAGAAAAAGCAAACAAAGTTGGCTAATTTTGGCATTTTCAAATGGTACTCTTATTCCTGCCCTCATTGTGCTTGAAGGTTAAATCTGAGATTAAAAAGTAAACAGTAACTTTCATCCGCAATCATTGTTGCATCTATCCATACCAAAATAATTGATACATCAACTGTGTAATTAGAGAAATTTGCTCTTGAAGATGGTCATTTTTGACGAAAAAATCTATATTCATGCCATTTTTGGCCAATGGGGGTTAAAGTTGAAAGATTTGGGTGGTATTCATGGTGTATTATATTATGCTCTAAATCTGTGGAAAATTTTAGCTAAATAACTGTAAACAGTTTTGAGACATTTGAAAAATGGTGAAATTTTGACGGTTTGGGCAAAATATTTTGCAAATACGTATTTTCACAGACGTGACGATACCGCATTTCACTAGATTTTATGACATTACTTGAGTATGCCAAATTTGGTTAAAATTGTACAGCTTGTTTTTGAGCAGTTCAACAGACAAAATTCATGGAGGAAAAAAGAAAATAAAAAAATTTAAAAAAAAAAAAAATAGAGAAGAAAAATTTTGAAAAAGAAGAATAACAAAAGTCTTTCCCAAACTGAGTTTGGGAAAGCCTAAATATAGTGGTTTTGAGTGATTGTTCAAACACAAAATCACAGTTTTTTTACCGGTTCAACATTGTCACCTATTTTCACTATAAGCAAATAACATGTTGGGTTTGAATTATTCGATCATTCAACTTTTTTTTTATTTAGGCTTTCCCAAACCCAGTTTGGGAAAGACCCTTGTTATTCTTCTTTTTCAAAATTTTTCTTCTCTATATTTTTTTTTCCTCCGTGAATTTTGTCTGTTGAACTGTTCAAAAACAAACCGTACGATTTTAACCAAATTTGGCATACTTAGTGAAATGTGGTATCGTCATGTCTGTGAAAACGAGTATTTTCAAAATATTCTGCCGAAACTTTCAAAATTTTAACATTTTTCGAAAGCCTCAAAACTGTTTACAGTTATTTAGCTCAAATTTTCCACACATTTAGATTATAACATGATACACCACAATCACTACTCAAATCTTTCAATATTAACCCCCATGACCAAAAATGACATTAATATAGCTTTTTTTTCAAAATTGACCAACTTCAAGGGCAAATTTCTCTTATTATAAGGTTGTTGTAACAACTATTTTGGTATGGATAGATGCAACAATGATTGTGAAAGAAAGTTACTGCTTACCTTTTAATCTCAGATTTAACCCTCAAGCACAATGAGGGCGAGAATAAGAGTACTGTTTAAAAATGCCAAAATTGGCCAACTTTGGTTGCATTTTCTATCATTTTGGAAAGGCTTAATTTCAAACACTTTTCATGTACGAATTCGCAATTGACTACCGAGCATATTTGCTGCTGTAAGTTTGGTTGTAAAGTTTAACCCTATCCCATTCTGGTTGCATAAAAGTAGGTACCATCCAAAAAAACTCCAGTTTTTCAGAATTTGGTAAGTTTAGGTGACGATTTAATCCATTTTTAATTGATTGAGCTCTGAATGTTTTCTATAGCTGCATGCAGCAAAGTATGACAAATTTTCTTTTATATGTTATTATTAAAAGTTAACCCTTGGCAGATTTGAGACTTCCCATAAGGGTACTGTCGGAATAATTGTTATTTTCGCCAACTTTTACATGCAATTTCTCAGCACTGGAGCCATATTGTCTCAAAACCTTTTCCATGAGAAGATAGGGCATTCACCCAAGAACACTTTTGCTGTTATGTTTTATTCAAAGTTTTAACCCTCACCCAGTTGTCAGGCCTTTAACTGGAGTACCCTCAACTTGTACAAGTTCATTCAAATATTAAGATTCAAGATTAGTCCATGTCTCTTTTCAAACACTCAGTCTGTGATTATGTTCACACGTTAAGAGCATAATATCATACCCTAAAATCACCACACAAATATTTCAAAATTAACCCCTATTGGCCACAAATGATATGAATATATCATTTTATCTTCAACATTTACTGACTTCAAGGGCAAATTTCTCTTAATTGTGAGGTTGTTGTAACAATTATTTTTGTACGCATAGATGCAACAATGCTTGCAGAAGAAAGTTACTGTTTAGTTTTTAATCTCGTCTTTAACCCTCAGGCAAATGAGGGTAAGAGAACCATCCGAAAATGCCCAAATTAGCTAACTGTGGTTGCATCTTCCTGTCATTTTGTAAAGGGTTAATTTTAAACCCTTTGGTTTGCTATAGGTAGAGATGTCTAATGAACAAATCTTCTGATGTAAGTTATGCTTTGGGGGCTTAACACAACATAAGCTTTGGCCATGTAAAGAATAGTACTGTCAGAAAAAAATTGATTTTCAGTGAATTTTGCAAACATCTGTACTCATTTCCTCTAATTGCAAGGTTGTTGTAGCAATTATTTTGGTATGGATAGATGCAACAATGATCGTAGAAGAAAGTTACTGTTTACTTTTTAATCTCAAGATTTAACCCCCAAGCAAAATGAGGCTGTGAATAAGAGAACCGTGAGAGAATGCCAAAATTAGCCAACTTTGGATGCTTTTTGTCTATCATGCTTTTGTCTATCATTTTGGAAATGGTTGATTTCAAACACTTTGCTTTGCTATATGTAGTCTGCATTTTCACATTGGAAAGTTGGGAAAGCCTGAAATTTGTCCAACAAATTACAATTCTCTAGTTTGATTTTACTTTTAGTTACTATGAAAATTAGATCAAACATCATTTAATACTTCCAATAAAATGCCTATTAGGTGTTTTTTTCTGAAGTTTTGTGCAAAATAACCTAATTTGAATATTGATTTATTGTTGTTTAAGGTCACATACTTCTGCACAATGGCTAATCATGACCACAACATGGAGATAAAGTCAAGGTCAGTCAATCGTTTATACCCCATGTTGCCTATTTTAGAGGACTTGCACCCCAAGCATTAGTGACTAGGTCCTATTTTACCAGTGAAACTGAGCTTGTTTACCCCAGTAAACAAGCACTGCTTCACTTCCCGGGGTTCCCACGGGGGTCCTAATTTGAAGGTGGCACTTCAGAGGAGTCACTTTTCATTCTAGATGCGGCAAATTTGGCCAGTCCAAGATGACTTCCTCGCCCAAGTCACCTGGTCGGCTGGTCTCAGGTGTCAACATATAAAAATTTGATGACAGAATCAATTTTAACCTGCCATTTACATTCATATGAATTACATTTCATTTCTGGGTCTTATCATGCCAGCATATCAAAACTATTCTAACAGGGTTAAAGAAGAGCACCGCCATCATTATACGGCCGCTTTATGTAAAATCAGTCATTTTGCATTGCAATATACACTAATACATAATAATACTAATATACGAATATACACTAATACAAAAACAAGAGCGCACGTATCGCTGAAGCAATACAATGTCCCCTACCGGACTAATGAGCATTAATAATTATACAAATGTTATAACCTAGATGTGATCAGCATGAATTCCGTTGAAGCATTTCCAAAAAAAAGTCCAGAAAACTGATATTTTGGCACTTTTCCATATTTCCAAGGGCCATAACTCACACAAGAATAATGCAATCAGCATGAAACTCAAACATGAACTGTAAGTCATTGTTCTATAGTAGGTTACCAAGAATGAAATCAGTCGGTTGAAGCATTTCCAAAAAAAGTCCAGAAAACTAAAGTATGACTGACAGACTGACTAACAGACTGACAGACAGAGTGCAAATGAAACTTGATCTGTAAGTCATCGTTCTATAGTAGGTTACCAAAAATGAAATCATTCCGTTGACGCGTTTCCAAAAAAAGTCCGGAAAACTAAAGTATGACCGACAGACTGACTGACTGACGGATGAATGGACAGAGTGTAAATGACACTTGATCTGTAAGTCATCGTTCTATAGTAGATTACCAAAAATGAAATCATTCCGTTGAAGCGTTTCCAGAAAAAGTCCGGAAAACTGATATTTTGGCACTTTTCCATATTTCCAAGGGCCATAACTCACACAAGAATAAGGCAACCAACATGAAACTTAAACTTGATCTGTAAGTCATCGTTCTACAGTAGGTTACCAAAAATGAAATCATTCTGTTGAAGCGTTTCCAAAAAAACTCCGGAAAACTGATATTTTGGCACTTTTCCATATTTCCAAGGGCCATAACTCACACAAGAATAATGCAATCAGCATGAAACTCAAACTTGATCTGTAAGTCATCGTTCTATAGTAGTTTACCAAAAATGAAATCATTCCGTTGAAGCGTTTCCAAAAAAACTCTGGAAAACTGATATTTTGGCGCTTTTCCATATTTCCAAGGGCCATAACTCACACAAGGATAATGCAATCAGCATGAAACTCAAACTTGATCTGTAAGTCATCGTTCTATAGTAGTTTACCAAAAGTGAAATCATTCCGTTGAAGCGTTTCCAAAAAAACTCCGGAAAACTGATATTTTGGCGCTTTTCCATATTTCCAAGGGCCGTAACTCACACAAGAATAATGCAATCAGCATAAAACTCAAACTTGATCTGTAAGTCATCGTTCTATAGTAGTTTACCAAAAATGAAATCATTCCATTGAAGCGTTTCCTAAAAAACTCCGGAAAACTGATAGTTTGGTGCTTTTTCCCATATTTCAAAGGGCCGTAACTCACATAAGAATAAGCAATCAGGATGAAACTCAAACTTGATCTGTAAGTCATCATTCTATAGTAGTTTACCAAAAATGAAATCATTCCGTTGAAGCGTTTCCAAAAAAACTCCGGAAAACTAAAGTGTGACTGACAGACTGATAGACAGACAGACTGACGGATGGATGGAGTGCAAACCTATAGTCCTCTCCGGCGATGCCGGTATGGGACTAACCAGAAAAAGTTGGATGCATTAGTCATTTGTTTTTTTGGGAATTATTGCTTCCACAGCCATGATGAATTTGCCAGAATGCTGGCTATTGAAAGGAACCTACCTACAATTACTATTAATGAAGCAAGAAAAAATTGGGATCCATTGGTAATTATTAGCTGCGACGAGCAGCTCTATATGTGGCAATGTCAGTCTGTCTGTCTGTCGGTCGGTCTGTCACCAACGAGTTTAAAAAACACCTTAACTCCTAAAATACTTGATGGAATGACACCATACTTGGTATGCAAGTGTATCTTCATGATGTCGACACCCTCTCAATACTGCACGTCATTCGGATAATATCTGTCACATTTATGGACTTGTCACCAACAAGTTTTTTGTCACCAACAAGTTTTTTTGTCACCAACGAGTTTTAAAACATCAATGGCGTTGCATGAATCATCGCAGCTTTGACACTGTGACAGTACGCTCTAGTTTTTTAAAGTTATTGCACGGACAAGCAAAAATCACAAAAAATCAAAGATGGCTGCCTTGGTGGCTTACTGGCTATGGCCAAAAACTGATTATTGAAGAGAACTTTCCTACTGACACCACTAATCCACCACAAAAAAAAATAGGATCCATGGTGCATTTTATCTTCAAGTTATTGTGTTGACAAGCAAAAATTCCCAAAATCCAAGATGGCTGCCATGGTCCCCATATAGAATACGGAAAAAAAAAACGATTATCAAAAGGCAACATCAACTAGTCACCACTACTCCACCATAAAATAAGAGAACTTCCTGGGGCCTGAGGCACTCTCCCTGACGAAAGTTGTTTAAAGAAGGATTTAATTACCATCTATGGCTAGTTAACACAACAGAGGAATGAGGTTATTTAATTATTTACAACTCTGCTGTCAATGCCAGATGATTTCTTTCTAGTATTGGGATACTACCACAGAAATAATTAGGGACCTGCAAATTGCCGATTTTGATCAATTCGAATCGAATTGGTGAAAACGAATGGAATTTCAAATCAAATTTGGAATTGAACTTCATATCGAATAACAGTTAATGGATAAATCATAAGAAAAGTTTTTTTCTAAAATAATAACCCCGATTGTTAAAAGACACACAGTTATGTAAAGTGCATTTTTTGCCTCACCATTTCCCACACTATAAATTGAGATATAAATCAAATATATTAGCTATTGATTGAAACTATTCGAATTGTTGACTTTGTAGCTTCGAAACTGCAGCAACAAACATTTTTAAACAAACCTGGTTGATAGGGCTGATACCTCACTTGTATCATGTTTTCTTGAAAAAAAAGACTTGTTTCAAATCGGATCAACTCCATTCAGTCATGAAGCCATTTGTTTTAAAATGCAGAATGTCTAAAACGAAAAGATAATTCAATGCCGAAAGGGAGTCGATCCACTTGTAAATTAAAACCTGCTCTACTTCTTATTTATTGGGGTTTAACAACACTTTTGACAGCCAATGTCACCTCACGTCAGACAGTTTTATGGGTGGAGGAAGCTGGAGTACCCGAAGAGAACCACCGAGCAACAAGGAGCAACTGTCAGGCTCCCCAACATACTAACTCTACACAGGTATGTTGGCCCCTGAGAACATATTGAAAAACTAGAGGCTCAAGTGAGCCTAAAATGCTCACCTGGTTCAAATTGTCAAAAGAGAGGAGTCTGTCAGTAAGTGATGGACAGGAAGAGCAATTTTTTGATTTGCCACAACACAACCAAATTCATTTCTGCTGATCCCAGGAGAGCTTCTCAGGCAAAAACAAAGCTCTGTTCTGTGAAGTCTCAAAAAGCGTCTGTATGAATTTTTTTTTTTTTTAACTCACTCACTCTGGGGAACGGAATATTCTGTTTCCATCCATCATTCTGTACAGAAGGGAAATGGAATTTTACGTTTCCCGAGATAGCTAATAAGATCCATTGTTTCTATGATATATAGCAAATTACTATGGCACATTTCCAAAGTCAGAGAGTAGGATGATTCTCATTGGTGAATGTTTGTGGGAGATGTTTCCAAATGTTGAGGGTATGTTTATTCTGACTTGGGTGGTGTGTAGTCATGTCTCGTTATAATTTGGACGAAGCCCTTTAAAAAATCATTGAAGATTTGGATAGTGATTATGATTTTGACAGCGATTCATCTACTGACTCGTCAGAATATTCAGATGACACTGAATCTTTTAATGTGAGCAGTGACTCCAAGTCTGAAAATGATCAACCAGGCAAATCAAAGGTTACACCCACAACAGGTGCAAAATGGAAAATGGGGTATGGCAACCCGGAATGGATTTCTCAATGTAAACAAAAAACAAGTGACAATTGAAATACATATAAATGGGAAAACAAAAATGATATGCCAACACTTCTCAAATTTACAGGCAAGCCATGTGTACACAAACAAGAGGCCCCAAGGGTCCGGGGAGCGCTCACCTGACGCTGACAACTATCAACCGAGGGTTCTGATTTGAACAAACTTGCTTCTGCCCCATTAAGAAAACCCTATACCAAATATAAAAAATTCTGAACGGTGGGGAGCGCGGTGGCTCAGTGGTAGACTTCTATGCTAGAGGTCCAGAGTTCGATCCCCATCCAGGACGACCCTCGTTGTGTCCTTGGGCAAGGCACTTTATCCTGGTTGCCTACATGGGGGCATGATGAAGCAGTGTACTAAAGCGTTTTGCAAGTCGATGGTGCACATGTTTTCAACCGCTGTAACCCTGCTTGAGCGGAGCTTGAACAGTGTTAGAATGTTGAGGAGTTGACAGGTGTTCGTCAATGCTCAGTGGTTCTCTCTGGCTGCCTCCACCCATAAAACTGTCACAGTCATGATTAGCCATTGTGCATAAGTATGTGACCTTAAACACCAATAAATAATAATAATAATAAAAATTCTGACTGGCGGATCAGAAAATTTTGTTTGGTTAAATTTTCCTCATATTGAACTAAGTTATAATTTGGGCTCACATAGGGAGCCCAAATATGAACCCAAGGACTTGGCTTGAACAAACTTGAATCTCACCTCCCAAAGGATGCTGTATTCCAAATATCAAAAGATTCTGACTACTGGATCTGAAGAAAAATATTTTTTTTAAATATTCCTCATGTTGGGAGCCCAAATATGAACCCAGGGACTTGGCTTTAGCAAATTTGAATCTCACCTCCCGAACGCTACAGTAGACCAAATATCAAAAGATTCTTACTGGTGGATGTGTAGAAGAAGATTTTTAAAAAATGTTCCTCATATTGAACTAAGTTACAATTCGGTCTCCCACAGGGAGCCCAAATATGTACTCAGTGACTTGGCTTGAACAAACTTGAATCACACCTCCCTAAGGATGCTGTATACCAAATATCAAAACATTCCAACTGCTGGATCTGAACAAGAAGATTTTTAAAGAAAATTCCTCATACTGCACTAATTTAAACATCTGGGCTCCCATAGAGAGCCCAAATATGGACCCAGGGAATTGATTTCACTAAACATGTGAAACAATCTTCCAAAGATGTTATATGTGAAATTTGAAACCTTTTGGAGCAGTGGTTTGTGAGAAAAGTAGTCTTACATATTTTTCCCATTACCCACAGTATTAAAAAATGCTGACTCAGCATTTATTCAAAGTCCCGAAAAAGTACCCTATGATAAAACCGATAGCAATTTTTTTTTACCATTCTATACTGTTGGTCCTAAAGAAGTTTCACACCAAATAAGAATTCTCAGAGCCGTGTAGTTTTGGAGATATGCAAGCTTGAATTTTTTTCTATTTTTAGCTCCTGTGGTTACCACAGGGCATTTTGAAAAACACTTTGAGGCATAAATCAAGTACTTATTACCCATTAATACTTCATATCAAATTTGGTTCAAATTGGCCTCTAGGTTTGGAAAATAGACATTTTGGGCGAGGCAAAAATTCTTGTCCCTCCCATAACAACGACAAATATTGCCCCTCAAACTTCTCTTGAATAAACTTGAGTCTCCACCTCAAAAGAAAGCTGTATACCAAATATCAAGTCTCTGCTATACCTGGTTCATGAGAAGAAGATTTTTTTTAAAAATTGAGGCATTTTGGCCCCACCCCCTCCTCAATATGAGGAGAAACCCAATTTGAAGAAAAACCCAAATGCCCCTATACAACCACTACGCATGTGGAATTTCATTAAAATGTGGCCAGTGGTTTGAGAGAATAAGACCCAAACACCACCTTCATGACAGATGACAAAAAGTGATCAGAATAGCTCACCCTGACTTTCAGTCAGGTGAGCTAACAAGAGGCCCCAGGTGGCCTGAGGGCGCTCACCTGACATTGTAGTCTAAATATCAAACCAGGGACTTGACTTGAATAAGCTGCATACACCCCTCCTAAGAATTTCAGAATTTTGGTAAAAAATTTTCGAAGTCCCACCCGGACCCCAAATTTTCAGGGAAAAAAAACAAATTTTTTTTTGGTCTTAAAATTGAGAGAAACGCATAAAAAACCCAAAAAAAAATTTCAGGATTTTGGTCCAAAATTTTCTAAGTCCGACCCGGACCCCAAATTTTCAGGGAAAAAAAAAAAAAATTTTTTTCTCTTAAAATTGACCAAAACGCATAAAAAACAAAAAAAATGTTTTTTCGGATTTTGGTCCAAAATTTTTTAAGTCCCACCCGGACCCCAAATTTTCAGGGTAAAAAAAAAATTTTTTTTTTTGGTCTTAAAATTGAGAGAAATGCATGAAAAGCAAAAAAAAAAATTTTCAGGATTTTGGTCCAAAATTTTCTAAGTCCCACCCGGACCCCAAATTTTCAGGGGGAATCTCTTAAAATTGACCAAAATGCATAAAACCCCCCCAAAAAAAATTTTCAGATTTTGGTCCAAAATTTTCCAAGTCCCACCCGGACCCAAATTTTCAGGGTAAAAAAAAAAATTTTTTTTGGGGTCTTAAAATTGAGAGAAATGCATAAAAAAAACCCAAAAAAATTTCAGGATTTTGGTCCAAAATTTTGTAAGTCCCACCCGGACCCCAAATTTTCAGGGGGGGAAAAAAAAAAAATTTTTTCTCTTAAAATTGACAGAAAGGCATAAAAACCCCCCCAAAAAATTTCCGGATTTTGGTCCAAAATTTTCTAAGTCCCACCCGGACCCCAAATTTTCAGGGTAAAAAAAAAAATTTTTTTTTTGTCTTAAAATTGAGAGAAATGCATAAAACACACAAAAAAAAAATTTCAGGATTTTTGGTCCAAAGTCCCACCCAAACCCCAAATTTTCAGGGAAAAACAAAAAAAAAAATTTTTTTCTCTTAAAATCGACAGAAAGGCATAAAAAACAAAAAAAAAAAAATTTCCGGATTTTGGTCCAAAATTTTCTAAGTCCCACCCGGACCCCAAATTTTCAGGGAAAAAAAAAAAATTTTTTTTTCTCTTAAAATTGACAGAAAGGCATAAAAAACAAAAAAAAAAAAATTTCCGGATTTTGGTCCAAAATTTTCTAAGTCCCACCTGGACCCCAAATTTTCAGGGTAAAAAAAAAAAAATTTTTTTTTTGTCTTAAAATTGACCGAAACGCAGAAAAAACAAAAAAAATTTTTTTCGGATTTGGGTAAAAAATTTCTAAGTCCGCAACGGGACCCCAAATTTTCAGCCTAAATATGAACATAGGGACTAGGCTTCAACAAATTTGAATCCCCCCCCCCCCCCCCCATAAGGATGCTGCATACCAAATATTAAAACATTCTTATTGCTAGATCTGAAGAAGATGATTTTTAAAAAATACTCCTCATACTGCATTCATTTAAATATTTGGGCTCCCATAGAGAGCCCAAATATCGACCCAGGCAACTGATTTCAATAAACATGTGAAACAATCTTCCAAAGATGTTATATGTGAAATTTGAAAGCTTTTGGAGCAGTGGTTTGGGAGAAAAGTAGTCTTATGTTTTTCCCATTACCCACAGTGTTAAAAAATGCTGACTCAGCACTTTTTCAAAGTCCCCAAAAAGTACCCCATGATAAAACTGACAGCATTTTTTTTTTACCATTCCATTCTGTTGGTCCTAAGGAAGCTTCACAACAAATAAGAATTCTCAGTGCCGTGTAGTTTTGGAGATATGGGCATTTTCATTTTTTCTATTTTTAGCTCCTGTGGTTCCCACGGGGCTATGGGAAAAAAAATTTCTGCATAAATTAGGTACTTATGACCCAATAAGCACTCACGTAAAATTTGGTTCAAATCGGCCTCGCGGTTTGGAAAATAGAAATTTGGGGCGGGGCCAAAATTTTTGCCCCTCCTTTAACATCGTCAAATATAGCCCTCGAACTTCTCTTGAACAAACTTGAGTCTACACCTCAAAAGGAAGCTGCATACCAAATATCAAGTCTCTGCTATTGCTGGTTCTTGAGAAGAAGATTTTTTAAGAATTGGAGCATTTTTGCCCAATCCCTCTACTCAATATCAGCCGAAACCTAATTTGACAAAAAATCAAAATGCCCTTATATATCCTCTAATCACATGAAATTTCATTAATATGTGGCCAGTGGTTTGGGAGAAAAAGGCCCAAACACCACCTTCACGACGGACGCCGGACGATAAGTGATCAGAATAGCTCACCCTGACTTTCAGTCAGGTGAGCTAAAAATTGGACAAAAACACAAATGAACTGGATGTTCATAAATTTTTCATGACTGACAATGTGTTCATTCTCATATCACAAGAAACCAATAGGTATGCTGCAAGTTACATAGCTTCACATCCAATGTTACCTGAATATTCCACTGTTCAAAAATAGGTTGACACATCCCCTGCAAAAATGAAGATATTCTGGGGATTGACAATGCTGATGAATATTGTGCAAATACCTACTCTGAAGCTCTACTGGACCAGAGACACTTCCCTCACAACACCTTATTTCGGTGATGTCATGACCCGTGATCGGTTTGAATTCTTGCTGAGATTCCTGCATTTTGCTGAAAATGACAGTGCTTTGTCTGACAAAACTCACCCTAACTATGATCCTCTCTGGAAAATAAGGAAAATATATGACGCTGTCACCAAAGCATACACATCTATATACACACCGATGCAGTGCGTATCTATCGATGAAACAATATCATTGCTGGTTTGGTTCAGCAGGTGAGCACTGAAAACTTATAATCCCAATAAACCTAACAAATATGGAATGAAAGGTTATAAACTATGTGACATGAAAGGATACACCTGGAAGTATCAGGTGTATTGTGGAAAGTCTTCATCTCAAGGCGGTGACAGTGATCTCGGAAAAGTAACAATCCTTGTTCTGGCTTTGATGGAGGGCATTCTGGACAAAGGTTACCAGGTCACTATGGACAACTGGTATACCAGCCCAGAACTCTTTATGAAACTCCAAAAATGCGCGACACATGCAGTGGGAACATGTAGGAAAAATCGCAAGAATTTACCCACACTGACAGCACCAAAAGAAAAACCCGAACCAGATGACTTTCGATTCTGCATCAGCGGTCCACTGTTGAGTCTTTTGTGGCATGACAACTGGGATGTCCTGCTATTATCAATAATGCTGATATGGACATTGTGAAAGTAAAGGGTACTGACACACCAAAACTGAAATACAATGAAGTCATTCAGAAGCCAAAGGTCATTCTTTATTATAAGTTTATGTGATCAGTCAGCGTTTCTGATTTCATAGCAGGATCCTATGATGCATTGCAAAATTCCTTGAAGTGGTACATAAAGCTATTCTTTTCCATTGACAACATTACAATCACCAATGCCTACTGTTTGTTAAAAACAATCAAACCAAAACAGACACATCTGAAGAACAGAATAGCACTTGCCAAGCCACTGATCACCGAAAGGCCCCTTCGAATGTGAAGAGTGCATCCTTCCCAAGAAAGCTGACCATTGGCCGAGTATCATGGACACACCCGCTAGGTTTGAATTTAGCAGTTCTAAGCATTGGTCAGTTCATATCCCCCATCAGAAAAGAAGCAGTATCCTTCTCGCAGATGTGTAGTGTGTAAGCCTGAAGGAACTGGAAAACGATTCCAAAAGGGTGAGAAATCGACAAGACCAGAGACCCGATATTTGTGCAAGAACTGTAATGTTGCACTCCATGTTGACACCTGCTTCGACGCCTACCATACTAAACTGGACTACAGGATGCCAGCTGCTGCAGAGAATGACTCTGATTAACACTTTACTGAAATGGCAAAGATAACTGATGTTTATGTTCCATTAAATCCAAGTTGTCAAATACAGTAGAACCTGTCTTGAGAGACCACCCTTTTTGCCAGGCAAAAGTGGTCTCTTAAAACAGGTGGTCTCTCAAGACAAGTCCATTACAGAGTAAAACAACCAAATGGTACTAGGTCAGAGTAGTCTCTCAAGACAGGTGGTCTCTCACGACAGTGCTCTCTCAAAACAGGTTTTAGTGTAAAATGTTTATTTGTCCATTTGAAACCAATATGGGCCGTGTTCTGAGAAAAGGGACCTCTAAAAAAGAACGACGTGAAAATTATGGGCGTGATCAGATAAATTTTAGATTACAAGCACTCGCGGGTTTTTTTTAAATAAATTATCTCTGGTTACTATTACGAACTTGAAATTTTACGTTAAAGAAAGAATCACAAGTCTCAAAAACCAAACATTCTTATGAATTGGGCTATTGTTTGGAAGTGAAATCATTGAAGTGGGCGAACACAGATTTGTTCTTGACATTCAGTAACTGTTGTTTATGGTGTAGCAAACATCTCTAGGCTTTTCAAATTTTTTGGTTGTTTGCTTTGGCTTTATCTGCTCCCCCATTAAACTGTGAAATTAAAGTGATCAACTGCGTTGTGCGCAACATTTTGAGGTGAAATGAACATACTCTGAAAATATACTGATGCTCAACCTTAACCTACACCACCCCCACCCCCCCCCACCCCCCCTGCAAAAAAAAACATAAACTGTTCATGTGCATTCAGCTTAAAAACTTTCCTTGCTTGTATTTTGCTTCAAACTTAATAGGCATAACCCATCATTACACTAGCTTGATTAGGAATGAACTCCTACGAAAGGTTGAATTCTTCACAGTAACACCCGTCTCATAGCCAGGTATATATTTAATAGGAGGCCACTGGGATCTTTTTTTGAACGGAGGAGGACAAATATTTTTAGGCCGCAGGCATAAATCCTGAAGATGTAAATCTTTAGTTGGGGAAACATATAGGGGTGGTGTTCTTCATTTGTGGGCGTGGAAGAGGTATTTTAAAAAAATTATGTAGGGTGGTTTCCCTCCCCCCACCACCCCAAGAGATTTTTAAAAATTAAGCCCCCAAATGACACAATTAAAAGACATTTTTAGGCTAGAAAGAACGTAAGTTTTCATCAAGCCTCCCCAATGTACTAACTCCTCACAAGCAGGGTTAGCATTGGTTGAAAACAAGTGCAGTCTCGACGTGCATTATGCCTTAGTACACAACGCCACCGTGCCTCCACTTGGGCAATTGGGATTAAGTGTCTTGCCTAAAGATACAACTCAGTTGCCGCGGGTGGGTTTCCAACCAAGAACCCCTTGGCTTGCAGCCTGAATCTCTACCCACCGTGCCACCTGTGATCCCTAGAACTTAGTATAAGACTCCATATTATTTCATGAAATTCTTTCGATGTATAATGTACTGTTGGAAAGCTCTCGGATAGCTTATTCCAATATATAAATGTGTTACATCACATGCAGCTTCCATCTGCCTTAGCCAAAGGAAGCTATTTTTGATCCTTTTATAGGTGGAATCTAGTATCGAGAGAATTTTCAAAATTAATGTCAACTGAGCAGAAATCACGAAGCTCCAGTCTAGCAGCCAAATGGAAAAATGATGACCTTAAATTTCTTTTGAGAGCAACAGGCGAAAGAGATGATCGTTCACCTGGTTTGTGGAATCATTGTACCCATGGGGATTCATTCACTGAGCAAACTGAAGTAGGGCAGGAGAACTCTGAAAACTAGTCTTAACATACATTGAGACCCCCGCCTCCCCCCCGCCCCATTTTTTATGACTAAAATTAATTTATTCTTTCTAAAGATCGAGAACTGTAGGGATACGGTTTTATATCCAATAACACATGTACAATATGCATGCAGCTATAGCCCTTGAGCGGTCGCCTTTGAGCTGTTATAAATTGGTTTTCCTTTTTCATAATTTAACGATTCCATTCCAGTAAGGGGATATTTTGGCTGAAAAGCATTGTGGACAAAAAAACCACTGGAAGTGAAACTGCCCTTCTATTTTACATAAAGAGCCCCCCTCCCACGGACCCTGCCAACCCTCTCACAACTCGCTCGAATGAACGGGATGATCGTTCGCATCCCCCCCCCCCCCCCCCTGAATCCTCCACTCACAAGACTTTTTGTCTGTCCCACGCTGGTCTTGCGCATCTCTGAACTGAACACACTGACCAGTGAATAAATAACCCCTTGTTACCCATACCATGCCACTCTTCCTCTCCCTGGCACTCTTAGACAAATGTTTTATTTTTCACTCTCCCCAAGCTATCCTCCCAATGCCTCACCTCCCTCAAGTCGCCCATTTTCATAAAAGTATGTCAGTTGTATCGTTGATTTGATAATGAGTTAAATTTAACAGGAATTATTTTTGAAAAAGGAACAAACAAGCTTTTATCATTTGTGTGAAACAGACATGTGATACAGTCTGTGCCGGACTCGGTTGACGCTTTGTTTATGTGAAGTTTGCAAATCTCTCATTGAAAAATCGATGCATCTTCAGACATTAAATTTTCGATCAAACATTTCTCGCTTAGTATTATCACTGGAGCATGTACAGACCATGATAAACTTTCGAAACAAAAAGGCAAATTTACTGTTATTATATTGCATTCACAATCTACTATTCGCATTTTGTCCAATTTAATTTGAAATGTTTCAAACTTGGCATATTCGTCGTGTGACAGTAACCCTCTCTCATAGAAGTAGTAGTTAACAAGTTGCCTCTATTCATTGTTTCCATCCACTGTTTATTTAAGCTCTATTCACTAAGTTAATAAGGCATCTCATTAAGACCCAGTGAAAGATTACTTTAATCTTCATATTAAGTAAACTTCTTATAACATGACACATTTATTGTATTGTAATATAGCCTTGATCACAAGTAAGAATTCAAGGGATTTCAATCCCACATCGTCCCTGTGCACCTTCGGTGTACAGAAACTTTTCATTCATTCAGAATTCAGTTATAGTTTGGATTTCCAAACGTTACTCAGCTTCATTTTATTGTGAAATCCCATGAGCTATTATTACGGTGATACTGTTCGGATATCCTACAAGACCAGTTGTTAAATGTTTGTCGCTGTTAGACATTTGGAATACCAGATTCGATATTAAATTGTTATCATCTTTAATTTGTCTCTGAGTCATCAGTTGAACACCATTGTTTCACAGCAGATATCTACGGTCACTCCCCACGGTCATAGTATATAGGTTTTGATACTAGCTAGAGGGAACGCTCCCCACCCTGTGCCTGTACCTCAAATGTGCCTTGGTGAGTGTGGTGTACCGGTTTCTTTTTTTTTTTTTTTTTTATCTCCGCATTTGAAAAAATGCAGGGATATATTGGTTGTCTCCGTCCGTCCGTCCGTCCATCTGTCCGTCCATCCGGAAATGGTTTCCGGCGAAAAACTCCTACGGGTTTCAATTCGAAACATTGAAAGTGTGTTCATGTTCATTCATAGGGTCTGTAGATGTGTATAAAGGTTTTGGATTTTTGATTCGGCCCTCGGGGTCGTAAGGGGCACGACTTTTGTCGTTAGAGGAATGGTTTCCGGCAAAAAACTCCTAGGGGTTTCAATTCGAAACATTGAAAGTGTGCTCATGTTCATTCATAGGGTCTGTAGATGTGCATAAAGGTTTTGGATTTTTGATTCAGCCCTCGGGGGCGTAAGGGGCACCACTTTTGTCGTTAGAGGAATGGTTTCTGGCGAAAAACTCCTAGGGGTTTCAATTCGAAACATTGAAAGTGTGTTCATGTTCATTCATAGGGTCTGTAGATGTGCATAAAGGTTTTGGATTTTTGATTCGGCCCCCCCCCCGGGGGCATAAGGGGCCCCACTTTTGTCGTTAGAGGAATGGTTTCCGGCAAAAAACTCCTAGGGGTTTCAATTCGAAACATTGAAAGTGGGTTCATGTTCATTCATAGGGTCTGTAGATGTGCATAAAGGTTTTGGATTTTTGATTCGGTCCTCGGGGGCGTAAGGGGCACCACTTTTGTCGTTAGAGGAATGGTTTCTGGCGAAAAACTCCCAGGAGTTTCAATTCGAAACATTGAAAGTGTGTTCATGTTCATTCATAGGGTCTGTAGATGTGCATAGAGGTTTTGGATTTTTGATTTGGCCCTTGGGGGCGTAAGGGGCACCACTTTTGTCGTTAGAGGAATGGTTTCCGGCAAAAAACTCCCAGGGGTTTCAATTCGAAACATTGAAAGTGTGTTCATGTTCATTCATAGGGTCTGTAGATGTGCATAAAGGTTTTGGATTTTAGATTCGGCCCTCGGGGGTGTAAGGGGTACCACTTTTGTCGTTAGAGGAATGGTTTCCGGCGAAAAACTACTAGGGGTTTCAATTCAAAACATTGAAAGTGTGTTCATGTTCATTCATAGGGTCTGTGGATGTGGATAAAGGTTTAGGATTTTTGATTCGGCCCTTAGGGGCATAAGGGGCACCACTTTTGTCGTTAGAGGAATGGTTTCCGGCGAAAAACTCCTAGGGGTTTCAATTCGAAACATTGAAAGTGTGTTCATGTTCATTCATAGGGTCTGTAGATGTGCATAAAGGTTTTGGATTTTTGATTCGGCCCTCGGGGGCGTAAGGGGCACCACTTTTATCTTTAGAGGAATGGTTTCCGGCGAAAAACTCCTAGGGGTTTCAATTCAAAACATTGAAAGAGAGTTCATGTTCATTCATAGGGTCTGTAGATGTGCATAAAGGTTTTGGATTTTTGATTCGGCCCTCGGGGGGCGTAAGGGGCACCACTTTTGTCATTAGAGGAATGGTTTCTGGCGAAAAACTCCTAGGGGTTTCAATTCGAAACATTGAAAGTGTGTTCAGGTCCATTCATAGGGCCTGTAGATGTGCATAAAGGTTTTGGATTTTTGATTCGGCCCACGGGGGCGTAAGGGGCACCACTTTTGTCATTAGAGGAATGGTTTCCGGCGAAAAACTCCTAGGGGTTTCAATTCAAAACATTGAAAGTGTGTTCATGTTCATTCATAGGGTCTGTAGATGTGCATAAAGGTTTTGGATTTTTGATTCGGCCCTCGGGGGCGTTTGGGGCACCACTTTTGTCGTTAGAGGAATGGTTTCCGGCAAAAAACTCCTAGGGGTTTCAATTCGAAACATTGAAAGTGTGTTCATGTTCATTCATAGGGTCTGTAGATGTGCATAAAGGTTTTGGATTTTAGATTCGGCCCTCGAGGGCGTTTGGGGCACCACTTTTGTCGTTAGAGGAATGGTTTCCGGCGAAAAACTCCTAGGGGTTTCAATTCAAAACATTGAAAGTGTGTTCATGTTCATTCATAGGGTCTGTAGATGTGCATAAAGGTTTTGGATTTTTGATTCGGCCCTCGGGGGCGTTTGGGGCACCACTTTTGTCGTTAGAGGAATGGTTTCCGGAGAAAAACTCCTAGGGGTTTCAATTCAAAACATTGAAAGTGTGTTCATGTTCATTCATAGGGTCTGTAGATGTGCATAAAGGTTTTGGATTTTAGATTCGGCCCTCGGGGGTGTAAGGGGCACCACTTTTGTCGTTAGAGGAATGGTTTCTGGCGAAAAACTCCTAGGGGTTTCAATTCAAAACATTGAAAGTGTGTTCATGTTCATTCATAGGGTCTGTAAATGTGCATAAAGGTTTTGGATTTTTGATTCGGCCCTCAGGGGCGTAAGGGGCACCACTTTTGTCGTTAGAGGAATGGTTTCCGGCGAAAAACTCCTAGGGGTTTCAATTCAAAACATTGAAAGTGTGTTCATGTTCATTCATAGGGTCTGTAGATGTGCATAAAGGTTTTGGATTTTTGATTCGGCCTCGAGGGGTGCAAGGGGCACCACTTTTGTCATTAGAGGAATGGTTTCCGGCGAAAAACTCCTAGGGGTTTCAATTCGAAACATTGAAAGTGTGTTCATGTTCATTCATAGGGTCTGTAGATGTGCATAAAGGTTTTGGATTTTTAAATTGGCCCCGAGGGGCACAAGGGGCAACATTTTTGTCGTTAGAGGAATGGTTTCCAGAGAAAAACTCCTAGGGGTTTCAATTTGAAACACTGAAAGTGTGTTCATGTTAATCAATAGGGCCTGTAGATGTGCATAAAGGTTTTGTATTTTTGATTCAGCTTCGGAGGGCGCAAGGGACACCATTTTTGCCGTTAGAGGAATGGTTTGAAGAAAAAGAATCCCAGGGTTTCAATTCGAAACACTGGAAGTGTGTTCATGTTAATTAATTGGGTCTGTAGATGTGCATAAAGGTTTTGGATTTTTGATTCGGCTTCGAGGGGTGCAAGGGGCACCATTTTTGTCGTTAGAAGAATGGTTTCCTGAGAAAAAACTCCTAGGGGTTTCAATTCGAAACATTGAAAGTGTGTTCATGTTCATTCATAGGGTCTGTAGATGTGCATAAAGATTTTGGATTTTTGATTCGGCCCTCGGGGGCACAAGGGCCACCACTTTTGTCGTTAGAGGAATGGTTTCCAGTGAAAAACTCCTAGGGGTTTCAATTCGAAACAATAAAAGTGTGTTCATGTTTATCAATAGGTTCTGTAGATGTGCATAAAGGTTTCAGATTTTTGATTAGGCCCCGAGGGGTGCAAGGGGCACCATTTTTGTCGTTAGATGAATGGTTTCCAGAGAAAAACTCCTAGGGGTTTCAATTCGAAACACTAAAAGTGTGTTCATGTTAATCAATAGGGCCTGTAGATGTGCAAAAAGGTTTTGTATTTTTGATTCAGCTTCGGAGGGCGCAAGGGACACCATTTTTGTCGTTAGAGGAATGGTTTGAAGAAAAAGAATCCCAGGGTTTCAATTCGAAACACTGGAAGTGTGTTCATGTTAATCAATTGGGTCTGTAGATGTGCATAAAGGTTTTGGATTTTTGATTCGGCTTCGAGGGGTGCAAGGGGCACCATTTTTGTCGTTAGAAGAATGGTTTCCTGAGAAAAAACTCCTAGGGGTTTCAATTCGAAACATTGAAAGTGTGTTCATGTTCATTCATAGCATCTGTAGAAGTGCATAAAGGTTTTAATTTTTGATTCGGCCCAGACAATAATCACAAATGCAAATGCGGGGATATACTACAGTGTGCTTTGCACACAAATGACACCCCTCTTTATCCCCGCATTTGAAAAAATGCGGGGATATATTGGTTGTCTCCGTCTGTCCGTCCGTCCGTCCATCCGGGAATGAATTTCCGGCGAAAAACTCCTAGGGGTTTCAATTCGAAACATTGAAAGTGTGTTCATGTTCATTCATAGGGTCTGTAGATGTGCATAAAGATTTTGGATTTTTGATTCGGCCTTTGGGGGCATAAGGGGCACCACGTTTGTCGTTAGAGGAATGGTTTCCGGAGAAAAACTCCTAGGGGTTTCAATTCGAAACATTGAAGTGTGTTCATGTTCATTCATAGGGTCTGTAGATGTGCATAAAGGTTTTGGATTTTAGATTCGGCCCTCGGGGGTGTAAGGGGCACCACTTTTGTCTTTAGAGGAATGGTTTTCGGCGAAAAACTCCTAGGGGTTTCAATTCAAAACATTGAAAGAGAGTTCATGTTCATTCATAGGGTCTGTAGATGTGCATAAAGGTTTTGGATTTTTGATTCGGCCCTCGGGGGTGTAAAGGGCACCACTTTTGTCGTTAGAGGAATGGTTTCCAGCGAAAAACTCCTAGGGGTTTCAATTCAAAACATTGAAAGTGTGTTCATGTTCATTCATAGGGTCTGTAGATGTGCATAAAGGTTTTGGATTTTTGATTCGGCCCCGAGGCGTGCAAGGGGCACCATTTTTGTCGTTAGAGGAATGATTTCTGGCAAAAAACTGCTAGGAGTTTCAATTCAAAACACTGAAAGTGTGATCATGTTCATTAGTAGGGTCTGTAGATGCGCATAAAGGTTTTGGATTTTTGATTCAGCCCCGAGGGGCGCAGGGGGCACCATTTTTGTCATTAGAGGAATGGTTTCCGGAGAAAAACTCCTAGGGGTTTCAATTCGAAACACTAAAAGTGTGTTCATGTTAATTAATAGGGTCTGTAGATGTGCATAAAGGTTTTGGATTTTAGATTCGGCCCTCGGGGGTGTAAGGGGCACCACTTTTGTCGTTAGAGGAATGGTTTCCAGCGAAAAACTCCAAGGGGTTTCAATTCAAAACATTGAAAGTGTGTTCATGTTCATTCATAGGGTCTGTAGATGTGCATAAAGGTTTTGGATTTTTGATTCGGCCCCGAGGCGCGCAAGGGGCACCATTTTTGTCGTTAGAGGAATGATTTCCGGCGAAAAACTGCTAGGAGTTTCAATTCAAAACACTGAAAGTGTGATCATGTTCATTAGTAGGGTCTGTAGATGTGCATAAAGGTTTTGGATTTTTGATTCGGCCCCGAGGGGTGCAAGGGGCACCATTTTTGTCATTAGAGGAATGGTTTCCGGAGAAAAACTCCTAGGGGTTTCAATTCGAAACACTAAAAGTGTGTTCATGTTAATTAATAGGGTCTGTAGATGTGCATAAAGGTTTTGGATTTTTGATTCGGCCCGAGAGGTGCAAGGGGCACCACTTTTGTTGTTAGAGGAATGGTTTCCGGTGATAAACTCCTAGGGGTTTCAATTCGAAACATTGAAATTGTGTTCATGTTCATTCATAGGGTCTGTAGATGTGCATAAAGGTTTTGGATTTTTGATTCGGCCCTCGGGGGCATAAGGGGTACCACTTTTGTCGTTAGAGGAATGGTTTCCGGCGAAAAACTCCTAGGGGCTTTCAATTCGAAACACTGAAAGTGTGTTCATGTTAATCAATAGGGCCTGTAGATGTGCATAAAAGTTTTGTATTTTTGATTCAGCTTCGGAGGGCGCAAGGGGCACCATTTTTGTCGTTAGAGGAATGGTTTGAAGAAAAAGAATCCCAGGGTTTCAATTCGAAACACTGGAAGTGTGTTCATGTTAATCAACTGAGTCTGTAGATGTGCATAAAGGTTTTGGATTTTTGCTTCGGCTTCGAGGGGTGCAAGGGGCACCATTTTTGTTGTTAGAAGAATGGTTTCCTGAGAAAAAACTCCTAGGGGTTTCAATTCGAAACATTGAAAGTGTGTTCATGTTCATTCATAGGGTCTGTAGATGTGCATAAAGGTTTTGGATTTTTGATTCGGCCCTCGGGGGCACAAGGGCCACCACTTTTGCCGTTAGAGGAATGGTTTCCAGTGAAAAACTCCTAGGGGTTTCAATTCGAAACACTAAAAGTGTGTTCATGTTAATCAATAGGTTCTGTAGATGTGCATAAATGTTTTGGATCTTTGATTTGGCCCCGAGGGGTGCAAGGGGCACCATTTTTGTCGTTAGAGGAATGGTTTCCAGAGAAAAACACCTAGGGGTTTCAATTCGAAACACTAAAAGTGTGTTCATGTTAATCAATAGCGTCTGTAGATGTGCATAAAGGTTTTAATTTTTGATTCGGCCCCGACAATAATCACAAATGCAAATGCGGGGATATACTATAGTGTGCTTTGCATACAAATGACACCCCTCTTTATCCCCGCATTTGAAAAAATGCCGCTCAGGATCACCGATCCAATGTCGAGTTGTGACAACAGTTCCTCGCACCAAGGCCAACACACCTATGAAGTTTCATGACTCTAGGTTGAACCACTATCAAGTTCTCATCCGGAAACCAATTGTTGCGATATACGATGTTCAAGGTCACTGTGACCTTGACCTTTGACCTGGTGAGTCCAACATCAATAGGGTTCTTCCTCGCACCAAGGTCAACATGCCTGTAAAGTTTCATGACTCTAGGTTGAACCACTATCAAGTTATCATCCGGAAACCAATTGTTGCGATATACTATGTTAAAGGTCACTGTGACCTTGACCTTTGATCTGGTGAGTCCAAGATCAATAGAGTTCTTCCTCGCACCAAGGCCAACCCACCTATGAAGATTCATGAATGTAGGTTGAACTACTATCAAGTTATCATCCGGAAAGGAATTGTTGCGATTTACTATGTTCAAGGTCACGTTGACCTTGACCTTTGACGTAGCGAGTCCAAAATCAATAGGGTTCTTCCCCTCACCAAGGCCAATCTACCTATGAAGTTTCATGAATGTGAGTTGAACCATTATCAAGTTATCATCCGGAAACCAATTGTTTATGCCCGCCCGCCAGACATTCACCAAACTATAAGTCGAGTTTGACTTCGTCACAACTCGACTAAAAATGCGGGGATATATTGGTTGTCTCCGTCTGTCCGTCAGTCCCGTCTGTCTGGGAATGGTTTCCGGCGAAAAACTCCCAGGGGTTTCAATTCGAAACATTGAAAGTGTGTTCATGTTCATTCATAGGGTCTGTAGATGTGCATAAAGGTTTCGGATTTTTGATTCGGCCCTCGGGGGCGTAAGGGGCACCACTTTTGTCGTTAGAGGAATGGTTTCCGGCGAAAAACTCCTAGGGGTTTCAATTCGAAACATTGAAAGTGTGTTCATGTTCATTCATAGGGTCTGTAGATGTGCATAAAGGTTTTGGATTTTTGATTCGGCCCTCGGGGGGCGTAAGGGGCACCACTTTTGTCGTTAGAGGAATCGTTTCCGGCGAAAAACTCCTAGGGGTTTCAATTCAAAACATTGAAAGAGTGTTCATGTTCATTCATAGGGTCTGTAGATGTGCATAAAGGTTTTGGATTTTTGATTCGGCCCTCGGGGGCGTAAGGGGCACCACTTTTGTCGTTAGAGGAATGGTTTCCGGCAAAAAACTCCTAGGGGTTTCAATTTGAAACATTGAAAGTGTGTTCATGTTCATTCATAGGGTCTGTAGATGTGCATAAAGGTTTTGGATTTTTGATTCGCCCCTCCGGGGCGGAAGGGGCACCACTTTTGTCGTTAGAGGAATGGTTTGCGGCGAAAAACTCCTAGGGGTTTCAATTCAAAAGATTGAAAGTGTGTTCATGTTCATTCATAGGGTCTGTAGATGTGCATAAAGGTTTTGGATTTTTGATTCGGCCCTCGCCACTTTTGTCATTAGAGGAATGGCTTCCGGCGAAAAACTCCTAGGGGTTTCAATTCAAAACATTGAAAGAGTGTTCATGTTCATTCATAGGGTCTGTAGATGTGCATAAAGGTTTTGGATTTTTGATTCGGCCCTCGGGGGCGTAAGGGGCACCACTTTTGTCGTTAGAGGAATGGTTTCCGGCAAAAAACTCCTAGGGGTTTCAATTTGAAACATTGAAAGTGAGTTCATGTTCATTCATAGGGTCTGTAGATGTGCATAAAGGTTTTGGATTTTTGATTCGGCCCTCCGGGGCGTAAGGGGCACCACTTTTGTCGTTAGAGGAATGGTTTCCGGCGAAAAACTCCTAGGGGTTTCAATTCAAAAGATTGAAAGTGTGTTCATGTTCATTCACAGGGTCTGTAGATGTGCATAAAGGTTTTGGATTTTTGATTCGGCCCTCAGGGGCATAAGGGGCACCACTTTTGCCATTAGAGGAATGGTTTCCGGCGAAAAACTCCTAGGGGTTTCAATTCGAAACATTGAAAGTGTGTTCATGTTCATTCATAGGGTCTGTAGATGAGCATAAAGGTTTTGGATTTTTGATTCGGCCCTGAGGGGCACCATTTTTGTCGTTAGAGGAATGATTTCCGGCGAAAAACTGCTAGGAGTTTCAATTCAAAACACTGAAAGTGTGTTCCTGTTCATTAGTAGAGTCTGTAGATGTGCATAAAGGTTTTGGATTTTTGATTCGGCCCCGAGGGGCGCAAGGGGCACCATTTTTGTCGTTAGAGGAATGGTTTCCGGCAAAAAACACCTAGGGGTTTCAATTCGAAACATTGAAAGTGTGTTCATGTTCATTCATAGGGTCTGTAGATGTGCATAAAGGTTTTGGATTTTTAAATCGGCCCTGAGGGGCGCAAAGGGGCACCATTTTTGTCGTTAGAGGAATGGTTTCCAGAGAAAAACTCCTAGGGGTTTCAATTCAAAACATTGAAAGTGTGTTCATGTTCATTCATAGGGTCTGTAGATGTGCATAAAGGTTTTGGATTTTTGATTCGGCCCTCATGGGCGTAAGGGGCACCACTTTTGTCGTTAGAGGAATGGTTTCCGGCGAATAACTCCTAGGGGTTTCAATTTGAAACATTGAAAGTGTGTTCATGTTCATTCATAGGGTCTGTAGATGTGCATAAAGGTTTTGGATTTTTAAATCGGCCCCGAGGGGCGTAAGGGGCACCATTTTTGTCATTAGAGGAATGGTTTCCGGCAAAAAACTCCTAGGGGTTTCAATTTGAAACACTGAAAGTGTGTTCATGTTAATCAATAGGGCCTGTAGATGTGCATAAAGATTTTGTATTTTTGATTCAGCTTCGGAGGGCGCAAGGGGCACCATTTTTGTCGTTAGAGGAATGGTTTCCGGAAAAAAACTCCCAGGGTTTCAATTCGAAACACTGGAAGTGTGTTCATGTTAATCAATTGGGTCTGTAGATGTGCATAAAGGTTTTGGATTTTTGATTCGGCTTCGAGGGGTGCAAGGGGCACCATTTTTTGTCGTTAGAAGAATGGTTTTCGGAGAAAAACTCCTAGGGGTTTCAATTCGAAACATTGAAAGTGTGCTCATGTTCATTCATAGGGTCTGTAGATGTGCATAAAGGTTTTGGATTTTTGATTTGGCCCTCGGGGGCGCAAGGGCCACAACTTTTGTCGTTAGAGGAATGGTTTCCAGTGAAAAACTCCTAGGGGTTTCAATTCGAAACACTATAAGTGTGTTCATGTTAATCAATAGGGTCTTTAGATGTGCATAAAGGTTTTGGATTTTTGATTTGGCCCCAAGGGGTGCAAGGGGCACCATTTTTGTCATTAGAGGAATGGTTTCCAGAGAAAAACTCCTAGGGGTTTCAATTCAAAACACTAAAAGTGTGTTCATGTTAATCAATAGCATCTGTAGATGTGCATAAAGGTTTTGATTTTTGATTCGGCCCCGACAATAATCACAAATGCGAATGCGGGGATATACTATAGTGTGCTTTGCACACAAATGACACCCCTCTAGTTTAATTTATTTGTTTATGTTTAAGTTTGCATACTTATGCACAATGGCTCATCGTGACCATGACAGTTTTACGGGTGGAGGAAGCCGGAGTACCCGGAGAGAACCACCGAGCATCGTCGAGCAACTGCCAGCTCAACATTCTAACTCTGTTCAAGTTCCACTCATGCAGGGTTACAGCGGTTGAAGACATGTTCACCATCGACGTGCAGTACACCTTAGTACACTACGTCATCATGCCCCCATGTAGGCAACCGGGATAAAGTGCCTTGCCCAAGGACACAATGTGGATCGTCCCAGACGGGGATTGAACTCGATGCCTCTAGCATAGAAGTCCAACAGTCTACCACCGAGTCATCGCGCTGTTTTGTTTGGAAATCTGTCAAAAACACTGGACTAGTGAGTTTTTTAATTTATTAATTATCTTATTTCTTTTTCAGTACATTTTACTACTACTGAGGAAAATTTAAAAAAAAAATCTTATCCAAGTCCATTCGAGATTACCCTTCTCAAACCATGAAAATATATCCACAGTGAAAGCTCATATGGTGATCTGTGTGGTCTGTGTTCACTAATACTTTGCTTGTCTAAAAGAAACAATTTGGTACTGTCTGTAAACGTCAATACTCTGTATTTGGGTATTGGTTCTTATTTTCATTTTCAAGATCGATAACGTCCGTCCCACATATGCATTTCACGGGTATTACGCTGCAACGTCAAACGGTCAGTTTAACTTATTGAGTGCTTTGACACCCCTTTTAGACCCCATTTTAACTCATTTCTAATTGTCAGATGATCCTGAAATAAACTTTGTTGAAAAGGTTGTTTTCCGGAGATTAGAGACGTGAAATTAAGTAAAATTTTATTTTTTGACCCCTAAGGTCCCTTTTCTCAGCTCATGGCCCATATACTGAAAACAATTAAGTCCATGTGGGGAATAATTACTGTTAATTATCTAGTAGCGAACGAGTTAACATCTGTGATTCTCTCTACACCCTCCCCTCCCCCCCCCCCCCCCCCCACCAAAAAAAAAAACAAAGAACATGAATCAAGTACTTATGCCCCAGTTATACTACAGGCCAAATTTGGTTCAAATCAGCCCATCGGTTCATGAAAAAGAAATTTTGGGTGGATCCCAAAATGGGCTTGCTACCATAGAGAGCCCAAATATTGACCTACCAACTTGCCTCGAACAAACTTTAATCTTCACCACTAAAGGAAGTTCCATACCAAATTTCAAAGCATTCTCTGTGGTGGTTCGTGAGAAGATTTTTTGGCATTAACCCCAACCCGTAGATGGTTGCAGGTTCATTTGAACAAAGTAGAAAGGGTATACTCCAAAGATGGTCTGTGCCATATATGTGTGAATTTGGCTTTTGTAGAAGAAAAGTTTCAATCAAAAGTTAACAGACGATGTACTATGGATGCCAAGTGATGGCAATAGCTCCCACTGACTTTCAGTCAGGTGAACTAAAAACAAGAGGCCCCATGGGGCCTGAAGCGCTCATCTTGAACAGAACACAATATAAACAGAGTCCAAAAATTAGTCTACATTAAGCAATCCATCTCCATAGGATACACTGTCAATCCTTCAGTCCCTCAAGAGCGACAAAAATAATCCAGCATCCTGCCTTTTCTTCAGTTGATCATAATGTAAAATGTAGAGCTCCCCTATGAAGCCCCTTGATACAACCTATGTGGATTAATCTTAGTTACACACCTCTAGAGGATACTGAATACAAAATATTTAATTCTTCAGCAACATGGCCAATTCTGGCCCCCATAGGGAGCCCAAATATTAACCCAGGCTCTTTATTTGAACAAAGATGAATCTGACTTGAATCCCTTGAGATGTTGTGTACCAAATATGAAAGCATTCTGACTGTTGGATCTGAAGAAAAGAAATTTTTAAAGAAATTTCTTCATATTGCACTAAGGTAAAATTTGGACTACCATAGCGAGCCCAAATATTAACCTACGGATCCGATTTGAACATATTTGAATCTGCCCCCTCCCCCTAGAGATGTTGTATACCAAATATGAAAGCATTCTGACTAGTGGATCTGAAGAAGAAGATTTTTGAAGAAATTCCCTCATATAGTACCAAGTTAAATTTCAGGTTCCCATATGGAGTCCAAATATTAACCCAGACACTCGAAGTGAACAAACATGAATCTGACCCCCCTCTTAGAGATGTTGTATCCCAAATATGAAAGCATTCTGCCTGGTGAATCGGAAGAAGAAGATTTTTAAAGAAATTTCCTCATATCACACTAAGTAAAAATTTGGGCTACCATAGAGAGCACAAATATATACCTAAGGATCCTATTTGAACAAACTTAAATCTGACCCCCCTAGAGATGCTGTATTCCAAATATGAAAGCATTCTGACTGGTGGATCTGAAGAAGAAGATTTTTAAAAATGATCCCCCAAATTGAACAAAGTTAAAATTTGGGCTTACGTAGGAAGCCCAAATATTAACCTAGGGACTTGGTTTGAACAATTTTGAATCTGACCCTCATAATAATGGTGTGTACCAAACATTAAAAGATTTTGACTGGTGGTTCTGAAGAAGAGGATTTTTAAAGAATATTCCCCAAATTACCCTAAGTTAAAAATTCAGGCTCCGGTATTGAGCCCAAATATGAACCAATTTTATTTTAACAAACTTGTATTTGACCCTCCTATGAATGCTGTATACCGAATATCAAAAGATTCTGATGATTGATTCTGGAGAAAGATTTTTAAAATTTTTTGCAAATATGCTGACTCAGCATTTTTTCGATGCCCATTACAGAACACCCTAAGATAATCAATGGCATTTTTTTTTTCACCATTCAATTCTACTCATGAGGATGCTTCATACCAAATAACAGCTCTCTGTTCCGTGTGGTTTGGGAAATATGGGAGTTTGAAAATATTTCTATTTTTAGCACCCAGGGTTCCCATGAGGATGCAGGAATTTTTTTTTTTTGCATGAGTCAAGTACTTATGACCCAATAATACCACATCCCAAATTTGGTTCAAACTGGACCATCGGTTCAGAAAATAGAAATTATGGGCAGAGCCAAAAATCTTACCTCTCCCATTACAAAGCCAAATATTGCTTCACGAACTTTGTTTGAACAAACTTGATTCTACACCTCAAAAGGAAGCTCCATAACAAATATCAAGTCATTGTACACACTGGTTCATGATTAGAAGATTTTAAAAATATTTTGGAGCATTTTCCCCCACTCCCTCCCTATGGTGCTGGGCATGTTGAGTTGAACAAAATTGCAATGCCCCTTCGGGACAATCACTCACACAAACTTTCACTTGAATTAGCCCAGTGGTTTTGGAGGAGAAGACCAAAACATGGTGTTGACAGACGACAGACGGATGGCAGATGACGGACGGAGAGCGATGAGATTAGCTCAGCTTGACTTTGTCGAGATGAACTAAAAATACCTGTGAAGAGACTGTACTGTCTATAAGCCGTAAAAGAGTAAAACTTAATGATTTTCAAGAGTGTTATAGTTCACTGATGGCCTGACAAAAATTATTAACATCTCAAGGGCCTATACTAAAAGAGGGCGACAGGTTTTTTATTTTTGGTTTACATGGCCGACATTAAATATTGTTTAAATTAAATCTTGCCAAACAATATGACCATACCACATTCTTGATTATTAGAAACCTGTCCTATTTTGAATATATTTATTTATTGGGGTTTAACAACACTTTCAACAGCCAGGGTCACCTTGTGTCGGACAGTTTTACAGGTGAAGGAAGCCGGAGTACCCGGAGAGAACCTGTGACCAAAGACAAGCAAATGTCAGACTCTCCAACATACTAACAGCACACAAACAGGGTTATAGCATTGGTTGAAGACAAGTGCACCATCGATGTGCAGTACGCCTTAGTACACAGCACCATCATGTCCCCATGTGTGCAATCAGGATTAAGTGCCTTGCCCAAGGACACAATGCAGTTACCTCTGGCGGGGATTGAATTGTGGACCTTTTGGTCTGAAGTCCAATGCTGTAACCACTGAGCCACAATTCTATGCTCTCTGCCCTATTTTGAATGTTTTGTGAAATATTATGTTGTAAAATAGTATTTTGTGTTTATGATTTATTTATATGTATATAATGTACAAAGTTATTCAGAACTTTTTAAAACTTGAAGGAAATAAGAGAAATAAAAGTTCATCACTTTAATACTTTTTGTCTTATGAGTAACTACCCATTCCCACCATGTTATTGATCAACAGCTTCCACACGAGATTTAGGTTAATTGATTTGCTCCAACAGACATATAAGGTTATAATTGCTTCTACATGATCTGTTTTTATTTGATTTATTACTATGGTGACACAGAAGAAGTTCCAGCACAGTCAGTCAGGTTCATAAGTCTATATTTGGGAAAGCTATTACATAACAGCAAATAGCAATACTGGAGTCAGTTTTAAGTGAGAGGAACAGTTAATGGAAACAGTTCCATGTAGAATGGAAGAACACCTAATCCCCTAAAATGGTTTCGGTGGACAGCAATTCATAGATGACCCATTTGCAGAGCCTAAAATGAACTTACAACAGTGCACTAGAAAGTTAAAGAATGTTGTCAACACATGTCACACAGGTGGAATGATCAGTTCAGTAAGTCTACAAATGAAAACTGGTTCATACCAAATAAAAACTACAACCACACTCCAACTGGCATTGTAATAATTCAGAGCTTAGCAGTGGAAATAAATGTTTGTGTAAAATTGTTTTGTTACAATTATTGGAGTGCCTCTTGGCACTCTCCAATAATTGTAACAAAACAATTATTTAAAAATAAATTCTTGCTAAACTAAGGATCTCTTGCTGATAGTATGGTATCTCTGAAAAAAAAATACTCATGTTACAAATCACCTTTGAAATATAATTCAGCATTTTACCAGTTAAGCTATAAACAAATGTAACATCTGAAAGATTTCTCCTCTCTAAAATATACTGGGAATTTCCTTTCATGTTATCACTGATGTTCCAAGAATATTGCCAAACTAACCTGTTTATTGAACAATGGACATATTGATTCTACAATTGATGAAATAACGGCATATATTTCATCTGTTCCTTGATTAGTTCTCTGTGATTCTGTATAAAACTGTAACAACCAATGTGTATACGCCTTCACAGTTGCCAGAGTTTGGGCATGCCTGGAGAAAACAAAGAAATCAAAAAACATGGGGAGACAAATGGAATTTATTTCAGTCACCTGTGAAATAATAATACCCATATACACTCAAAATCTAATTCAGATCTACAAGTTACTTCAAACAGTCCATGAACCAGGTAGGCTTGAAGTGGCAATTTATTACCAAATTGCTGGGCAAATATCCACTGTGTTTTTTTGATAGGTACATGACATAGGCTCACAATGATGCATGATAGCCCCCTTAAATCAGTAGCTTTATATGAGAAAATCAATATGGCATCCCAGATGGCATTCGATTAGGTGGTTTCAGTTATTCGAATGTAACTCAAAATTGTTAGGTGGAAAATGGTCGTTTTTGACAAAAATGGGCTGTGGCAGCTTCCACACATCGAAAAATGAAAGAAACATTAAACTTTGACTAAAAAAAAAATGAAAATCATGAAAACTTTCAGATTTATTTATTGGTGTCTAAGATCACATATTTCCGCACAATGGCTAATCATGACCACAACAGCTTTATGGGTGGAGGAAGCCGGCATACCTGGAGAGAACCACTGTTAGCTCCCCAACATACTTACTAACTCCACACAAGCTGGGTTAGCATTGGTTGAAGACAAGTGCACCATCGATGTGCAGTTTGCCTCAGTACACAAACCCACTGTGCCCCAATGTGGGCAATTGGGATTAAGTGTCTTGCCCAAGGACACAATGCGGTTGCCGCAGGTGGGATTCGAACAGATGATCGCTACTGTCTCTGGCATCATTAGACACATCTCTGCTTTGCGCAATCCATCAAAATTTTCATATACAGTAAATGGAAGATGGATTGTTACTAAATCACTCATGGGGTGGTATCTCCACTCAGACAAAAATTCCTTGTTGGGGAAAAGCATTAGAATGATGAGCAAAGTGTCAGTCAAGGAACCTCTGGGTTGAACCAGGAGGTCCCTGGTCTAAAACTGTGTTTAACCTTTTCAGCATTACCACAGGAATCGACTGTTATTGTATGGGTGGGAACTTCACTCCAAGAGTGTTTTAGTGGTACTTCACTCTCCACAAACAGGGTTCTCAAAAAGCAGAATTGTTTGTATTGATGAGCTTGAGACAGCGGCCAATATCATCAACATTCACAAATCCAACAACAGGGACTTGTAACATGCCCCACTGTCTCTACACCAATCTTCTATCATTTACCCCAGTATTACTACTATAAAAGAACTGGGAGAGGGTAATGATGGGGAGGGTGGGTGTAGGGGCACAGGAGAACATTACAAGCCAACGTTAGAGATTGGCAGTTCCTTTGTGACAGAGTTTTGAACAAGAGGCCCCAAGGGGCCTGAGAGCGCTCACCTGACACCGACAACTATCAACAGAGGGTCTTGATTTGAACAAACTTGAATTTGCCTCATTAAGAAAACCATATACCAAATATCAAAACATTCTGACTGGTGGATCTGAAATTTTTTTTTTTTTTAAATATTCCTCATATTGAACTAAGTCATAATTTGGGCTCACACAGGAGGCCCAAATATGAACCCAGGGACTTGGTTTGAACAAACTTGAATCTCACCTCCCAAAGGATGCTGTATTCCAAATATCAAAAGATTCTGACAAATGGATATGAAGAAAAATATTTTAAAAAAATATTCCTCATGTTGGGAGCCCAAATATGAACCCAGGGGCTTGGCTTTAACAAATTTGAATCTCACCTCCCTAACGATACAGTATACCAAATATCAAAAGATTCTTACTTGTGGATGTGAAGAAGAAGAATTTGAAAGAATCTTCCTCATATTGAACTAAGTTACAATTCGGTCTCCCACAGGGAGCCCCAATATCAACTCAGAGACTGGGCTTGAACAAACTTGAATCACACCTCCCTAAGGATACTGTATACCAAATATCAAAACATTCCGACTGCTGGATCTGAAGAAGAAGATTTTTAAAGAAAATTCCTCATATGGAACTAAGTTATAATTTGGGCTCCCACAGGGAGCCCAAATATGAACCCAGAGACTTGGCTTGAACACACTTGAATCTCAACTCCGTAAGGACGCTGCATACCAAATATCAAAAGATTCTGATTGGTGGATCCAAGGAGATTTTTAAAGAATATTCCTCATACTGCACTAATTTAAACATTTGGGCTTCCATGGAGAGTCCAAATATGGTCCCAGGCATTTGATTTCAACAAACATGTGAAACAATCTTCCAAAGACGTTATATGTGAAATTTGAAAGCTTTTAGAGCAGTGGTTTGGGAGAAGAACAGTCTTAAATGTTTTCCCCATTACCCACAGTGTTAAAAAATAGCGATGTGAAGTTAGTTACTTATTCCCTATTTTACATTTTTTATTCCATCAAAACAGGAAAAATGGCACCTGCTGTAGGAAGCCACAAACAAAGACGAGTTGATTAACATGTTGCCAAACCGCATAAGGCCTCTCTTTATGGGGCAACCAAGGCCCTAAAAGTGACAACCTCCCACAAAACATTCTAGATGGGCAAATCTGATCAAATAAAAGGTGTTGTAGGGTGGCACAAATGAAGACGAGTTGATTGACATGTTGCCAATCTGCATGAGGCCTCTCTTTGTGGGGCAACCAAGGCCATAAAAGTGACAACCTCCCAGAAAACCTTCTAGATGGGCAAATCTGATCAAATAAAAGGTGCTGTGGGGTGGCACAAATAAAGACGAGTTGATTGACATGTTGCCCATCCACATAAGGCCCTCTTTATGGGGCAACCAAGGCCCTAAAAGTGACAACCTCCCAGAAAATCTTCTAGATGGGCAAATCTGATCAAACAAAAGGTGCTGTAGAGTGGCACAAATGAAGACGAGTTGACTGACATGTTGCCCGTCTCCATATGACCCCTCTTTATGGGGCAACCAAGGCCCTAAAAGTGACAACCTCCCAGAATACCTTCTAGATGGGCAAATTTGATCAAATAAAAGGTGCTGTTGGGTGGCACAAATGACGAGTTGATTGACATGTTGCCAGTCCGCATAAGGCCTCTCTTTATGGGGCAACCAAGGCCCTAAAAGTGACAACCTCCCAGAAAACCTTCTAGATGGGCAAATCTGATCAAATAAAAGATGCTGTAGGGTGGCACATAAGAAGACGAGATGATTGACATGTTGCCCGTCCCCATATGTAGAGTGGCACAAATGAAGACAAGTTGACTGACATGTTGCCCGTCTCCATATGACCCCTCTTTATGGGGCAACCAAGGCCCTAAAAGTGACAAACTCCCAGAAAACCTTCTAGATGGGCAAATTTGATCAAATAAAAGGTGCTGTTGGGTGGCACAAATGACGAGTTGATTGACATGTTGCCAGTCCGCATAAGGCCTCTCTTTATGGGGCAACCAAGGCCCTAAAAGTGACAACCTCCCAGAAAACCTTCTAGATGGGCAAATCTGATCAAATAAAAGATGCTGTAGGGTGGCACATAAGAAGACGAGATGATTGACATGTTGCCCGTCCCCATATGTAGAGTGGCACAAATGAAGACGAGTTGACTGACATGTTGCCCGTCTCCATATGACCCCTCTTTATGGGGCAACCAAGGCCCTAAAAGTGACAACCTCCCAGAATACCTTCTAGATGGGCAAATTTGATCAAATAAAAGGTGCTGTTGGGTGGCACAAATGACGAGTTGATTGACATGTTGCCAGTCCGCATAAGGCCTCTCTTTATGGGGCAACCAAGGCCCTAAAAGTGACAACCTCCCAGAAAACCTTCTAGATGGGCAAATCTGATCAAATAAAAGATGCTGTAGGGTGGCACAAATGAAGACAAGTTGATTGACATGTTGCCCGTCTGCATAAGGTCTCTCTTTATGGGGCAAGCAAGACCCTAAAAGTGACAACCTCCCAGAAAACCTTCTAGATGGGCAAATCTGATCAAATAAAAGGTGCTGTAGGGTGGCACAAATGAAGTCGAGTTGATTGACATGTTGCTGGCCCCATATGGCCCCTGTTTATGGAGCAACCAAGGCCCTACAAGTGACAACCTCCCAGAAAACCTTCTAGATGGGCAAATCTGATCAAATAAAAGGTGCTGTAGGGTGGCACAAATGAAGACGAGTTGATTGACATGTTGCTGGCCACATATGACCCCTGTTTATGGGGCAACCAAGGCCCTACAAGTGACAACCTCCCAGAAAACCTTCTAGATGGCAAACCTGATCAATTAAAAGATGCTGTAGGGTGGCACATATGAAGACGAGATGATTGACATGTTGCCCGTCCCCATATGACCCCTCTTTATGGGGCAACCAAGGCCCTAAAAGTTACAACCTCCCAGAAAACCTTCTAGATGGGCAAATTTGATCAAATGAAAGGTGCTGTAGGGTGGCACAAATGAAGACAAGTTGATTGACATGTTGCTGGCCCCATATGACCCCTGTTTATGGGGCAACCAAGGCCCTACAAGTGTCCTCCCAGAAAACCTTCTAGATGGGCAAATCTGATCAAATAAAAGGTGCTGTAGGGTGGCACAAATGAAGACGAGTTGATTGACATGTTGCTGGCCCCATATGACCCCTGTTTATGGGGCAACCAAGGCCCTACAAGTGACAACCTCCCAGAAAACCTTCTAGATGGGCAAATCTGATCAAATAAAAGGTGCTGTAGGGTGGCACAAATGAAGACGAGTTGATTGACATGTTGCTGGCCCCATATGACCCCTGTTTATGGGGCAACCAAGGCCCTACAAGTGACAACCTCCCAGAAAACCTTCTAGATGGGCAAATCTGATCAATTAAAAGATGCTGTAGGGTGGGACATATGAAGACGAGATGATTGACATGTTGCCCGTCCCCATATGACCCCTCTTTATGGGGCAACCAAGGCCCTAAAAGTTACAACCTCCCAGAAAACCTTCTAGATGGGCAAATTTGATCAAATGAAAGGTGCTGTAGTGTGGCACAAATGAAGACAAGTTGATTGACATATTGCCCGTATTGACATCGCGGATAAACTTGCGTTAACCCAGCAGATTGACTCCCTGAGTATATCCCCAAGTTCAACACAAGATTAATGCGAGTTAATCCGTGATGTTAACGCGTGTTTATCCGTGCAGTTAACGCGAGTTTATCCGCGAGGTAATCCCGGAGATTAACGCAAGTTTATCCCCGAGGTTAACGCGAGTTTATCCGCGAGTTCATCAGCAGGGATAACACGACTTTAATCAGAGTTTATCCACGTGATTAACGCGTGTTTAATGCATGCTTAACGCGTGTTGTGTTTAACGCGAGGTAATCCTCGTGGTTAACTCGAGTTTATCCGCGAGATTAATACAAGTTTAATGGGAGTCTGTTCGAGAAGTTAACGCGAGTCTATCCACAAGGTTAACTAACGCCAGTTTGACGCCAGTTTAGTCGAGTTAAACACGAGTTTATCTGTGATATTAACGCGAGTATATGCGCGAGGTTGACATGAGTTTAACACAAGTTTATCAGCGATGTTAACGCAAGGTTATCACGAGTTTATCTGCGAAGATAACGCGAGTTTGGCACGAGTTCATACGCGAGGTTATCATGAGTTTATCTGCGAGGTTACCTTGTGTTTAACGCGCATTTATCGGTGATGTTAACACGAGGTTATTACGAGTTTATCCACATTGTCAGCGCGAGTAAAACCACGAGGTTAACTCGAGTTTAATGCGAATTTAATGCGGGGTCGTCCGCTAGTTTGGTGGTAGTTTATCCGTGAGGTTAACGCGAGTTTATCTGCGAGGTTAAAATGAGATTAACGTGAGTTTATCGGCAATGTTAACGCGAGGTTATCACTAGTTTATCTGCAAAGATAACGCGAGTTTGGCGCGAGTTCATACGCGAGGTTATCACAAGTTTATCCGCGAGGTTACCTCGCGTTTAATGAGCATTTACCGGCGATGTTATGCGCAAGGTTATTATGAGTTTATCCACGTTGTAAGCGCGAGTGAAACGCGAGGTTAACTCGAGTTTAACGCGAATTTGTCCACGAGGTTATCGCAAGTTTATGCGCATTGTTAGCGAGAGTTAACCTGCGATGTTAACTCGAGATTAACACAGGTTTTTCCATGAGGTTAGCGTGCATTTAACTCGAGTTTATCTGGGATATTAATGCAAGTTTATGCGCAAGGATATTGCGAGTTTATCCGCATATTATTTGGCGCGAATTTATCCGGGAGGTTAACGTGAGTTTATCCCCGAGGTTAACTCGTGTTTAATGCGTGTTTATCGGCTAGGTTAATACAAGTCCATCCACGAGGTTAATGCGGCTTCGGCGCATGTTTATCGACGATGATAACCTGAGTTTATCGCGAATTTATCCGTGTTGTTAGCGCGAGTTAAATGCGATGTTACGCGAGTATGAGGCAAGTTTAGCCGCGAGGTCATCGCGAGTTTGGCGTGAGTATATCCGCGACATTTACGCGAGTTTAACACGACTTAATCTGTGAGGTTAACATAAATGTATCCGCGAGGTTAACTCAAGTTTAACGTGTTTTATATGCAAGATTATCGCGATTTTGAAAGGTGTCCATCTGCAAGTTAACGCAAGTTTATCCCGAGGTTAATGTGAGTTTTATATGAGTTTAACACGAGTTAATCCCAGAGATTGATGTGTGTTTATCGGCACGGTCAGCACAAGTTTATGTCCAATGTTAACCCGAGCTTTTCCGCCAGTTTAACAAGAGTTTTTCCATGATATTAATGCAAGTTTGTGTGCAAGGTTATCGCAAGTTTATCCGCGTTATTAGCGAGAGTTTAACATGAATTTACCCACGAGGTTTGGCACGAGTTTATCCGAGAGAATAACACGAGTTTATCGGTGAGGTTAACTCGAGTTTGACACGAGTTTATCTGTGATTATAACACAAGTTTATGTGCGACATTAACGCGAGTTTATCCGCGAGATTAAATCGAGTACATCTCGAGTTTACCGGCGATGTTAACACGAGTTTATGCCACCCTACAGCACCTTTTATTTGATCAGATTTGCCCATCTAGAAGATTTTCTGGGAGGTTGTAACTTCTAGGGACTTGGTTGCCCCATAAAGAGGAGCCTTTTGCAGACGGGCAACATGTCAATGAACTCGTCTTCATTTGTGCCACCCTACAGCACCTTTTATTTGATCAGATTTGCCCATCTAGAAGGTTTATTGGGAGGTTGTCACTTTTAGGGCCTTGGTTGCCCCATAAAGAGAGGCCTTATGCAGACAGGCAACATGTCAATCAACTCGTCTTCATTTGTACCAACCTACAGCACCTTTTATTTGATCAGATTTCCCCATCTAGAAGGTTTTCTGGGATGTTCTCACTTTTAGGGCCTTGGTTGCCCCATAAAGAGGGTTCATATGGGGACGGGCAACATGTCAATCAACTCGACTTCATCTGTGCCACCCTACAGTACCTTTTATTTGATCAGATTTGCCTATTTAGAAGGTTTCTGGGAGGTTGTCACTTTTAGGGCCTTGGTTGCCCCCATAAAGAGGGGCCTTATGTGGACGGGCAACATGTCAATCAACTCGTCTTCATTTGTGCCACCCTACAGTACCTTTTATTTAATCAGATTTGCCTATCTAGAAGGTTTTCTGGGAGGTTGTCACTTTTAGAGCCTTCGTTGCCCCATAAAGAGAGGCCTTGTGCAGATGGGCAACATGTCAATCAACTCGTCTTCATTTGTGCCACCCTACAGCACATTTTATTTGATCAGATTTGCCCATCTAGAAAGTTTTCTGGGAGGCTGTTACCTTTAGGGCCTTGGTTGCCCCATAAAGAGGATCTTATGCGGACGAGCAACATGTCAATCAACTCGTCTTCATTTGTGACACCCGACAACACCTTTTATTTGATCAGATTTGCCCATCTAGAAGGTTTTCTGGGAGGTTGTCACTTTTAGGGCCTTGGTTGTCCCATAAAGAGGGGCCTTATGCAGACGGGCGACATGTCAATCAACTCGTCTTCATTTGTGCCACCCTACAGCATATTTTATTTTGATCAGATTTGCCCATCTAGAAGTTTTTGTGGGAGGTTGTCACGTTTAGGGCTTCGTTGCCCCATAAAGAGAGGCCTTATGCGGACAGGCAACATATCAGTCAACTCGACTTCATTTGTGCCACCCTGCAGTCCCTTTTATTTGATCAGATTTGCCAATCTAGAAGGTTTTCTTGGAGGTTGTTACTTTTTGGGCCTTGGCTGCCCCATAAAGAGAGGCCTTATGCGGACAGGCAACATGTCAATCAACTCGCGCTCATTTGTGCCACCCTACAGCACCTTTTATTTGATCAGATTTGCCCATCTAGAAGATTTTCTGGGAGGCTGTAACTTTTAGGGACTTGGTTGCCCCATAAAGAGGGGTCATATGGGGATGGGCAACATGTCAATCAACTCGTCTTCATTTGTGCCACCCTACAGCACCTTTTATTTGATCAGATTTGCCCATCTAGAAGGTTTACTGGGAGGTTGCAAATTTTAGGGCCTTGGTTGCCCTATAAAGAGGGGCCTTATGCAGACGGGCAACATGTCAATCAACTCGTCTTCATTTGTGCCACCCTACAGCACCTTTTATTTGATCAGATTTGCCCATCTAGAAGGTTTTCTGGAAGGTTGTCACTTTTAGGGCTTTCGTTGCCCCATAAAGAGAGGCCTTATGCGGACAGACAACATATCAGTCAACTTGTCTTCATTTGTGCAACCCTACAGTCCCTTTTATTTGATCAGATTTGCCAATCTAGGTTTTCTTGGAGGTTGTTACTTTTTGGGCCTTGGCTGCCCCATAAAGAGAGGCCTTATGCAGACAGGCAACATGTCAATCAACTCGTGCTAATTTGTGCCACCCTACAGCACCTTTTACTTGATCAGATTTGCCCATCTAGAAAATTTTCTGGGAGGTTGTAACTTTTAGGGACTTGGTTGCCCCATAAAGAGGGGTCATATGGGGATGGGCAACATGTCAATCAACTCGTCTTCATTTGTGCCACCCTACAGCACCTTTTATTTGACCAGATTTGCCCATCTAGAAGGTTTACTGGGAGGTTGTAAGTGGAATTTCATTAAAATATGGCCAGTGGTTTGGGAGAAAAAGATCCACACACCACCTACACGACAGACAAAAAGTGATCAGAATAGCTCACCCTTACTTTTAGTCAGGTTAGCTTAGCAGGCAATAATGGGCAGAAAAGTCAAATGTGCTGCATACATGAGTAGAAAACTCAGGGAGATGGAAAGCAATGAGGCCAGGGTAGCAAAACAAGAATAAGTCTACATTAAGCAATCCATCTCCATAGGATACATTGTCAATCCTTGAGCACCTCAGGAGTGACAAAAATAGTCTGAGCATCATGCCTTTTCTTCAGTTGAACATAATGTAAAATGTGGAGCTCCCCTATGAATCCCCTGAAGCCCCTTGATACAACCTATGTGGATTAATCTTAGTTACACACCTTTAGAGGGTACTGAATACAAAATTTCTAACTCTTCAGCTACATGAACAATTCTGGCTCCCATTGGGAGTCCAAATATTAACACAGGCTCTCGATTTGAACGAATGTTGAATCAGACCTCCCAAGAGATGTTGTATACGAAATATGAAAGCATTCTGTCTGGTGGTTCTGAAGAAGATTTTTAAAGAAATTTCGTCATATTGCCCTAAGTTGAAATTCGGGCTACAATAGGGAGCCCAAATATTAATCCAGGGAACCAATTTGAACAAAAATGAATTTGACTCCCTGAGAGATGTTGTATACCAAATACGAAAACATTCTGGCCAGTGGATCTGAAGAAGAAGATTTTTAAAGAAATTTAAATTCTATAGTAAATTTCCTTTCATATTATACCTACCACAATTGTTTACTACAGGCTTGCACTACAGTGGAAGACCCCAACTCAGAAAATATACACTCTATTTGATCTTTCCCAGGAAATTTGGGAAAGAAAAGTGGTGCAAAAGCACCACGAAAAAAGCCAAAACTGGGTCGAGCGCCATCGGCACACACCCAGTAGGGGACGCTGTTCTCTTAGTACAATTCCACGACTTCCGGAAACCTGTGCGCAAGGCAGTCACCAATGAATCATTCTTTTGAGTCCGCCAACATAGGAGTTATGTGATCAGCAGGGAGGAAGGATTCTTACCCAAATTAGAAGATGGGAGGGCCTCCATGTAAACAATTGCGGTAGGTATAACAAGAAAGGAAATTTACTAAAAAATTTAAATTTCTTATCAACCTACCATACAATTGTTACTACAGGCTGAATAGACAATATGATGGAGGGAATCACATAACCAACCCACACATAACCCAATTGCACTGGAACCGTAGACAGAGGAAGAGGTCCCTAGGCCTATCAAACCATAGCATCACAACCATTAGTAAAAGACAATGAGAGATGAGGCATATGGTTATGTACGACCCACAGAAAGGGAAGTAACAGCACAGAGCTGGAAATGACCTTGTGAGAAGCCGAATGGCTGGGGTAGACAACAGCCTGAGCAGAAGAAAGGGGGCCTGTAGTATAAAGGTCCTCTGCCTGCTCCTGCAACTGTCGCAGATAAGTGGAGAAAGTAGCATTTCTCCAGAAGGCTGCCAGCATATATCCGACAACATGACAGAGTTAGTATAAGCCCCAAGAGGTAGACAATGCACGCACCTCGTGGCAGAAATACGGTTGGTAATACAATCGCCAGTCACTAGACGAGCGGAAGCTGCATGAATAGCAAGACAAATCCATTGAAAAATGGATTCAGGAGAGATCTTCTGTCGACCAGGAATAAGAGACAGAAAATCGTTCCTACCCTTCCTAATTAACAGCATCTGACTGAGATAAAAGCGAATAGCATGAACCGGACAGAGCAAAGGGTGTTTGACCTCAACAGAAGGAAGAGTTCTGATACAGATAGGAGGCAGAGTAGTTTCTGGTATCTGACTCTTGGCCAGAAAGGAGCAATCACTGGTAAACATAACACTGGTGTGAGAGCTCCAGAAAAAGGCCGGGTCAACCGAGAGGGCTGGAAGCTCCCTAACCCGTCTGGCTGAGGCAAAAGCCATCAGAAAAGCCGTCTTGTATGTGAGAAAATGCATATCCACCTAGGATAAAGGTGCTCCCCCCCCCCCCCCCCCAAGCAGAGCAGCACCCTAGAAAGATTCCATCTTGGGCTAAGCTGCAAAGCCCTAGGCCTTTTCAAAGAAAAGAGCCGAACAAGCTTGGAGAGGCATGGAGTAGTGCCGATACGACGCTGTCCCACATACGAAAAGGTCCCCGAAGCATGGACCTGTACCCTTTGATGGTAACAGGCTGGAGACCCCCAGAATCAAACATATACCAGAAACTCTGCAATCGGTGTGATCGAAGGAGTGACAGAATCAACAAAATGATCCACACACCATCGACAGAAGACCTTCCACTTAGCCACATAGGCTAAATCAGTGGAGTGCCTCCTTGAAGAAGAAAAGCAACTCCACCGCTCGTCTCGAAAAAAACGCTACAGAGGAGACAGGACCTGTCAAAAGATATGCGCGAAGGCACAATGAAGTCGGGTCGACGTGAAACCTCCTTGGGTGACCTTGGCAAAGGTCGCGACGTAGAGGGAGACGTGCCGGGACCGCTGCCAAAAGAGGGTGGAGCAGATTGATCCACACCCACTGAGGCGACAGGGGTGCGATCGAAATGATTCGACAACTGCAGGTTTGTCTCTTGGCTAGAACCTGAGGCAGAATTGGAACCGGCAGGAAGGCGTAGCTGACAAGACCGTTCCAAAGGAGGGGCAGAGCGTCAATGGCGAAAGCCAGACTGGACACGGGGACACGAAAGTGTCCACCTGATGGTTCCGAGTCACAAAGAGATCAATGTGGAGATGATCAAGGGAAAGGCTTGTGTCCAGCACAGCGTCCCTGCGAACTAATTCCAAGTTAGCCGTGTTACAGGCATGCGTGTGAGAAGATGCATGAGCACCTTGGACAGCACACACAAAAGAGCCTGTACGTTGTCAAACTTATCTGGGGGCAGATAAGCAGCAAAGCAGAGACGACGTGATCGGAGAGAGAACGCATTCCAGCATCTCTCTCGATAAGCCCAACACGGACTCCAGAGTCTCCATAAGAAAAATGGCCGGCTTGGGAGTTGGAGTCCTGATCCAAGACCATCAAAGTCTGTCAGACTGACGGAATGGCAGAATCGTACGAACGATAATGCACCAGAGGCAAAAAATGAAAGTGTCAATGGCACTGTAGCTCAACTTGTCAAGACAAAGACATGTACATGTATAGTATGTGACACAGCAATGACAAACATCTAGGTAATGACCTGATAACAAAAGTACATATAAAGTATTGTAACGGTCTGTACAAAAATACTGACCGTTGCCTGTAACAAATGTATAGGTAAAGTATTGTAAAGGTGGGTGACAGTCAGATGCTGAACTAGAAAAAATCTTTGAGTCCCAGAGTGGGTCTGACTGAACCTCAAAATATTTGTAGCACAGTGATAACAAAGGCACCCCAAAACACACTCGTTCCTGTCCCAAGGTGAAAACAAAAGTACTCAAGAAGTTTTGTGAAGGTCAGTTCATAAATACGAGCTGTATAGAACTTGTGACAAAAAACTGATTGGACCTAATTTCGGTACAAAATGGCCACTGGCAGCCATCTTGAATCTTGGACCGTACCCAGAAACACTCATTCTCATCCCAAGGAGATAACAAAGGTACCCAAGAAGTTTTGTGAAGATCGGTTCTTAAACTGAGCCTCTACCCTGAGCCGTATTGACATGTGTGCTTACATTGTGTAAGTTGCACTGAATAAATCAAAGTTCATCTAATTTGCATAATTTCTGCACGAAAAAAAACCCCTTACAATATGTGATGTATTCCATGTTACTAAACATTCATACAAAAATTTATTAAAATCAGAACTTTCATACAGAAGTTCTATACAAAAGACTGATTGCACTAATTTTGGTACAAAATGGCTGCTGGTGGCCATCTTGAATTTCGTACCACACCCAAAAACACTCGCTCTCATCCCACGGTGATAACAAAGGTACCCAAGAAGTTTCGTAAAGATTGGTTCATAAATATGGCCTCTAGTCTGAGCTGTATAGAAGTTGTGTACAAAAAACTGATTAGACCTAATTTCGGTACAAAATGGCCACTAGCAGCCATCTTGAATTTTAGACCGCACCCAGAAACACTCGTTCTCGTCCCAAGGTGATAACAAAGGTACCCAAGACATTTCGTGAAGATCAGTTCATAAATACAGACTCTAGTCTGAGCCGTATTGACATGTGTACTTACTGTGTGTAAGTCGCACTGAAAAAATCAAAGTTCATCTAATTTGCATAATTTCTGCACGAGAAAAAAACCTGTATTATATGTGATGCATCCATGGTACTAAACATTCACACAAAAAAATTATTCAAATCAGGGCTTTCATATGGAAGTTCTGTGCAAAAATCTGATTGCACCTAATTTTGTACAAAATGGCTGCCATCGGCCATCTTGAATTTCGGACCGGACCCCAAAACACTCGTTCTCATCCCACGGTGATACCAAAGGTACCCAAGAAGTTTCGTAAAGATCGGTTCATAAATACGGCCTCTAGCCCGAGCCGTATTGGCATTTGCACTTACAGTGCTGAAAGTAACCCAAAAAAACATCAAAATTAGTCTAATTTGCACAATTTACGTACGAGAAAAAAACCCGTATTATATGTGATGTATCCCATGGTACTAAACATTCATACAAAAAATTATTCAAATCAGAGCTTTCATATGGAAGTTCTGTACAAAAAACAGATTTCTGCATCGTCGGTACAAAATGGCAGCTGGCAGACATCTTGAATTTCGGACCGCACCCAAAAACACTCGTTCTCGTCCCACGGTCATAACAAAGGTACCCAAGAAGTTTCGTAAAGATCGGTTCATAAATACGGCCTCTAGCCCGAGCCATAGCAGCTTGGCAATTACAGCTCTGAAAGTAACACTAAATAAATCAAAGTCAGTCTAATTTGCATAATTTACGCACGAGAAAAAAACCTGTATTATATGTGATGTATCCCATGGTACTAAACATTTATACAAAACTTTATTCAAATCAGAACTTTCATACAGAAGTTCTGTACAAAAAACTGATTTTTGCATCATTGGTACAAAATGGCCACTGGCAGCCATCTTGAATTTCGGACCACACCTAAAAACACTCGTTCCCGTCCCAGGGTCATAACAAAGATACACAAGAAGTTTCGTAAAGATCGGTTCATAAATACGACCTCTAGCCCGAGCCATAGCCAATTGTTGACGTACGGACAGACGGACAGACGGCCAGACGGACAGACGGACAGACGGACGACGGGCCATGACAATAGCTCAAATTTGACTTCGTCAAAGTTGAGCTAAAAAGTGACAACCCTGATGAAGAACGTCTTCATAACCTTGGAACTCAGCTTAGAGTCCAAAGCTGTCAACGCTTCAACCACCTGTACCGACAGGCATGGTCGAAGGCACCCAGAAGCAGGTTGCTCCACAGGCTGTAGGCGCGTGGCCGATGATCGCGGCCGGGCTGACACTGTCGGCTGGTTTGATGGTTTGAGATCTGGAAGGAACCTAAACACAAAGTCAAGAGCTGCCCCCAAGTCAGAAGACTGTTGGCTCTCGATGTCAGGTATGTCGGACTCAGCCCCTGAGTCGGAAGACACATAGCCCATCATGGGCAACCCAGCCGACGCTTCCCATGGTGTAGGCACACCAGGGGGATCAGAAAGCGGCCTGTTTCCAATCCCGGGAGGCAGTACCACAGGTGGCGCTCAGAAACCACTCGTAGCCTCGCTGGAAGCAACGGAAAAGGCTCTTGGACAGAACCTAAGTGAGCAAGGAGAGAGATTCCCTAAGCTCACTGACTGTGTCGGCCGATTCGACATGGGAACAAACCGACAAAGTGGCTTCACGCCTGACCCATTTAACCAGCGAAGGGTCATGATCCTCAAATACACCCGAAGCGGGGCCACAGGCTGCAGCCGAAACACCTGAAGGCAGATGTGAATTGGGGTATGACATACCCAGAGGATCTACAGAGCAGAAACTCAGGAGAGTCACCGCGGACCTCTGCACGACAGAAGGTCCAGGCTGCACAAAAAGCTAATCCAATGAGAAAAACTGCGGTACTCGACGGCTGAGAGACCACAGTAGAGGGTTCGGCCGGCAGCCCATTCCGACTTCGCCAAGTTGAAGTCAGGGAAGGCCGAGGGCAATACCCCACGTCTACACTACCAGACATCTCTGCAGATCCCTGCAGGGATTAAACTGCTGTGCTCAATGGCTGAGAGGACACAGCAGGGGGTTCGGTCGGCATCCACTTCCGACTTCACCGAGTTGAAGTCAGGGAAGACTGAGGCTGAAACCCCACGTCTACACTACCAGACACCTCTGCAGACCCCTGCAGGGATAAAATTGCTGTGCTCAACGGAGAAGAGGCCACAGCAGGGTGTTCGGTCGGCAACCACTTCCAGCTTCGCCAAGTTGAAGCCAGGGAAGGCTGAGGCCAATACCCCACATCCACACTACAGACATCACTGCAGACCCCTGCAGGGATGAGCCGAGGCCGGCTGAAACGGTGACAAATGACATTGTAGACAGAACAGCAGTAGCAGCAGATACAACGAGAGCTGTTGAAACTGGCCGAAAAGGGGAGAGAGCAACCGAGCTCGGCCTCCAAAGGAGGAGTCACAATCCTAGTGACAGCCTCAGATGTTGACTGGAGAGGGACCATAGTCCCGGAACCAGGCATCTCTTCTTCACCAGACAACTCGACAGCTCCCGCAGTATCCACCATGGTTAAAAAACTGCACATCCTCCACAGAGGGGGTATAACTCTCACGAGACGAGACGTGGTCATGTCTCACGAGACGTGGTCGTGTCGGGAGGCCCCGAAACGACAGTGTTCATTCCCCCCCCCCCCCCCCCCGGTGGGAGTGGGAGGAATTGCACATCCCCCACGGAGGGGGTATAACTCTCACCAGACATGCATCGGGAGGCCCCGAAATGACTGCATCTCCCCACCCCACCTTAATCTTATTAAGCCCCATTCTCATGACGAGAGTTTACACATGTGTTATATTTGCATGTATGTAAAATTTACATGGTGTGCAAATGCAAATTTTACCACGCGTTCACATGACGTTTAGCAGGGTGTGCATTTGCGTGGGCATTTCCAACGGTATATAAGCAGCCCTCTCAGAAGTCCATTTATAACTCACACAACGCGTACAATGGATAGATTAGGTGTTCTGTATAGACGCAGGAGGCGGGCCCTACCATACATTTTTAGTGCAGGATTAGTTGTTGGATTGTGCCAGGAGAAGAGAATGTGGAAGAGAGAGCGGTCGTCAGACTGGTGGGAAAATATTGTTCTAAAGACTTTTGATAACGAACAATGGATCGAGAATTTTTGGATGCGAAAAGCTACATTCCTCGATTTATGCTCAGAAATCGAGCCACACATTCTCTGTGAATCCAGATTTGTACGCGAGCCTTTGGATACCAAGAAGAAGGTTGCCATAGCTCTTTACTGGATGGCTTCTTCATCTGAGTATCGGACAATAGCCAATCTCTTTGGTGTTGGAAAGACTACTGTACACACTTGCGTGCATATCGTATGTGGAGTTTTGTCGGAAGAGCTTAAGGCAAAGTATGTGAAGTTTCCAAAGGACGGTGAGCTCGATGCAGTTATTCGAGGATATAAAGAAAAGTGGGACTTTCCAGGCTGTGGCGGGGCTATTGATGGATGCCACATTCCAATTATTTCCCCTGGCGAATCACACAGGGATTATCTAAATAGAAAAGGCTGGTATTCGATCATCCTGCAAGGAGTATGCGATCATAACTACATCTTCAGGAATGTGAACATAGGCTGGCCTGGTCGAGTACACGATGCTCGAGTTTTTGCCAACTCAAGGGTGTACAACTTGGGGGAATCAGGCGCACTTTTTGGAGGCAGATCAACACAACTGTACACTGAAGGGAAAAAGACTGAAACACCAATTGTCATATTAGCGGATGCAGCATATCCTTTAAAGACTTGGCTTCTGAAGCCATTTACAAACAGGAATGGGTTGTCTGACTGTCAACAGTACTTCAACTACCGCCTCAGCCACGCGCGCATGACCATCGAGAATGCATTTGGGAGGCTAAAAGGCCGGTGGAGATGTCTGATAAAAAGATTAGATGTGGAAGTACAGTTTGCTTGCAGTGTCGTTACTGCGTGTGTGGTCCTCCATAACATTTGTGAACTGAACAAAGAGGAATTCAGAAACTTTTTGGATGAAGTAGATGAAGGACAGAGTGTGGACAACAGTGATGCAGGTGGTGATGCAGGTGGTGAACATAGTGGACTTGAGATACGCGAGAAACTTGCAGCTTATTTCCACTCAAACAGACCAAAGAGGCGATCGTTAGATTGTTAGTAGATTGTTATATCGTCTGTTGGCTTTTCCATTATCCTGCAATGTATTTCTATAGACGATGAGATACGAAACAACTCCACAGTGTATTTTGAATCAGACAGTTTAAAAAAAATAATTGCATTGAATCTGCTTGTTTTCTGTTTATGTTTATGTTCTATGCAGTGCGGTACTTCACCCGAATGAGCCTTTTCACTATTCCTTAGAATTCGGAACTTTGATCCCTCCCCCATTAATAACTAATGCAACAATTTATTGAGCCCCTTGCGAGATAATTTCATACACAAAAAGATAATAGCCGCTGCCAGGTACATGAAGGGATGGACCATAGATTTCTATAAGAGACCTGTCATAATTAAATCTAAAAGCCATTATGAGCTTTTAGATTCAGTTATTGCAGCTCTTTTATCAAATAGCCTTATGTAACACAAGACACAGCAGAAACCATTGCCATTGGAAGGATTAATACTTCACCAAAGAAACTCTGTACACAAAACTATGTGAGCCAGACACCAACTGTAACTGCAACATAATATTTGTATACTGCCTTCGACAAAAGCAATTCATAGAGGATATCCACTCTATTTTTGTGAATATCGGAAATTATGTCTTGAGTGTGGACTTATACTAAAGGTCCACACAAATGACATAATATCCCATATTCACAAAAAACTGAGTGAATTATCTTTTTATTTTATGCGCCAGAGTTACAACCTCGTTGGAAAAATGCGAAGATGAAAATAAAATCAAAAACGTGCACGAAACGGAAATATTTTCAACCCTTTTCGAGCCACGATAAAATTTCGAATGCAACATGCTTACACAAGTCTGTCAATATTGAACCAGGGAGTATTATCGCATTTGCATTTGCGGCTAAACTACAAATCACGTACTAAAATTTGAAAGGGTTAAATGTTAAACATGTCTGTAGAGGGATGCTTTGTGTGTGAGTGTGACACCCTTCCACCCCAGACACACACCACCACCAAATCAATAGAGTAAACAACTAGAGTATACGGAAACGATACCTCCTTACTTCTCCCTCTCCCTCTCTCTCTCTTCTACTACTATTATAGACAGAAAAATATTTGGGGGAGGAAGGGGGCACACAGGAATACCCCCCTTTTTCAAGGGTGGCTCCGGGGCAGGGGCTATAGCCACCCATTCGAGGATGTACAGCCCTCACCTCACCCCCCGTCGAGGAAAATAGAAAAACTGTCGGAGATACATGTCCAGGTTAAACTCCTTCAGACACAAAGAAAATTTTGAAGTCTTTTGAATCCCTAATCATTTAACGCGAAAGTTTCTACACAAACCTACGTGTTACACTCAACTTGTACAGTAGTGTCAGTGGAAGAATATAAAATATGGACATCCGACCATGTTTTGTACTCTTTCACTGACACTCCCGTGCAAGTTGAGTGTAACGCGTGTTGCTTGTGTAGAAACGCCCTCATTGAAATTTTAATCAAAAATCGCCTTTAAGACAGAATTCATTTCGTACAACGAATGCATCCAATGTATCATGAAAGAAGAACATTCTTTTAAACTTCTAACTTCGGCTACGAAACTATGGTTGCTCCCCAAACACTCACAATGTATCTGCAGGTTTGAATTTTTTTAACGTTACAAGCATAAAAACCCAAATATTTATCTAGGCATAATTTCAAGTACTTTACTGGCCAGGTTGATCCAAGGAACAACCTCGGAACGGCTGGAAATCAAAATGTTTCGGGAGAGAGGACCCCCCACATTCCCCCCGAATCCACAGGCCTGCGGCACGTGGCCGACGCCTTCGGCGTTTGATGCTCCAATTTCCCCCCACCAAATTTTAAGGCTACAAATTATGATTAGCTTAGTCTTACCTATAAATTCGGACCCAGGCACAGTGCTACGTAAAAAAAAAGGACAGAATTCACAGTGATACTCATTATAATTAATATTACATATTTATTGATGCCCAGGCATTGAAATTTCAAAACATAAAAAGAATAAACATGATCTGATTTACGTGAACATACTTCCAGAACATCGTCTGTTTTGCCATTTTCATAACTCCCATCTACCCGTGTCCTGTCATCTTAAACGGGTAATTAAATGATAATGAAAAAAAAAGAGATTGCCCAAAGTTTCTTTCAGTCGGCAAATAAACGGAACAACAATAAACAGAACTTCCTTACAAGTTTATATAGGTCTTATCAGATGCGTCATCATACTGCACTGACTCGTGTGACTGCGAGCGATCGCATGAAGCACGAGGCACAGCCAGGCGTGGCAGTCGTGGTTCAAATTCTGCTGTAGCTGGCACTTGTTCATATGTGCGCCCCCTCTCAGCTTGCCATGTGTTTACTGTAGATTGGGGCAATGAGGATTTTCCGGAAGTACAAGTCAATATCATCTGCATCATATTATACTGGTGTTGTCTCTCCTCCTTCTTCATTCGTTCTTCTGATTCGAGACGGGCCTTCTCCAGTTCTATTCTTTTAAGCTCAGTTTCTATTTTAAGTTTCTCGAGTTCTATATGTTTTGATTCTGCTTCTTGGTTTGAAGTACTGAATGCATTCATGACTGTTCCAAGAGCAACTTCGAGTCGACTCTTTCTGGCAGACTTATTTGCTTTACCTCTGCTTTTCTCTTCTGATGGTGCTTTTCGTTTTGTGCCAGTAACCTCTGGCGACTGACTATCCACAATCTGCTCGGAGTTTTCCTCTTGGTCACTTTCCAGTTCATCCACGCCACTTTCGGCTGTCTGAACGTCAGTGCGGTCGGAGCCTTCATCACCAGATCCCTGAACGTCCTCGCTCTCGTTCCCATCACCTAATGTGTCTATCAGTTTGTGAGGAGATGTTGCTGGTCTGTTGCCCAAAATGTCATTGAGCTGCTTATAAAATTTAATAGGACGGCGTCCTTTTCCACTTGTTTTAAGTCGCAGTTTACACAAACGATAACTCCTTTTAAGTGTGTGGATTTTAGTTTTGCACTGTTCTTGTGTCTTGTCATATCCTCTTCGTTGCATCTCCCCAGAAACATTTTTGTATACCTCGTGTGTTTTTGTTTGGGGATTTTCCATTTCTTCTTCAATGTTTAGTTCCGCCCAAATATCTATCAAAGCCTCTGTTTCTTCGTCTAACCAAGATACCCCACGAGGTTTTTTCTGTGTAGCCTTTGGCATTCTGAACAACTTCGAAAATATAAGACAGCCAAAATCGCTTCAACTGCTTTAATAGTCTTCAGGTGCAAATAGAATGCCACATCAATGACGTAATAAAATTTACGAAGTGTTTCAGTGACGTAAAAAAGACATGATGCAATTGATTAACCCCTTTCGGTTGATTTTAAGTATCTCCTTGTAGTTTGCACACATAGGCAAATGAAAAATGCGTTCTCATGACAGATCTATTTTTCTGGAAGCAAAACCTGCACACGTGAGCAAATTTAGGGGTATGCAAATTAACATTTGCACCTAGTTTTGTTAGATGTAAATTTTACACTACATGTAATTATGCACACGTGTGCAGAACCATTCTCATGACATTATTTGCATACGTATGTAAATTTACATATGTATGTAACGATGCATACGTGTGCAAACCCCGTCATGAGAACGGCCCTTTAGTTACACACCTCTAGAGGGTACTGAATATTTATTTATTTATTGGTGTTTTTAAGGTCACATATTTCTGCACAATGGCTAACCATGACCATGACAGTTTTACAGGTGGAGGAAGCCGGAGTACCCGGAGAGAACCACCAAGCAACGGCGAGCAACTGTCAGCTCCCCAACATACCAACTCCACACAAGCAGGGTTAGCATTGGTTGAAGACAGGTGCACCATCAACGTGCAGCATGCCTTAGTACACAACGTCACCGTGCTCCCACGTGGGCAATATGGGAGTGAAGTGTCTTGCCCAAGGACACAATGCGGTTGCCACAGGTGGGATTCGAACCGAGGAGGGTACTGAATACAAAATTTTTAATTCTTCAGCAAAATGGCCAATTCCGGCTCCCATAGAGATCCCAAATATTAACCCAGGCTCTTGATTTGAACACAGTTGAATCTGACTTCCCTAGAGATGTTGTGTACCAAATATGAAAGCATTCTGACTGTTGGATTTGAAGAAGAGAAATTGTACAGAAATTTTTTCGAATTGCACTAAGTTCAAACTAGAGATGTTGTATACCAAATGTGAAAGCATTCAGACATGTGGATCTGAAGAAGATTTTTGAAGAAATTCCCTCATATTGTATACTAAGTTAAATTTCATGTTCCCATATGGAGCCCAAATATTAACCTAGGCACTCGAATTGAACAACCTGGAATCTGACCCCCCTAGAGATGTTGCATACCAAATATGAAAGCATTCCGACTGGTGGATATGAAGAAGATTTTTAAAGAAATTTCCTCATATTGCACTAAGTAAAAATTTGGGCTACCATAGCGAGCCCAAATATATACCTAGGGATCTGATTTGAACAAACTTGAATCTGACCCCCTTTGAGATGTTGCATACCAAATATCAAAGCATTCTGACTGGTGGATCTCAAGAAGAAGATTTTTTTAAATTACCCTCCATATTGAACAAAGATAAAATTTGGGCTTCTGTAGGAAACCCAAATATTAACCTAGGGATTTGGTTTGAACAATCTTGAATCTGACTCTCATAACAATGATGTATACCAAACATTAAAAGATTCTGACTGGTGGTTCGGAAGAAGAAGATTTTTAAAGAATATTCCCCATATTACCCTATGTTAAAACTTCGGGCTCCTGTAGAGAGCCCAAATATGAACCAATGAGCTTTATTTCAACAAACTTTTAACTGACCCCCCCTATGAATGCTGTATACCAAATATGAAAAGATTCTGATGATTGGTTCTGGAGAAAAGATTTTTTAAAATGTTTGCAAATATGCTGACTCAACATTTTTTCAATGCCCATTACAGAACACCCTAACATAACCGATGGCAATAACATGGGTGTTTGAAAATATTTATATTTTTAGCTCCCAGGGTTCCCATGGGGATGCAGGAATTTCTTTTTTTGCATGGGTCAAGTATATATGACCCAATAATACCACAAACCAAATTTGGTTCATACCGGACCATCGGTTCAGAAAAAAGAAATTTTGGGCGGGGCCAAAAACCTTACCCCTCCTATTACAAAGCCAAATATTACTTCACGAACTTCGTTTGAACAAACTTGATTATACACCTCATTTGGAAGCTCCACAGCAAATATCAAGTCATTGTACACACTGGTTCTTGAGAAGAAGATTTTAAAAATATTTTGGAGCATTTTCCCCCACTCCCTCCCTATGAGGCTGGGCATGTTGAGTTGAACAAAAATGAAATGCCCTTTTGGGACCATAACTCACACAAATTTTCACTTGAATTGGGCCAGTGGCTTTGGAGGAGAAGACCAAAACATGGTGCTGACGGACGACGGACGGAGAGCGATGAGATTAGCTCAGCTTGACTTTGTTCAGCTGAGCTAAAAAGGTGACCTCAACAGATATAAACAGTAGAAGAACACCCCCCCCCAACTACGAGAGAAAGGTGGCAGAAAAAGTACCAGCAGGAACACAACTGAACCTAGATGGCAGACAGGGACCTAAAAAACAGAAATTCTGCACTCAACAGAGTGGAGAAATCCTGTCTATACAGTCCCTCATTGACACCCAACTCCAATAATAATAAAATTTATCAACCGAAAAATTTTAAGTACGAACCGCACGGTACATGAAAGTCGTGCGCGACACGTAAAATATATAAAATACAATGAAAATGTGTTTGAAAATAATAACGAAAATATATAAAACACAATCCTGTTATTATACAATCCTCATATCCATAATTCCAGTCACAGAAAATCATTATCGACGCGCTGAATTATCACTGTTTCGAAATACAAATGGCTGCACATCCACCTCGGACAGCGGAAGAAAAAAGAATGATTCATTGGTGACTGCTTTGGGCACTGGTTTCCGGAAGTCGTGGAATTGTACTAAGAGAAGAGCATCCCCTACTGGGTGTGTGCTGATGACACTCGACCCAGTTTTGGCTTATTTTTTCGTGGTGCTTTTGCACCACTTTTCTTTTCCAAATCTCTTGGAAAAGGTCAAAATAGAGAGTATATTTTCCGAGTTGGGGTCTTCCACTGTAGTGCAAGCCTGTAGTAAACAATTGTAAGGTAGGTTGATAAGAAATACGCGTTTTCACAGATATGGCGATACCTCATTTCACTAGATTTTATGGCATTACATAAGTATGCCAAATTTGGTTGAAATCATATAGCTTGTTTTTGAGCAGTACAACAGACAAAATTGACAGCAGAAAAAAACAAAAACTTTTTAATGTAAAAAGGCAAACTGTATTGTATACAAAACTATCAATCACTTTTGAAAATAGAAAAATATAGTTGAAGCAAAGTTTTTTGTGATGCTACTAGGTTTTATGCAGCCAAAACAGATATTTCGGACAAAGCATTCAACACAAAATTTGTTCTTCAATAATTAGTGAATATTTTCATGGAAAGCAAAACGACCTGTGTCTGTTTTGCTTTGGAAAAAATAAGTACAGATGAATCATGGGCATATGGGCTGGGGTGTTTGGGGGGACTGTGCCCCCTCCCCCACTCCTGAGTTGGGAAGGAGTTGACTTTACAGGCAATTTGCCGGAAAATTTCTGGCAATTCAGTTGTCAGAAACGACCAAATCAAGAAGGCAGGGAGACCACATTTCCTACAACAATGACATGAATGGTGTATGGTTAAGGTTGAACAGGCAGGCCTGTACAACAACTCTGCCGACTGTACTCATTCACACTGGTATGCGCCCTTGAAGTTGGTAAATTTTGTAGAAAAAATGCTACGTTCATGTCATTTCTAGCCAATAGGGGCTAAATTTAAAATATTTGTGGTAATTTTGGTGCATCATATTATGCTCTAAATGTTTGGAAAATCGGAGCTAAATACCTGTAAACAATTTTGAGACATTTGAAATTTTGATGGTTTTGGCAGAATATTTTGAAAATATGTGTTTTCACGAATATGACTATACCTCATTTCACTTTTCAGAGACCTATCATCAATCACAGCTTGAGTTTCTGGTTTCTGATAAGAGGCAAGGAGGAATCTTGAATCTTGGTATTTGAATTAACATGTACAATTTGAGGGTACTCCAATTCAAGGCCCGACAACTGGTTAAGGGTTGAAACTTTGAATAAAGCATATAACAACAAAAATGTTCTTGGAATAATGGCCTATCTTCACATGGAAAGTGTTTTGAGAAAATATGGCTCCCGTGCTGATAAATCGCATGCAAAAGTTGGCAAAAATAACAGTTATTCCGATGGTACCCTTATAAGAAGTCTCAAATCTGCCAAGGGTTAAACTTTTAATAATAACATATAAAATAAAAGTTGTCATACTTTGACGGCTGCATGCAGCCATAGAAAATATTCAGCACTCAATCAAGTACAAATGGAGTAAATTGTCCCTTGAAAAAAGCAAATTTTGAAAATTGGGACTTTTTTTGGGACCTACTTTTATGGAACCAGAATGGCATAGGGTTCAACTTTACAACCAAACTTACAACAGCAAATGTGCTCGGTAGTCAATTGTGAATACGGACATGCAAAGTGTTTGAAATTATCTTCTTTTTTTTTATATATTTTTTATTCAGATATAGTATTACATTAGAAATGTACAGTAATAATTGATACAGTTGTGTATTCACATAGGTGATTTACAAAAAAATAAGAAACAGGAATATGCACAATTGTGTAAATGAAAAAAAGAAAGAAAAAAACTCATATTCAATGAAACAGTAGTCACTTCAGGAGTGTTTGTCGTAGGCGGTATTTCCGTCTCAATCTCAAGGTTTGAAACTGTCTCGTCAATAGTCTGGAAGGAGAGTTACGTGAAAAATACTCTGTTTTAATTAACTTTACATCAGCGTTTTGGCTAAAATTGCTCAAAAACTAATGCAAGGTCAAACAATAGTAGCTAATGAGTTCCACCTCTCTTGAATGGTAGTTTTCTTTTTGGCGGAATATACATATAAAGACATTAATTCGATCTGTTTATAATATTTCAGCCATTCAATATAACTTGAGTAATTAGGGGTACACCTAATGTTTAAACTGTTTAAATAAAAGAATACTGAGATCAATGATCGGAGGCATGGTTTGATTGTTTGAATGTAAAATAATATATTCGGGGGTCATGGGAAAAGTCAAGTTACAACATTCCTCTAATTTTGAAAGCCAGTTCAGTAGAACTGTTTTAGAGAATGGGCAGTCAGAAAATAAATGTTTTATAGTTTCTTTTGTGTTACCGCAGAAGGTACACAGTTCTGTCTCTACAAGTTTCATTTTAAAAAGCATGGAATTTGTACATATAATTCTTTGTAAAATTTTGAACTGCGTGGCTTGCAGCTTTGGATTATCTGTGGTCACAAACGGAGTTTTGTAGATCGCTTCCCAACCTGAAGTTTGCAGAGAAATGTTCAGCATGCTGTTCCATTTAGTTTGTACTTTTTGGGGTTTTCGGGAGCGCGGTGGCTCAGTAGGTAGAGGTGCAGGCTGCAAGCCGAGAGGTTCTCGGTTCGAATCCCACCTGCGGCAATCGCGTTGTGTCCTTGGGCAAGACACTTCATCTCCATTGCCCACGTGTGGGCACGATGACGCGGTGTACTAAGGCGTACTGAACATCGATGGTACGCATGTCTTCAACCAATCTAACCCTGCATGTGCTGCAGTGTGGAGTTACGATGTTGGGGAGCTGGCAGCTGCTCGTCATTGCTCGGTGGTTCTCTCCTGGTACTCCGGCTTCCTCCACCCGTAAAACTGTCACGGTCATGATTAGCCATTGTGCATAAATATGTGACCTTAAACATCAATAAATAATAATAAATATTGGCGATCTTCACTGACTAGCTCAAGGAAAAGTGGGTAGAACGTTCAATTTACTTTTTGTGTGATATTCAATTTCTCGACATGACTGTTTGTAATGTCAGCACATCTTGGAAGGGATTTAATTAGCCTTTTCCAGCTTTTTGGAATTGCGTTTATCACTCCCTGGTAGACAGTGAAGGGTGGCTTTAAATCAAATTTCACGCAAAACTCGGTGTATAACAGGAAAGAATTTTCATTGTTTAAGAGGTCATTTAGAAAGAAGATGCCGTGGTCACACCAATGTTGATTATAAAATAGTTTCCCCCCAATCTTAATATTGTTGTTGGAAGAAAAGTGGTTCCAACAGTATCTCTAGAACATTTGGGGGGCCCGTGCCGCCCATGGCCGACCACCCACTGAACACATTTTTCCAAAAAGGGTTAAGATTTTTACTTATCTTTTCCAATCCTTCTTCACGAAGGTACCACACTTTATATCTGCCATATTTCTCAAGATCGTCTAACAGAAGTGTCTTCCAGGAGGCAAATACTTGAGGGTCTAATAATTTCTTGATCGACGTTAGTTTTAGCGACCGACTGAAAGTTTGTAGGTGAGGGCATTTAATTCCACCATTTTCAAACGTATTTATCATAATGCATCGTTTTATTTTGTCTTGTTTTCCAGACCACAGGAATTTAAAAAAAATAGTTTGCATTCGGTGAAGAATTTCTTCTGCCGGGTCAGGAAGAACACTTAGGCATTTGAAATTAACCCTTTCCAAAATGATATAAAAAGCAAACAAAGTTGGATATTTTTGGCATTTTTAAACGGTACACTTATTCTCGACCTCGTTGTGCTTGAGGGTTAAATCTGAGATTAAAGCGTAAACAGCAACTTTCTTACGCAATCATTGTGGCATCTATCCATACCAAAACAATTGTTACAACAACCTTGAAATTAGAGACATTTGCCCTTGAAGTTGGTCAATTTGGAAGAAAAAAGCTATATTCGTGTCATTTTTGGCCAGTAGGGGATAATTTTGAAATATTTTTGTGGTGATTTTGGTATATCATGTTATACTCTAAACATGGGTAATTTGAGTTAAATAACTAAACAATTTTGCGACTTTTGAAAAATGGTGAAATTTTGACAGTTTTGAAAGAATATTTTGAAAATAAATGTTTTCACAGATATGACGATACTTCATTTCACTAGATTTTATGGCATTACATAAGTATGCCAAATTTGGTTAAAATCATACAGCTTATTTTTGAGCAGTGCAATAGACAAAATTGATGGCGGAAAAAAAACCCTAAAAAAACCCCCAAAAATAGAGAATTGTAATTTGTTGGACAAATTACGGGCTTTCCCAACTTTTTAATGTGAAAAGGCAGACAGCATATAGCAAAGCAAAGTGTTTGAAATTAAACCTTTCCAAAACGATAGAAAAAAAACATCCAAAGTTGGCTGATTTGGGCATTTTTTCAAATAATACTCTTATTCTCACCCTCATTGTGATTGAGGATTAAATCTGAGATTAAAAAATAAACAGGAACTTTCTTCTGCAATCACTGTTGCACCTATCCATACCAAAATAAGTTCTACAACAACCTTGCAGTTAGAGCAAATGAGTACAAGCCACAGAGCAAAACATACAATAGGGGATTTGTTCATTAAGCATCTCTACATATAGCAAATATAGCAAAGCAAAGTGTTCAAAATTAACCCTTTCCAAGTTGATTGAAAAAAACAACCAAAGTTAGTCAATTTTGGCATTTTCAAACAGTACTCTTATTCTTGCCCTCATTGTGCTAAATGGTTAAATCTGAGGTTAAAAAGTAAACAGTAACTTTCTTCTGCAATCACTGTTGCATCTATCCATACCAAAATAATTGTTACAACAGCCCTGGAATCAGAAAAATTTACCCTTAAAGTTAGTGAATTTTGAAGAAAAAATGCTATATTCATCTCATTTTTGTTCAACAGGGGTTAATTTTGAAATATTTGTGTGGTGATTTCAGTGTGTCATATTATGCTCTAAATTTGTGGACATCAATCACAGAGTGTCTGATAAGAGACATGGAGGAATATTGAATTTTGGTATTTGAATGAACATGTACAAGTTGAGGGTACTTTAATTCAAGGCCTGACAAGCAGTTGAGGGTTAAAACTTTGAATAAAACATATAACAGTGAAATTGTTCTTGGATGAATGCCCTATCTTTTCATGGAAAATGTTTTGAGAAAATATGGCTTCAGTGCTGAGAAATCGCATGTAAAAGTTGGCGAAAATAACAATTATTCCGGCAGTACCCTTTTGGGAAGTCTCAAATCTGTCAAGGGTTAAACTTTTAATAATAACATATAAAACAAAATATTTCATACTGTGACTGCTGCATGCAGCCATAGAAAATATTCAGCACTCAATCAATTAGAAATGGAGTAAATTGTCACTTAAACTCATCAAATTCTGATGAAAATGGTAGGTTATTTGGACGATACGTTCATTTATGTAACCAGAATGGGCATAGGGTTAAACTTTACAACCAAACTTACAACAGCAAATATGCTCGGTAGTCAATTGTGAATACGGACATGCAAAGTGTTTGAAATTAACCGTTTCCAAAATGATAGAAAAAAGCAACCAAAATTGGCTAATTTGGGCATTTTCAAACAACACTCTTATTCTCGCTCTCATTGTGGGGGTTAAATCTGAGATTAGAAAGTAAACAGTAACTTTCTTCTACAATCACTGTTGCATCTATCCATACCAAAATAATTGTTACAACAACCTTACAAACAGAGAGATTTGTCCCTGATGTTGGTACATTTTGAAGACAAAACTGCTATATTCATTTCATTTTTGGCCCACAGGGATTAATTTTGAAATATTTGTGTGGTGATTTTGGTGTACCATATTATGCTCTAAATGTTTGGAAACTTAGAGTCAGATAACTGTAAACAATTTCAAGACTTTAGAAAAATTGTGAAATTTTGATGGTTTTGGGAGAAAATTTTGAAAATAAGCGTTTTCACGAATATGATGATACCTCATTTCTCTAGATATTGTATCAATAAATGAGTTTACCAAATCTGGTTGAATCGTACAGCTTGTTTTTGAGCTATGTGGAAGAATGGTGAAATTTTGAAGGTTTTGGCAGAATATTTTGAAAATACGCGTTTTCAGATATGGCGATACCTCATTTCACTTGATTTTATGGCATTACATAAGTATGCCAAATTTGGTTGAAATCGTACAGCTTGATTTTGAGCAGTGCAACAGACAGAATTGACGGCGGAAAAAACACACCAAAAAAACAAGTTTTGTGGAGTTAAGAAGCCATAGAGAAAAATTCAAAACACAAGATTTGTTCAGCGAGCGACTGTACTCTTTCACACTGACATGAGCCCTTGAAGTTGTCAATTTTGAAGAAAAAATGCTACATTCATGTAATTTTAGGCCATCAGGGTTAATTTTGAAATATTTGTGTGGTGATTTTGATGTATCATATTATGCTCTAAATGTTTGGAAAACTGGAGCTAAATAACTGTAAACAGTTTTGAGACTTTTGAAAAATGGTGAAATTTTGATGGTTTTAACAGAATATTTTGAAAACACAAGCATTTTCACGAATATGACGATACCTCATTTCACATTCCAGAGACCTGTCATCAATCACAGCTTGAGTTTCTGATAAGAGACATGGAGGAATCTTGGTATTTGAATGAACATATACAATTTGAGAGTACTCCAATTCAAGGCCAGAGAATTGGGTGAGGGTTAGAACTTTGAAAAAGACATATAACAGCAAAACTGTTCTTGGATGAATGCCCTATCTTCTTATGGAAAACATTTAGAGAAAATATGGCTCCAATGCTGAGAAATTGCATGTAAAAAAGCTGACAAAATAACAATTATTCAGACAGTACCCTTATTGGAAGTCTTAAATCTGAAAAGGCTTAAACTTTTAATAACAACATATAAAACAAAAGTTGTCATACATTTACTGCTGCATGCAGCCATAGAAAACATTCAGTGCTCAGTCATTCAGAAATGGAGTAACTTCGATACTGCATTTGCAAGTGGCAGAAAAGTGAACTCAAAATGAGCCAATTTTATGAAGCATTGGAGGGTACTCCAATTCAAGGTCCGAAAACTTTGAATATAACATATAACAGCAGAATTGTTTCTGGATGAATGCCCAATCTTCTCATGGGACGTGTTTTGGGAAAATGTGGCTGCAGTGCTGAGAAATTGCATGTGAAAGTTGGCCATTTTTGCCAAAAATGTATTTTTGGAGGAAGTTTATGGCAAAATAGGGTCAACGTGTGTAATACCGCCTATGTTGCCAAATGCAGTTGGTTGTGCTACAAATATTACGAAAGTTTCAGCCATATCGTCCAGAGCATTTCTGAGAATTGTGGCAAAATGTGACATTTCGACTACATTTTTCATGGTTTTGGCAGAAAAAGAAACATTTCAGCAATGACGTAATATTCAATGTCAAGATCTCTCAGAACTCTCATTTGAAGGTACAATTTACTCCATTTCTAATTGATTGAGTTGAGCTCTGAATATTTTCTATGGCTGCATGCAGCAGTTAAGGTATGACAACTTTTGTTTTGTATGTTATTATTAAAAGTTTAACCCTTGACAGTTTTGAGACTTCTGATAAGGGTACCGTCGGAATAATTGTTATTTTTGCCAACTTTTACATGCGATTTATCAGTACAGGAGCCATATTTTCTAAAAAACACTTCCCATGAAAAGATAGGACATTATTCCTAGAACAATTTTGCTGTTATATGTTTTATTCAAAGTTTTAACCCTCACCCAGTTGTCGGGCCTTGATTGATTTGGAGTGCTCTCAAATTGTACATGTTAATTCAAATACCAAGATTCAAGATTCCTCCATGTCTCTTATCAGAAACTCAAGCTGTGATTGATGACAGGTCTCTGGAAAGTGAAATGAGGTATCGTCATATTCGTAAAAACACGTATTTTCAAAATATTCTGCCAAAACCATCAAAATTTCACCATTTTTCAAAAGTCTCAATATTGTTTACAGGAATTTAGCTCTGATTTTCCAAATATTTAGAGCATAATATGATGCAACAAAATTACCACACAAATATTTCAAATTTAACCCCTAAATGACAACTCAGAGGCGGGGAGGGGGCACAGTCCTCCCAGACACCCTAGCCCGTATGCCCATGATTCATCTGTACTTATTTTTTCCAAAGCAAAACGGACATGGCTCATTTTGCTTTCCATGAAAATATTCAGTAATTATTGAAGATCAAATTTTGTGTTAAATGTTTTGATGTCCTGCTTTATCTCAAATATCTGTTTTGGCCGCATAAAACCCAGAAGTATCACAAAAAACTTTGCTTCAACTATATTTTTCTATTTTCAAAACTAATTGATAGTTTTGTGTACAATACAGTTTGCCTTTTTACATTAAAAAGTTGGGAAAGCTCGAAATTTGTCCAACAAATTACAATTCTCTAGTTTTTTTTTTTTTTTTCTTCCCTCAATTTTGTCTGTTGTACAGCTCAAAAACAAGCTGTAAGATTTCAACAAAATTTGGCACACTTATATAATGTCAGAAAATCTAGTGAAATGAGGTAACATCATGTCCGTGAAAATGCTTATTTTCAAAATGTTCTGCCAAAACCATCAAAATTTCACTATTTTTGAACATAGCTCAAACACAAGCTGTACGATTTCAACCAAATTTGGCAAACTTATCTAGCGTCATAAAATCTATTGAAATTAGGTTTCGTCATTAGTGCTGCCATGGTTATCCGGATAACCGGTTAACCTCTGGTTAAAACTTTGACCGGTCAAGAAAATGTTTTAATCGGTTAACCTTACATTCACTATACTTATCGTATATGTCCGTGTATAAGTCGCCCCCTTATATAAGTCGTTTGGGATGCAACGGAAATAGGTAAGTTTTCACGAGTTACCACGTGGTGAATAAGATAAAAGAATAAAGGAAAATTATTATTAAAGATTTAAAAAATACTCGCATTTATTTGTTTTTCGTTGTTTATCACCCCAATGTTTTCATCCCTGTCAAGAAAATACAACGCTCGTTTGTGGCTGAAACTTCATAGTTTCAGAATCAGATGATTCAGAGCACCATTTGCGCCGTAACCTGCGCAGTTGTTGTGATTAAGTTGTTTTTTCCGGAACGCGAGAACGTTTTGGAAAAACCAATAAAAATACAACAAATGCGCAGGTTACAGCACAAATTATTTTCAAATTGTTGTCCCACTTAAGCATTGTTGGTGCTCTTGGATCTAACTTTACCTGGTGCACGTGTGCGTAATTTATAACCAGACATTACACATCAGTGAATTGGAGTTCAGGGAATAAATAAATACGTCTCTCCAGGTATTGCTGGCAAACATTTAATGTGTTATTATTTATTTTTTCGTTGTTATTTTGATGATTTTGTATTTTTTATGGTTTCATCCATATTGGCCCCACAAACCTGTTGATTTCCTATTACACGCACTGATGTAAACACATGGGCGATTGAACAACAACGACTAAATAGAATACTTCTTTATTATTATTTATGGTCAATGTAAATAACATTGGCTGGCCCGATATAATAGTTACAGTTGAAGCAAGAACACACTACAAATATAGGTACCTTAAATGTGGTTAACCACGGTTAACCACGGTCAAACACGCTGGTTAACCGGTCAGAAAAAAGTCTTAACCGCGGCAGCACTATTCGTCATATTTGTGAAAACGTTTATTTTCAAAATTTTCTGCCAAAACCATCAAAATTTCACCATTTTTCAAAAGTCTCAAAATTGTTTACAGTCATTTAGCTCAAATTTTCCAAATATTTAGAGAATAAAATAATACACCACAATCACCACACAAATATTTTAAAATTAACTACATGTATGCTCATTTCTCATGTCATTAAATCCATACCCAAACAACTTTATTTCCGCTGAAATGACTATTAAAGTAACTAATTGTTTGCCGGAAAATGTTTTGCACATACAGAGGAACATTGCTGTTCATGTTTTATTCTCACATTTAACACTCCAGGACACTGATGGCGAAGAAAGAGTATCATTTGAAAATGACAGAATTGGCCAACTTTGGGTGGGGTTTTTTCTATCATTTTGGAAAGGGTTAATTTCAAACACATTGCTTTGATATATGCAGTCTGCCTTTTCACATTAAATAGTTGGGAAAGCATGTAATTTGTCCAACAAATTACAATTCTCTAGTTATTATTATTATAATTTCAACTACTCTGTCCCTAATATGGACAATGCACTGTGATGGATCTCTCAACTATAGTACTCTACTTTGTAAAGTCCAAACTACATATAGGCAATGCAAACAAAATCAAAGATGTCAGTGAAAGCCCCTGGAAGTGTTCTCTTTTCTTTGTAAGGCACTCCCTCCCTGAAATCGGCTTGCCACAGGTTCGGGTAATGCTGCGATACTAGAAGCAATAAGTCTATCCTGTCCTTATTCCTCAGCGGACATGGGTGGATGAGGAATAAGGACAGGATAGACTTAATGAAAGAGGGCTTTAGGTGGCCAGCATGATGAAGAGATGCCAGGTTTTGAAGAGTTCCTTGATGACACCTTTTGTGGGTCACTGTTGTTCAAGATGAGTGCGTGGTCACTAGAGCTTAGGGAAAAAACTGAGAAAGACAATGGAAAAGAGTGTCAAATGAATAATTAAGGCGTGGTGGAGACCCTGAAAAACTTTCCATTAGAATGTCCAAAGTACCAGTCTAACAGAATAAGATTCACCGGGATTACGATGAGGACGAGGCATGGGAGAATGAAGGACATGTGGTTAGTGAGTGACACAAAGGAGAGAGTTAGTATGCATATAGGAGAGATTGGGAAGAATGAGGTATGGGACGTCATCAAGCAGTTCGTCTCAGAGTGTTAGGAGAAGATAAGAGGCGTGGGGATAAAGAGGCATTTGGGAGAACAGGACTTATGAAGGCCTTCTCACCTGAGAACCATAACAATCAGGTGCCGGCCAAAGTGCTGTTATTATTATTATTACGGGCAGCCAAGACTTGAGCAGAAGTCACTTGCATGCCCCTAGACTAGAATCTCGTGTAGTAGTTCTCGAAAGCCAGGCCTTTAGATATTCCCATTTTACAATAAACCATGTGATAAAAACTTACACTTCAATAAAATCAGCTTGTAATACATTCTCAGCAACAGAGGACACTTCAAATAATTTGGTCCTTATACAGTAAGCTGATGCCTGAACTAATCTGAAATATAATATCATAAAATAGAATATACACTGTGTAATAATTAATTAATACTACAATATAGTATGGTATGATATGCAAATAATTTTAGAGACATGTTTATAATACAGGTAGACCTACAGTTATTCACATTCTTTTTGTTCAAGCCCCCAATTCTTCCTAATGGCAATGAAATTGACTGCATTCTAAGAATAAAATTTTGTTTCTTTAAAAACTAAAATTTCAAAGTCAATTTCATATTCATGTATACCTAATCAAATTTTAGTCCCAAGGCAAAAAATGATCCAACATTAACAGATGTGATTAACTTCTACTGATTTTCAGAGACTATACATAAAAGTATTCAGCCCAGTGTTGGGAGGTTATGAAATTTGTCCACGGTTTTGGTTTCCACTCGTTTTTTTTAAAAAAGAGTTGAGTCTGGTTTCATTTTTTGGGGGGGAACAATATTCAAGTATTAAACCCTATAAACACTTAGGTTTTTTCCCCGAATATTAGTTTTAATAAAAGTTCAAAGTGCAAGTACCTTCCCCTCTTGCTAAAATTATGAAATTATATATAGCGCAGCACATGTACAGTGAACCATTAATCCAGAAGACAATGAAGATTCTTCACAGCACCCTGGATATACTGTTGAATAGCATGCCAGCCTTTCCCCCGCCAAAACAAGAGGAAAATGCTGTGGTAGCAATGCACCACTTGGGTAAAAAAAATGCTGAAGATGTAATGTCAGGTCAAAGAAAAGAAATCCCTTTATTTGGGGTACCCTCACCGACCCTAAACAATTATGCCGACCCTAAAAATTTTACAAAGTAAAAATTGTTCATTTAGGTCATTGTAACCCTAATTTTTATCGGACTTCAACTGTGAATTTGAAACCTATTTTGAGGTTAAAGCTTTCAGAATTAAATATATCGGACAGTATAAATGCGGAGCAAGTGGTAAGTTCCAGTTCAGCAAAGGAAATCACATTTGATAAATTGATCATTTTATAGATACACTGTTCTTCCATTGGTGTTGAATGAAATGTTGAGTTTCGTGTATTGATACTGAAAGCCCTGAATCTTGGCCTGCAGTCTTGAAAATGTTATTGGTGCAAGTAGTGTACAACTGGGTTTTTTTAATTCCATTCAAACATATACATAGAAATTACTGACAGTGGCCAGCAGATGCATGGATATTGCATTCAAGTGAAGTGTGCGGTCATTTTGGTAATTCGATGTTTGTTTTATTTTTGTCCAAAGCCAGGTGGCGCTTTCAATCTCACACTGAAAGGGGTGATTTTTATCATTTCATTCATTTGTCATTCGAAAGAAAGTTTATTTAATACATAAATACAATTATATTACGGGACCAAAAAAGTTATTAATTAGGCCTACCGGGCTCTGATTTTATTCTGTGATTTCCGCCCTTTTTATTTAACACATCACACAAAGTGACAGCATTCGAGATTGTGCAGTTAAATAACCGTGCGTGTCCCGATTGACGGTTATCACACATTTAGGTCGGTTGGTGTTTTTAAATAACCGAAACCCAGTTGTATTTTCGGTTAACCTCCCAGAACTAGTCCAGCCTATAGTAATTAGTGTTGGTCAGGTGTGCACTTTTTCAATTCTGACTACCATTTTGGGTAAAAAAAATGGAAATTTAAAGTAATTTTTGCATTTATCATAGCTACCACTGGCCCATATATGTTAGCACTCTATTCGTCAAAATTCAGGCCAAACACTTAATTTTGAAACCCCCAAACCACCGAAATTAAGACAAATCAATAACAAAACTAGAGTCCTGCACAGTCCTCCATAGATGGCTTCTGCTCATGCACAGAGCCAAAGAATTGTCCTCAATTCCTTCCAATAACCATTCTTTTGTAGTGTGCATTGAGTGCAATACTTCCTTTAATGCAGGGAGGTGGAAGTGAATAACTAATGGGAGGGCACTTCCTGTCTGGGCCAGGGGAAGGTATGATAAATACAGAAATTACTTGAAATTTCCTGGAAATTTCCACTATTTATCCACCATTACAACTGGCCCAGGCAAGCTGAATAGATAATAGAACAGAGGGCTAAAACAGGACTTAAAGGAACAGAAACAATAACAAGCAGGCTATTGCTTATTTCAAACAGTAGGAATCCTTAAACAGCTTGATAAGGATAAAATAAGATTTACATCCAAGAGTGATAGAAGAATATCATTGTTGGATGCAATACCTATAATGATACAAGAATCCAAATTGGGTACCTCTTCTAAGACCATATCATATCCCAAATGCTATAATTTTGAATTAAGGTATCAGAATATAAATGCATCCAGAGGTAACATGAGACGATTTATATCAAAGATTACCAATCATGAGTTACCATATGGAATGAGCTCATGATTTAAAAAACTATATTCAAATACACAATATACCAAACATTGGCTTTAATTATGGTCCACCTTAGCCAAGAGAGAGGCTCACAGGTTTTTCACTATAAAAACCTGTGAGCCTCTCCAAAGCCAAAGTGTATGCAAGAATACCCTCCCCCACCCATGTTTGCAAGAAATACTTTGCAAAACAAAGATGTAATAAATATAAAGCATTGCAATGCAAAAGCTTTAAATGAAAATATATAACATTCTGAGCAGCAGACAGGGGACCAAGACATCTCAGATCCCAGGCCAGAGATTCTAGATTCCTCAGGCAGAAAGAACAGGGTTCATACACTTTTCAGAGAATCAAATTCCAGGACATTTCCAAAACTTTTCAAAAAAATGCCATGACTGGGTTAGTTCGCACCCAAACAGAAAAGCTTCATTTTTTGCATAATATTTGCCAAAATCGCGTGTAATTTTTACACAAAAGCAATCCCTTTAAAACCTGGTTATGAATTCCATGACTATTCCAAAACTTTAACCCTTCCAGGCCCACTTTCCTTAACTTTTCGATGCCCTTGAATTTAAAAAAAAAAATCCCTGACTTTTCCAGGATTCCATGACCCGTACGAACCCTGAAAGAAGTGAAGGTAGAAGGTTGCATCCAGTAAGCAGCCTTCATAATATCTGATAGAGCAATAGAATTAGCATATATCAAGCAGGATGATAAAGCTCTAACCTCATGGGCAGAGATTCTATTCACTCTACTATCTCTACTGGATAAATTACTATAAATGATACAGATAGTGGACTGAATCCACCTAGAAATGGAATGAACTGAAATATACTTTCTGCATGGGATGAGAGAAAGAAAGAATCTTTTTCTTTTCCTTATGAAACTAGACTGCTTCACATATATTCTTAGAGCCCTCGCTGGACACTGTGAGGGTCTAGAATTATTAACAGGCAGTAAAGCCTGAATAATTTTAGGAGTAGATAGTTTATCTCGTGCCTGATTCTTAGCTAAAAAGCCTACTTGAGTAGTAAGGGTAACAGAATTGTTTTGTTTTTACAATAAAGCAGATTCTAGCTGGTGTGACTCATTTGCACTAAGTGACCTTTGTTTGTATCTACATGTAAACTTGTTTACATCTAAGGTTACACAGAATCTGTTTTTAGATCACAGTACATATAGCTGTTGATTGTTTGTTTAAGTAGGTCAAGGATCTTGTTTACAACAATTAAGACAGAATCACCTGGAAACTGATAGAAAACAGAATATTGGAGAAAATTCTATCTGAGAACTATATAAAGGTTTGTCAACAGAATTCAGGGACTCATTTAAGAAAAACTCTTCAGATAAACTCATTTCAGATAGACATTCTATTCATAAAAGAGCAGTTGTTTACATTGGAGATTATTATTGTTGAAGAACAGTGCATCTTTATTACAGAAGCAGTGCTTCTTTGTGAATTTGGAAAAGTCATTCCAAAAGAGAATTTTGAACAGAATTTATTCATCTTGTAAAAGAGAATTTATACTTTCTGTGAAACAGAATATATTTTTGTGAAAAGCCAGGATTCTACTGGATTAATTGGAAATTACTTGTGGTGCCAATATTTATTGGATTTTTACTCCATTTGAATTTTACTGAACGGTAACAAAAATGGTGACCATTTGTAGAAGACCTCCCATAGACTATCCCTGCCAGGTTTGGTTCACGTCGGCTCAGTAGTTCCAGAGAAGATGAAAATGTGATTTCCCATAGGTTTTCTATAGTAACTATAAGCCGCAGTTGCGGCCATGTTTACAACCCGATCAACATTAAATGAGGTCTGTTGGTAGAGGGGGTCCCAGTCATCATTTATGTGAAGTATCAAAACATTTGGCCTGACAGTTTCAGAGAAGATTTTTGAAAATCCACCACAATCACAAGAATGCCTCTGGCATGAGAAGCGTTTGTAAAGGACCTGCCATAGGCTATCCCTGCCAAGTTTGGTTCACGTCGGCTCAGTTGTTCCAGAGAAGAAGATGAAAATGTGATTTCTCATAGGGTTTCTATAGTAACTGTAAGCTGCAGTTGTGGCCATATTTGTAACACGATCAACATTAAATGAGGATCGTTGTTAGAGGGGGTCCCGTCATCATTTATGTGAAGTTTCAAAACAATTGGCCTGGCGGTTTCAGAGGAGAAGATTTTTGAAAATCCAGAATCAAAGAATGCCTCTGGAAGCCATGTTTTTCATCCGACGGGAACAAAATGAGGATCGTTTGTAGAGGACCTCCCATAGACCATTCCTGCCAAGTTTGGTTCACACCGGCTCAGCGGATACAGAGAAGAAGATGAAAATGTGAGGGCTATATCCCTCCCATGTGGGGGGGAGGGGGAGGATAACAATGTCCCAGTTCTCGATTGGCCACCCTACAGTCCAGATTTGCCCCTGATCGAGCATTTGTAGGACGAGCTGGATAGGTGGGTCAGAAAGCATGTCAACCTACCAAACAACGTTGCTCAGCTCATGCTGGCCCATCTTCAGGAGTGAATAACATCCCCCAAAGGGCCATAAACAACTTGATGGGGTCAATGGTAAGGAGAGTTAGAGCAGTGATTGAAGCCCGGAGTGGCACACCCACTATTGATTTTGATGAGGAAATGGCATTGGGAACCCATGTTTGAACGTTACCCATGCAAACGCCATCTGTGTTAAGACAAAACTAATCAAAATTTAATCAGTAATGAAGAAATAACATCAAAATCCAAACAATGAAATAATCATCCATAACAAATTTGAAATATTTACCACAGAAAAAAACTTGTTTCTTTTTTCTGCTAGTATATAAATAAGTAAACCATCACTTAGCTGTCATGATCACAAAACTGAAAAGAGGTGTTACACAAAACCAAATAGGTTTCATTGAAGATGAAACACCTTTTCTTCTGTACTGCCCACATATGATGCATTGTGTAACACATTATGGGACTCAGTGTGACATATTACTAATGTGTTACTTCTTGCTCCTAACAACAAATTATGATCAACTCTGAAAACAAAATCATTCAAAGAAACTATATGTGTGCATTTAACATAAAACAACAGATCTTACATATCATAATCACTGCTTGTATATACTTGAGTTGTGCACATTCTCTTATTATTATTATCTTGTTTATTTGCCCAAACTTTACTACAACATTTCAGTTACCACATGGCTTCACAATCACTGATGCAAAATGAGGTCCCAATAAGCCCTCCAGAAGGAAACATTATAATTTATAAATGGCCATTTATAAATGGCTTATTACCAGTATTCACACAAGACTAAGTAACTTATTCAAATTTTATTCAAAATAGATTAAGGTAAAATACAGTCAGTGAAAACTATAGGTACTGTCATTTTAAGGATGCAGCTTAATTTAGATTTTGTCAACTCGAACCCGAGTCCAACGCTATGATTGCAATATTAAAATTTCTTTATTTTTCGTTATTCCTCAAATTCGGAGGGGGGGAATTTGATAAATGACACACAGAATTACAATAGCTCTTTAATATTTTGAGTGCGGATGAAATTGATTGTTTCTGTCTAGAGAATAAGTCAGGATAATTAGAAGTCGATGATTGAGAGATGAAAAGACAAATTCACAACAACCGTGTGTGAACATCACATATCTTCACATGTTCATATGAGATACAAAAAAAAAAAACAATTTCAATTACATATTCGATCCTTTTTTTCTATCACATATCATTTTTTTTTTAAAAACCCATATGTGTCATACTCCTTCGATTTCTGTTAAATTATAATACCCAACCAATACAAAAATCACAAAATTGGAACTGCTTTTGGCGGAAAAATAAACCTGATTACTGCACTGGAAAAAATTAACAGTTAATTATAGACACTAGTGAATGGACTCATACTAAGCATGGTTTTTTGATACATGGCATTTCATGTTACCTCCCTTATACCTTAGAATGCTTTGAATCAATTTTTTTACCAACATCTAGATTAAGGCACAATTGCCAAAATGATGCAAAATATTGCCACCAAACATGTCCATTGAGTTATATCGGATAGAAATACACACACCTGCCAAATTTGAAGACGATCAGGGTGAGGAGATAGGGCATGTCACGACAAACAAAAATGACAAGCAGATTAACTCAAATTAGAGTAAAATTTTGAATATGTAATTAAGTCACATGGTAAGGTTTGTGACACCACCTTGTAGTGCAGTTAGTCAGGGTCTCAATTTACCTGTTCATGTGGGCTATGTACATGACGTGTGCTTTTTTCATTTTAGGTATAGACATCTGTCTCTCTTCACCCATCCCACCCTATGGAACTTGCCTCCTGTGAATCTGCCCACAATGCCCACCCCACCTCTCAATGATTTTCTGAAAAACATTCTTCATAAGATAAGATAATGCTTTGCACATGCCAATGGTGTGCAGATTAGCCCCTTTTGACTCTAAGTTATAAAGTTTGACGTGCCAAAAATGTCTAACCGAGGTGGAGGAGCGGCTGTACCCTGCTGTTAATTACCACTGGTTGGAGTGCTTTTTCTTCTTTTTTAGGTGTTAATTCTGCTTTGGCTTGTTTAGGATTTAAAAGCTGTAAAACAACTGCCAAGAGTTTTGTTTATAGTTCTCTACCATGTTTCTCAAATTTTCTAAAGTATTCATACTTTCCCCTCTCCTCTCTTTCACGGCTCTCTTGCTGTTCTAGTCCCATTTCCTAGGGCTTATATTTCATCCAAATTTGGGAGAATCCATTTGAAGTCAGGTTGTGAGAATCCACAGCTGCCATGAGTGTCCTAGGATCCCATGAGGCCATGATGGTTGAACCCCGTGTTGTATACTGACAACACATTAATCCTGTACTCAACACAGCATGTTAATATTTAAAACATCAACTAATTTTTTATAAAAACAAGAGGCTCACCTGGCAGAACAGAAGATGAAAATGTGATTTCCCATAAGGTTTCTATGGTAACTATAAGCTGCAATTATGGCCCTGTTTGTAACCCAATTAACATTAAATGAGGACTATTGGTAGAGGGTGTCCCAGTCATCAAGCATGTTAAGTTTCAAAACATTTGGCCTAGTGGTTTCAGAGAAGATTTTTGAAAATCCACCAATCAGCATCAAAGAATGCCTCTGGCAGCCATGTTTTTCATCCTTCATGACAAACTGAGGATCGTTTGTAGAGGACCTCCCATAGATCATTCCTGCCAAGTTTGGTTCACATCGGCTTAGTAGTTCCAGAGAAGAAGATGAAAATGTGTTATCCCATAAGGTTTCTATGGTAACTACAACCTGCAATTGCAGCCATGTTTCCAATCCGATCAACATATTTATTTATTTGTTGGTATTTAAGGTCACATACTTATGCACAATGGCTAATCATGACCGTGACAGTTTTACGGGTGGAGGAAGCCGGAGTACCTGGAGAGAACCACCAAGCAACGATGAGCCGATCAACACTAAATGAGGATCGTTTGTAGAGAGTGTCCCAGTCATCAATCATGTGATCTTTCAAAACTTTGGCCTTGTAGTTTCAGATGAGAAGATTTTTGAAAATCCACCTATCAGAACCAAAGAATGCCTCTGGCGGCCATGTTTTTCATCCGACGGGAACAAAATGAGGATCGTTTGTAGAGGACTTCCAATATACCATTTCTGCCAAGTTTGGTTCACATCAGCTCAGCAGTTCCAGAGAAGAAGATAAAAATGTTAAAAGTTTACAGACGACGACGACGACAGACACCGGACGATGACGGATGCCAAATGATGGCAATAGCTCACATGGATCTTTGGGCCAGGTAAGCCAATAAACAATATTCAAGTAATAAAACCTTACAAACATGGATGTCATTGGAAATGGCTCATTCAGCCAGTTCCAATGACAGTCATATTTGTACAATTTTATTGACAACATGGCAGGATATTTCAGGCCATGTTACACTTGTATTGGTTAATTTGCTGCTGCTATGTTAGGTAAAGGGTTAATTACTCAATTCTTTTCACGTGAATCTGAAAAGAGGAGCAGTGAGAATCTACATGGACCTTGCTGGTTTTGTTGGGCAAATCTTTGATCTGATAGGTTGGAAAAAATACCAGAAAAGCTTACAACAAATTTATTTTTAAGAACTAGAGTTCGCAACCATCACGGTAGCTCCCGCAGTGGTGGCAATCAGAAAACTGGTGCATTATTTGTTATATCATCACAGAAAATAAAGCATGCCCCAGTACAGTGCAGGGACGCAGGTTTGTTACAAATCACTTCAGTGATTTATGATGTGAACATGTAATTATTCTGTGTCTGTAAGACACATATGATGCCCCCACGTGTTCTACCATATACATTCAGAAATTGAATGCTATGGAAATCCTAACAATATGCACATCTCTGGAATATGTACAAACATCCTGTGAAATGAAATGGTCCTAACTTGAAAAGTGTGAGAGGAGTTAGCTGGACAAACCACGTACCATACAGGTGAAATTCTACAAAAAATTGACGAGGTTCAACAACCTGTAATTTTGTGAAACATTGAAGCAAATCAAAATCCTGACAATAAGCACACCTCTGGCATATATACAAACATCCTGCGAAATAGGAAGGTCCTAGCTTGAATAGTGTGAGAGGAGTTAGCCGGTCAAAGAATGTACCATAGATGCAGGCGGACAGATGGATGGATGGATGGACGGCAGATGGACAGTGGATGGAAGGACAGACAGACAGGGTAAAGCAATATATAAGACTATTCATCGCAGGGGCATAAAAATTATGTATACCTGTTCATAAGAAGATGTCCATCTGCAAATGATGTATTAAATTTTTCTCCAATGAAGTGATGTGACAGCCTACCAAGAGCCTGTAGAAATGAAGCCAGATCTCTCAGTGAACAGTGTAACCTTCTACCCTCATTTTCAGCATTGATATTCAGCTGTCTGGTCTGTGCACCATCAGTAACATAATGGTCTATTCCCATATATATATCTAAATGTTCTTGAAAAGGCTCATACTAAAATAAAAATGTAAGTGTCAATGACACTGTAGCTCAACTTGTTAAGACATGTACATGTATAGTATGTGACACAGCAATGACAACCATCTAGGTAATGACCTGATAACAAAGGTACATATAAAGTATTGTAACGGTCTGTACATAAATAATGACCATAGCCTGTAACAAATGTGTAGGTAAAGTATTGTAAAGGTGGGTGAAAGTCAGATGCTAAACTAGAAAAGAAATATTTTGAGTCCCAGAGTGGGTCTGACTGAACCCAAATATATTCGTTCTCATAGCACAGTGATAACAAAGGCACCCCAAAACACACTCGTTCCTGTCCCAAGGTGAAAACAAAGGTACCCAAGAAGTTTCGTGAAGATCAGTTCATAAATACGAGCTGTATAGAAGTTGGCGACAAAAAACTGATTGGACCTAATTTCGGTACAAAATGGCCACTGGCAGCCATCTTGAATTTTGGACTGCACCCAGAAACACTCGTTCTCGTCCCAAGGTGATAACAAAGGTACCCAAGAAGTTTCGTGAAGATTGGTTGATAAATACAGCCTCTAGCCCGAGCCGTACTGACATGTGCACTTACAGTGTATAAGTAGCACTGAATAAATCAAAGTTCATCTAATTTGCATAATTTCTGCACGAGAAAAAAACCCGTACTATCTATATGTGATGTATTCCATGTTACTAAATATTCATTCAAAAATTTATTCAAATCAAACTTTCATACAGAAGTTCTGTACAAAAGACTGATTGCACTAATTTTGATACAAAATGGCTGCTGGTGGCCATCTTGAATTTCGGACCACACCCCAAAACACTCGTTCTCATCCCACGGTGATAACAAAGGTACTCAAGAAGTTTCGTAAAGATTGGTTCATAAATGCGGCCTCTAGCCTGAGCCGTATAGAAGTTGTGTACAAAAAACTGATTAGACCTAATTTCGGTACAAAATGGCCACTGGCAGCCATCTTGAATTTTGGATCGCACCCAGAAACACTCATTCTCGTCCCAAGGTGATAACAAAGGAACCCAAGACGTTTCAAGAAAGATCGGTTCAAAAATACAGCCTATAGCCCGAGCCGTATTGACATGTGTACTTACTGTGTGTAAGGAGCACTGAAAAAATCAAAGTTCATCTAATTTGCATAATTTCTGCACGAGAAAAAAACCCATATTATATGTGATGTATCCCATGGTACTAAACATTCACACAAAAAATTATTGAAATCAGCGCTTTCATATGGAAGTTCTGTGCAAAAATCTGATTGCACCTAATTTTGTACAAAATGGCTGCCATCGGCCATCTTGAATTTCGGACCGGACCCAAAAACACTTGTTCTCATCCCACGGTGATACCAAAGGTACCCAAGAAGTTTCGTAAAGATCGGTTCATAAATACAGCCTCTAGCCCGAGCCGTATTGGCATTTGCACTTACAGTGCTGAAAGTAACACTGAATACATCAAAGTTAGTCTAATTTCCATAATTTACGCACAAGAAAAAAAACGTATTATATGCGATGTATCCCATGGTACTAAACATTCATACAAAAAATTATTCAAATCATCTCTTTCATATGGAAGTTCTGCGCAAAAATTTGATTGCACCTAATTTTGTACAAAATGGCTGCCAGCGGCCAACTTGAATTTTGGATCGGACCCAAAAACACCTGATCTCGTCCCACGGTCATAACAAAGGTACCCAAGAAGTTTCGTAAAGATCGGTTCATAAATACGGCCTCTAGCCCAAGACGTATTGAATTGTTGATGGACAGACGGCCAGACGACTGGCCATGGCATAAGCTCAAATTTGGCTTCGCCAAAGTTGAGCTAAAAATCATGCCTTTAAAAACCTGGTTCGGTAATAAATATATTTATGAAAGTCTGGCTGCTATCATCTGAAGGGTAAAGTATCATTATCTAGAATAAGTGTTATTGGGATAATGGAGGCATGTAATAATCATGCACTGAGCTTATAATAGGTTAGCAATATTTCAAATTGTTGCACTGCCTGTTTTTTTAATATGCTTGTACCTGCGCAGCTGACCAATAGGTGACCTCTATTTATTTATTTATTGGCATTTAAGGTCACATATTTTTGCACAATGGCTAATCATGACCACATGAGTATCAACTCAAGACCAGGGGTTAGCATTAATAAGCCATGTTGCCCATTTTAGAGAGGTTTGCACCTCCTAAGCATTGGTGCCTGGGTCCTATTTTACCAGTAAAACAGAGCCTGTTTACCACAGTGAACAGGCACTGCTTCACTTCCCGGGGTTCCCACAGGGAAGGTGACCTCTAGGTCACATGGCAGCTAAAGAAGACTGCCAGTGGAACACATTTATTTATTTTTTATTTATTATTTGGGTGAAGGAAGCTAGAGTTCCTGGAGAGAATCACTGAGCACCAGTAAGTAACTGTCAAACACTCAAACTTATTAAGCCCTGTAAAAGCATGGTTAACATCAGTTAAATACATGCACACCAGTGACATGCTGTGCAGCTGCATCACTGTGCTCCTCTTGATGTGTCTTGCCAAAGACACAATGAAACTGGAACCTATGACCTTTTTATGTGAAGCGCAATGTTCTAACCAATAAACCACAACAATCCCAGTTAAACAACTGGTCACAATTCACAAAATACTACTTTTGGTTTAATTTTGGGAGGTTGCCCACCTGAATAACTACTTGTTTTCACAGTCATACTACTGGTGTTATAATTTGGAAATTTTCGGAAACTTAAAATGATTTTACATTTGGAAATTATTGAAACAGAAAGCAGCAGGTTTAAAATAATTTTGTTTCATTTTCAAGACTGTTGTTTTGCAATGTTTGCAGGCACTGCATTGTATTATCAACAGTGATGGCTGGCTAACAGCGTTAGTCATGTGTTTCTCTTTTTGATGTTAGTTGTGAAGCTTCATGGGTGCATTATTCTTCCTCTGACAATAAACTTCTGCACCTCCAGAGGCTCTTCTCAACATGCAGCAGCTTTTCAATGCCATTGTTTGTGTTATTCAGATTACAAGTGATTCTCTTCCAAGATATGTATTGTTACTCTTTTATTTTGACTGCTCATGAACCCTTTAAACACGCTGATCGCTGTACAACTCGATTGTAGGCGGGCACAGCTATTTTGAAAATGGGGGTGACCTCAAACAAATTGCAACAGAAACTATCTATGTTGTGTTGAGTTCGGCAATGTCCCAGGAACATCTCATCCAAAATAGGACAAAATCGGTCCAGGCAAAATGCCCTAATTAAAATAATTTCAAAATGGCTGCCGTCGACGACCAAAACGAGCTATATCTCTTCCAAGATATGTATTGTTACTCTTTTATTTTGACTGCTCATGAACCCTTTACACACACTGATCGCTGTACAACTCGATTGTAGGCAGGCACAGCTATTTTGAAAATGGGGGTGACCTCAAACAAATTGCAACAGAAACTATCTTTGTTGCGTTGAGTTCGGCAATGTCCCAGGAACATCTCATCCAAAATAGAACAAAATCGGTCCAGGCGAAATGCCCTAATTAAAATAATTTCAAAATGGTGGCCGTCGACGACCAAAACGAGCTATATCTCGAAAAAATATTGATTTTAGACACCCCCAAATGTATTACCAACAGATAGGAAAGTCGTACTGAGGAATCAAAAAATGTGACCAATATCGACGTGTGACGTCACTGTGACATCATAACTTATTTTTTACGTCAAAAAATTACATGATTTGACTTTGAAATAATTAACTAAAATTAATTTTTTTATCAATTCAAAGCTAAAATATTCAACGTCAATGTAAAAATTATCATTAACCTTTTGCCTAACGTAACAAGCAAAACTGACCAGCACTGTACACAAAAATCTTTTTTATATTTTCATTTTTTGCTTCCAAAACATAGGTTATGATCCCTCACTGGAACAAGCGCGTCACACTCGTTACAATGAGGGGTCATAACCTATGTTTTGAAAACAGAAAAAAAATGAAATTTGTTAGTTACACAAGTGTTTTTTACGAGTGTCATCTGCTACTAGCGTTAAGTAATTAGGTAAAGGGTTAATTAATAAATAAAATCAAACATAAAAGAATAACATTTTAAGGAGATATCTTCGCTCCTCTGCAAAGGAAAAACTAAATGACTATCAAATGTAATATTTAGAGCCATTTAAAAAATGTCAAGAGTTTCTAGTTCTTCTAGCTCTTCCAGTTCTTCTTCGTCTAGAATGACGGGGTCAGGGGTATTGGTGCACATTTCCCTGTTGTAGTTCCCACACACATACGTACATCGAAGTCCATATCGTCGACATGTACATTATTTATTTTTACAATCCCCTTTACAATTACAACAAATTACTTTTAGTAGATGATCCAGCGCAATCGGTGCATCCACCTTTGGCATAAAAGCACTATTTTTCATCTCCCATCCCCAGTTTGACGGATCTCTATCAACCTGCTCTGCCATCCAAGTTCTAACTTTAGAAACACACGTAGGCTAGGATACTGAGCCGCATCAGATGCAGGTGGTAATGTTTTTACATGTATAGCTGTTGTCCCAGTTACTACCTTCTCTCTGAATTTCCGCGCTCTCAAACTAGTCAGATTTTTACTTATTTTACCTCCATAAAGAGAAACTAGTGCTTTTTCACCTGCCTTGATAATGTCACTTCGGTTGGGTATTTCGTTCCCACAAAAAAGTGCAGCTTCTTGCTTGAAGGAGGTGTTCTGTATTATCTTCAATGCCACAGATTTCCTGATCCCAAAGAATCTGGACATCGTGTTACTACCTGTTATAGCATGAATAAATGGTAAGTAATGACAAATATCAGTGCCGTGAACATTGCATAAATTCCCTATATCCCAAAATTTGTGTTTTGATTTTTTCTTTTCAGTTTTGAAGAATAACTGACCTTGTTGTATATCGTGTTTAGAAGTATGATGGCATAGTATCACGAGTAAGTCTGTGTCCTCCCCAATTACACAAGTCTTACCACAAGCAGCTGTTTCTATTGCTGTCAGCAATATTAAGACATCGGCATCACCATCAGCCTGTTTAGTTTCAATTCCACCTGATTCTCTTTGAACGATGATAAAACAATGAGCATGACAATGCAACCACAAATGATAGTATAACATAAGGTCGTAACAAAGAGGTTAGAGAGGATGAGATAAAATCGAGTAATAGTATACACATATGATTTAGCGAGACATATGAGCATACGAGTCAATGCATATTATTTTCTGTTACTTAATTCATCACATTTGTGACGTCATAACATATTATGACATCATAGTGATGTCATTGGTCGGTATTAGTCACATTTTTGGATTCCTCGGTATGACTTTCCTATCTGTTAGTAATACATTTGGGGTGTCTAAAATCAATATTTTTCGCGATATAGCTTGTTTTGGTCGCTGACGGCCGCCATTTTGAAATTATGTTAATTAGGGCATTTCGCCTGGGCCGATTTTGTCCTATTTTGAATGAGATGTTCCTGGGACATTGCTGAACACAACGCAACAAAGATAGTTTCTGCTGCAAATTGTTTGAGGTCATATGTTAGTGGTGCCCGCCTATTGCTGGAATATCAGCAAAACACACTGCAACACAAACTACCCCCCCCCCCCCCTCCCCATACCCCCCAACCCCACACACAAGATCGCCCCAAGTCAATCAGCATAGTAGAATAGAATAGAATAATTTATTCAGTAGTACAACATGTATAGACATAGAATACATTTTATAGTAACAATAACATACAATATTCTCAACTACATTATTGCACTACAGGGAAATGGCATAGCCACAAGGGCTGTCTTCCTGCCATTCCCGATATAAAAATAGTTGAATACGAGACAATCCTGATAGCAGCATGTTTTTTCAGTGGTGAAACGATTAGAGTTAAATTTAATACAGTGGTTTGTTGGGGGGGTTCTTACCATTAGTTGCAGAAACCTTCTTCCTCTTTCAGAGGATGTATGGTGTTTACGTAAAAGAATGATTTGCTAATTTCATAATGTTGAGATAACAGATTTTTTTTTTTTTTTTTTTTTTTTTTGCGATAGTGTTGAAATGTTGAAATGGTATAACTAGGGCCTACAGTCTGGACAAACTGGGTTGTCACAGTCGATATGCTGTGGATACGAGTTTAGGAATTTATCAGTCAGAGTCTTTTTGAATAATGCTCTGGGATAGTTTTGAATTAATGGTTCGACTGTATTCCACATCCTAGGAAAAGTGTGTATTGGAAGGTTAGCTGAAAATTGTGTTCTTGGTTTGAGTGTATATAAATTACCGGACTGTCTGGTGTCCATTCCTGAGGGATTTTGGTATATGTTAAAAGTGTTCTCAAAGCTTTCTAGTAGCGTTTTGTTATACCAATCATACATGAACAATAGTACCTGAAGTTTATACAAGTCTGCGAATTTTACGATACGCTGGTTGTGAAATAAAGGATCGGTGTGGGCATTATATTTTTTGTTAGAGATGGTTCTGATAGCATTCTTTTGAAGTTTTATAATTGTTTTAGTCGAGGGTGAGTGTCCCCAGATGTGGATCCCATATAACATGTGACTGTGAATCAGAGAGTAGTATAATGTTTTCAGACACTCTTTCGGGAGAATTGTTTTTACCTTGTTTATTACATAAATAGCCCTTGAAATTTTGGAGCAGACAACTGATAGATGATTCCTAAAGTTTAAATTTTCATCCACGTGAATACCTAAAAATTTTACGGATTTTTCCTCTTGATGATTTGCAACAAGAGAGATGCTTGAATTAATAAGCAAGGTTTGTCTGCTTCCAATAGTGTATCAATCGTTCATAGGATGAAAGATGATGAATTTTGTTTTGGTTTCATTTAGGATAAGTTATTTGCAGTACACCAAACGAATAAATTATTTAATTCGAGGTTAGCTGTTTCTATTAATGTGTCTAAATTATTAACAGATGCATGTGCTGTGGTATCATCTGCGTACGATAACATTTTGAGTGATGTGGCATTTATGATATCGTTGATGTAGATAATGAAGAGAAGAGGGCCAAGAATGGATCCCTGTGGAACACCAGTTGTTACTTCCAGAAAGCAAGATCTCGCATTTGGAAGAAATACTGATTGCTTTCTGTCTGTAAGATAGTTTTGAAACCAGGAGTTTGCATCCCCCCGTATTCCATACAATTCTAACTTTTTTAGTAGGATGGAATGATTTATAGTATCAAATGCTTTTGAGAAATCAACAAAAAGAGCTAACGTGCAGTCTTTTGTTGGTTTATCATTCATTTCTGCCACAGTGTTTATAAGATGCAATACTGGATGTATTGCTGAATGTGCTTTTCTAATAACTCTCCCAATCCATGATGTTTGATGATGTGAAAGCTGGTATGCTGCAGAATAAGAGCTTTCACTTCATCAAACGTGATAGCATTTACCTTGCATGAAAACTAATAAAACTGCATCAACTTTCTAACCTCGTCACTTCTTTTTGGTCAATAATGAATAAAATATGTTGTAAATATTCAATTTGCACTGCCTCGAAAAATATGCATGTCAGCAACATATTCATTTTTCGCAAACATCAAAGGATATTCTTTAAAAAGTGATAGGAGACCACAAGGCATTGGAATACTGAAAAGCTTCAAGAAAATTCATCGTTTACTTATAGCAACTTCTGCCCCCTCCCTGAAGATGGCAGCAGTGAAGACATTTTTATATATGACCAATATATATATATTTTTAAATGACCAATGAGCAATCCAGTTGATCAGTGTTTGATTCCAAAAGACAACTTTTCTAGATCAGGATCATGATACAGCCTAGTTTCATAACAGTGACTGACTACTTGGGCAATTTATAAGGTAGATTAATTTATTTGTGATATGAGAAGACCCAAGGCCTCATTCCATTAAATCAGTCTTCTCATCAATGACTTATAAGAATTTTTACTTTTTGATGGGTGGCATAGGTTTACACTTTCATGTCTTGTGTCCCTTCTAGTGCTAGATAGTATTATTATTAACAGCCACCTCCTGCTACTGTCAAGTTCAATACTAATAGTGACACTGTTAGATTTCATAGGGCCTGAGGTGGTCACCTGACAAAGTTGTTTAAAGAAGGATTTAATTAGCATCTACGGCCATTCAACACTACAGAGGACTGAAATCACGAACTATTCATAACTCTGTTCTAATACAATTTTATCTGGTATTGTGATGCTACCACACAAATAATGACCAGCTGCCCACTAATGGAAAATAGGAAGCCCAAATATCTAACCAGGAACTTGACTTGAACAAACTTGCAATGACTAAGCTACCTGTGCTCCCCCCCCCCCCCCCCCCCCATCAGGATTCTGGCCATTGAATCTGATAGAGGCAGGTTTTCAAAGATTAAATTGGACAAGTTAAAGAGCCTTGACTTTTTACAAACGTGTATTTCATGACCTGATGGGGGGGGGGGGGGGGGGCATGAAAAGAAGATTTTTAAAGAATATTCCTCATATTGCTCCAAGTTAAAATTCCGGCTCGAGTAAGGGGCCCAAATATTAATCGAGGGGCTTGATTTATACAACCTTGAATCTGGCCACCATAAAGATGCTGTATATATATCAAACTTCAAAAGATTCTGACTGATGGATCTGAAGAAGATTTTTAAAGATCATTCCCGGTATTACACTAATTTAAAATTTGGGCTCTCACAGGCAGCTTAATTATTACCCAACAGGATTGTTTTGAATGAACTTTAACTCCCGTAAGGATCCTGTATACCATATATTAAAAGATTCTGAATGGTAGTTCTACAGAAGTTTATTCCTTATGTGGGACTAAGTTAAAATTTGGGCCCAATTGGGAGTCGAAATATTACCCCCGGAACTTGGCTTGAACATACTTGAATCTGACTCCCCTAAGGTAGTATATGCCAAATATCAAAAGATTCTGATTGGGGAGTCGTGAGACGTTTTTTAAAGAATATTCCTCAGATTGAACTAAGTTAAAATAGGATTGGAAACCCAAATACTAATCAAGGAACTTCATTAGAACAAACTTTCATCTGACCCCTGTATCCAAAACAACAAAATATTCTGACTGGTCGATCTGAAGAAGATGATTTTTAAAGATTATTCCCCATATTACGCTAAATTGAAATTCTGGCTCCCAAAGAGAGCCCAATTATAAACCAATGGTAATGATTTGTACAAACTAAACTCTGACCCCTGTAAGGATTCAGAAAGCTATATATCAAAAGATTCTAACTAGTGGTTCTGGATAAAATGAATTTAAAAAAGATTATTCCTCATATTGGACTACATTAAAATTCGGGCTACAATAGGGAGCCCAAATATTAACACAGGGACTTGGTTTGAACAGACTTAGATCTGACCTTTCAGAGGATGCTGTAAACCAAGTATCAAAAGATTCGGAAGAAGATTTGTAAAAATTATTCTTTATATTGCATTAAGTGAAAAGCCTGGCTTCCATAGGGAGCACAAATATTAACCAGGTTTCTAGATTTGAACAAACTTGAATCTGACCTCATTGATGAGGTTGTATACTAAGTTGTATACTAAGTAACAAAAGATTCTGTCTGGTGGATAAGAGGAAGAAAATTTTTGAAAAGATTGTTCCCCATATGGCACTAAGTTAAAATTCAGGCCCCCACAGAAAGCCCAAATATTAACTGAGAGACTTGCTTTCAACAAATTTGAATCCAAACCCTGTACAGATGCTGTATACAGTATGTCAAGAGATTCTGACTTGCAGTTCTGGAAAATTATATTTTCAAAGATTATTCCTCATATTAGACCAAGTTGAAATTCAGGCTCCAATAGGGAGCACAAATATTTACCTAGCAACTTGATTTTTACAAACTTGAGTCTGATTCCATTGAGGATGTAGTTTACCATATATCAAAAGATTTTGATCAGGGATTCATGAGAAATTTTTTTTTAAAGAATATTCCTCACATTGCACAAAGTCAAAATTTGGGCTCCAATAGGGAGCCCAAATATTAATCAAGAGACTTGATTTGAACAAACTTAAGTCTAATGCCGTAAGGATGTTGTATATCAAACATCCAAAGATTCTGACTGGTGGATCTCAAAGTGAAGATTTTTAAAGATTATTCCCCATCTTGCACTACGTTAAAATTTGGGCTCCCATAGAGAGGCCAATTATTAACCGATAGGTTTGATTTGAACATACTTGAATACAACTCCTCTAAGGATTCTGTATACCATATATCACTCATTTCCATCCTCATCAACTATTAAAGGGGGCGTGGTGCCTCAGTAGGTAGAGGTGCAGGCTGCAAGCTGAGAGGTCCTCAGTTCGAATCGCGTTGTGTCCTTGGACAAGACACTTCACCCCCATTGCCAACGTGGGGGTACGGTGACACTGTGTACTAAGGCGTACTGCACGCCGATGGTGCACCTGTCTTCAACCAATGCTCACCCTGCTTGTGTGGAGTTAGTATGTTGGGGAGGTGACAGTTGCTCGTCGTTGCTCGGTGGTTCTCTCCGGGTACTCCGGCTTCCTCAACCCCTAAAACTGTCGAGGTCATGATTAGCCATTGTGCAGAAATATGTGACCTTAAACACCAATAAATACATAAATAAATAAATCAACTATTAAAGGTGGGTAGACATATAATGACTTTGAAAGTTTGGAGAGTACAGTACATAAAACTGGGTGTCATTTGTCACATGGAATATGTAACTTTGTTTATCCAGGATCATGGGAATTTTTATTGTCAATAAATTTTGTGTGGCTTTTGGAGTCCATCCACATTTATTGCCACCCCACTTGATGTTGAAATTTGTCAAAAGTCTCTTAACATCATATCCGAAGTGAACCATGTATACTGCCATTGGTGAGATATGTGTGGACCACACCAATACTTGTAGATGTAGACCGATGTGTACAATTAAAAGCAAATGTTCAGCTTGTAAGATTAAAGCTCAACAGGATTTTTTAAAACAGTTACTCTCATTAGTGGAAAAATTTCAGAAAATTTTAATTATACACAGTAGAGATAACTACACTGGAGAAGCAGGAGCGACAATCCAACAGCTACTCATTGAGCTTAAATTTTCACACCTTAACATTCACTGCCAGTGTTTTATTGACTCAGTCAAAGAACTTATAAAATGGCAGGTTATGATTCCAAACAGATTCTTTGGATTTACATCCAAATTTAAAACTAATCCTCAAACACATCAGGCTCTTTGTAAACTTGAACCATACCTAGCCACCATCCCTCCTACTTTGATGAGTTCTCCAAGGGAGATCTCAGTTCCTACTCTTGAAAAAATGACCTTTTCTACTCTGCTAGAAATTATAACTGAAAATGCTATGAAGTTGTATAGATAGTAAATATGCATCATTTGGTATGACCCTCAATACTGAATTCAATGTCCCCCAGAACTGAACTTCATTCGGAATCTGTGGACTGAATGGAAATTTTTATCAACTTACTATATACTGTTTTGAGTTGGTGTTAAGTTTCTTATAAAAACTGAAATAGGGAGGTCTCGACATTTCTTCCTCATTTCATTGCATCTTATGGAATTTAATGATAGTACACATCCTGATGCAGGACATTGTTTATTGTGTAAATTAGAGCTGCCATGACTATCAGTTTTCAGAATCGAATAATCAGTCATCATACAATCACCAATGGCTAGTTGATTATTCATCCATAATATGTTCCCAATGAAACATACAGATCAAACATTTTAGTACTCAGAGCCCGACCATCCCCTGTAGGAAGCCCGGGAAGTGGAGCAGTGCTTGTTTACCATGGTAAACAAATTTTGCTTTACTGGTAAAATAGGACCCTGAACCAATGCCTGGGGTGGGTGTCCTCTAAAATGGGCAGCATAGGTATAAACAATTGGCTAAATTTGACTTCATACCAATGTTGTTGTCATGATACAGCCAAGGATACTGAAAGTGACCTAAACAGCAATAAATAAATAGAACGGAACCCCATTAACTGGTATGGGAAACCTGTTCACTGAGAGAAAACACTGCCACGAAATGGCTAATTTTAACAAGTGAATACACGGTGATGTGACAGCAATGATATTAATTAACAAGAGGCCTCTCAGCCTAGACAGCTCTGCCCAGGGTCACTTCTTTTAGGGGAAGTGTTACTGCGTGTGGCCTTAACTTCCATGATATGACAATGGGTCAAGGTCACAACACAATGTTAGGTTATGGGTAACAATTCTGTGAAGTGTGAACAAAATGTGTCACATAGATTCAATTATTCTGACCAGTCAAGTACTGTATAAGAATATCAAAGTTTTGCTGCCTGTGATCTTGACCTTGATATGACCTTGATCAAAGTCGCAACACACCTTTGAGTCATGAGCAAAAATTGTACCAACTATGAATAAGATCATACGAAGTTAAATGGGCCGGACAAGGGCTGTATAAGTTAACAATATAATAGTTTGACTGCCTGTGACCTTGATGATATGACCTTGGATCAAAGTCATGACACACTTTTGAGTCATGAACAAAATTTGTACCAAGTATGAATAAGATCTGTCAATCATACCAAGTTATTTGGACCGGACAAGGGCTGTATAACAATATCCAAGTTTTGCTGTCTGCGACCTTGACCTTGATAATATGATCTTGAATCAAAGTTGCGACACACCGTCAAGTCATGGGCAACAACTGTACCAAGTATAAATAAGATCTGTCAATCAAACCAAGTTACATGGACGAAACAAAAGTGACAGTGAAATGTCAAAGTTCTTCCAACAGTCACCTTAACACAGGGCCTGTGACCTTGACCTTGAGGGGCACATACAACATTATAATTTGCAACACACTGTCTTTTGACAATACATATTGATATACAGTTTTGTAAAAAAATATTCTGTGGTTAAGAAGTTATGGCCTGGACAAACAAAATGTTTACGACAGAGGGGACGGAAAGATGAGACTTAGCATTAGAAAAGCTCTGCTGACATTTTGTCAGGTGGAGGTAACAATTCAGCTGACTTTGCCCCTGGCAATTGTGAAGAAATGTACTAGTTGATTCACACATGCTGTTATAGTTAGCTCCTCTGATATGCGTGATAGTGCATCAAGTTGAAACAGGAATGGGAGTATTGATTACAACAATTAATATAAATGATTCAAAGATGATGATGCTTTGATTTCTGAATCAAATCATTCGCTGACTAATAAATGATCTGTTGAATGGGCCAGGTATGTTTTATTTGACCCATCTATGCACAATTTCTGACTGTCGTCAATAGGTGGATAGACAAACATTTTAAGCTCAGGATTATCATCATTCACCAAATTTAGAGTAAAAAAACTCAGAACATAACATTGTTCGGCTGTCAAATGTTACTCACTGTTATTTGTTGCCACATTGTTGTATCTAACTGCCTATTTCATGCATATTGGTGTCAGGATAGTCAAACCTGGCATTGATTTTGCATTTTTTATATTAATTGTGTTTCAGCCTACAGCATAGTCATATATACACTAAAATACAAATTCAGCGATGACTCCGAAATTAAAAATAGCAGTCAATGATGACATTCATTGACAGTCATTTGATTATTCATCTAGCCATGGCAGCCCTAGTTTAAATATGTAAAAACATAGACAAGTAACAAAAGAATAGATTTGATGCACTTAACACAGCCACTGTTGGTGGTATTTACTCAAATGAGATAAGACTACCTGTACTGATAACATGTCAAGTTTGGTTTCGATCAGGACCGATAAAATTTTAAATTCAAGGTCACTGTGACCTTGACCTTTGGCAAAATCACCTAAAAATATGTAAGGTTCTTCCTCTCATCATGCTCAACTCACAGGCCAAGTTAGGTTTCGATAGGATATACATAATTTTAATAATTAGAGCTGAAACCAACTCCAACTAATAAAATTTTGTGGTCACTGTGACATTGGCCTTTGACACAATGACTTAAAAAATACATCCTCTCATCATGCTCAACCCACAGGCCAAGTTAGGTTTCGATAGGATAAACATAATTTTAATAATTAGAGCTGAAACCAACTCCAACTAATAAAATTTTGTGGTCACTGTGACATTGGCCTTTGACACAATGACTTAAAAAATACACAGGGTTCTTCCTCTCATTATGCCCGATCCAAATACAAGATTGGTTTCGATCAGGCAAACAACATTTTAATCAGAGAGCGGAAACCAACTGGCATGTTTAACTTCAAGGTCACTGTGACCTTGACCTTTGGCACAATGACCTCAAAATATATAGGGTTCTTCCTCTCATCATACCTAACCCAAATGCAAAGTTTGGTTTCAGTCAGCCAAGCAGAAGTTTAATTACAGAGTGGAAACCAACACTGATAAAACATTAAAGTTCAAGGACACTGTGACCTTGACCTTTGGCACGATGATCCCAAAATGAATAGGGTTCTTCCTCTCATTATGCCTAACCCACATGCTAAGTTTGGTTTCAGTCAGCCTAGTGGAGTTTTAGTTAAAGAACGGAAACCAACTCCATCTACAGATGGATATAGAGACGGAGACAGGCCGTGCTACACCATAGTTTTATACCCCACCAAATTTTTGGGGGGAGAGGGGGATATAAATTATTGCACCACACTCAAAATCAAATACATCTGGTATACTGTCTACAGTAAGCTATACTCCAAATTTGATTGAAATTGGACACCAACAACTCAAGTTACCATCCGGAAACTAATATCAACATGTCTTCTAAATTGGAAAAGGGCCATAACTCTGCCAAAAAATATCGGATCAAGCCGACTATCAAATCCAACCTGCAATATGTGGTTATAAATCTATGTAAAAAACTTTGTTTCATTTTGTTCAGGCAAACTAAAGTTATCGTCCAGAAACCAATATCAACATGTCTTCTAAGATGGAAAAGGGCCATAACACTGCAAAAAAAATATTGGACCAAGCCCACTATCAATCCCAACCTGTATAATGTAGTTATAAACCTATGTATATAATTTTGTTTCATTTCGTTCAGTCAAATTAAAGTTATCATCCAGAAACCAATATCAACATGTCTAAGTTGGAAAAGGGCCATAACTCTGCCAAAAATTACCAGACCAAGCCCACTATCAATCCCAACTTGTAGTATGTGGTTATAAACCTATGTATAAAATTTTGTTCCATTTCATTTATTCAAACTAAAGTTATCGTCCGCTAACTATTTGTTCTGACTATATGCGCCCCCCAAAATTTTTTGGGGAACATAAAAACAATATTCTAGTCCGTGCAGTTTTTGACATATGGCCATTTTAAGTTTTTTCTATTTTTAGCTCCTGGGGTTCCAACGGAGCTGCGAAAAAGATTTTTCAGGCATCAATCAAGTACTTAGGACCCAATTATACTACATGCTAAATTTGGTTCAAATCAGCCCATCTGTTATTAAAATACAAATTTTGGGTGGAGAGCCCAAATATTGACCTACCAACTTCCCTTGAACACACTTTAATCTTCACCGCCGCCAAAGAAAGTTCCATTACAAATATCAAGGCATTCTCTCTGGTGGTTCATAAGAAGATTTTTAGGCTTTTGAGGCATTAACCACAGCCCAAAGATGGCAGCAGATTCATCTGAACAAAGTAGAAAGGGTATGCTTCAAAGATGGTCTGTAACAAATATGTTTGAATTTGGCCCACTGGTTTTGAAGAAGAAGACAAACTTCAAAAGTTAACGGACGGCAGACGACAAGTGATGGCACTTTCAGCCGGGTGAGCTAAAAATAAAATCTTTTGTAAAGAATATTTCTCACATTGCAGACTCAAAATTTTGGCTCCAATAGAGAGCATAAATATTAATCAAGCCACTTGATATGAACAAACTTAAATCTGACCCTGTAAGGATCTTGTATACCAATTATCAAAAGATTCTGACATGTGAATCTCAAAAAGAAGATTTTTAAAGATTATTTTCCATCTTCCACTTCATTAAAATTTGGATGCCCATAGTGAGGCGAATTATTAACCTATAGGCTTGATTTGAACATACTGAAATCCAACTCCTCTATGGATTCTGTATACCATATATCACCAATGGTTCTGGTGAAAATGAGTTTTAAAGATTAATCCTCCTCATATCACACTAAGTCAAAAGTCGTGCTCCAATAGGGAGCCCAAATAATAACAAAGGGACATGGTTTGAACAAACTTTGATCTGACCTCCTTAAGGATGCAGTATACCAGACATCAAAAGATTCTGACTGGGGGACTGAAGAACAAAATTTTTATAGATTATTCCCTATATTGCACAAAGTAAAACTTTTGGCTCCCATAGAGGCCCCAATTATTAACCAATAGGCTTGATTTGGCCAAATTTGAATCCTACCCTGTACGAATTCTGTATACCATATATCAAAATATTCTGACTAATGGTTCTAGAGAAAAAGAGTTTTAAAGATTATTCCTCATGTTGGACTGAGTTAAAATTTGGGCTCCAATATGGAGCCCAAATATTAACAAAGGGACTTGGTTTGAACAAACTTAGATCTGACCTCCCAAAAAATGCTGTATAGGCCTATTAAATATAAAAAGATTCGTGGAACTGAAGAAGAAACTTTTTAAAGATTATTTCTTATGTTGCATGAAGTTAACATTCAGGCCTCCATGGTGTACCCAAAAATTAACTGGGGGACTTGAATTGAACAAATGTGAATTTGACTTCCGTAACGATGTTGTATGCCAAATATTACAAGATTCTGACAGGTGGTTCTGGAGAAGATTCTTTAAAGAGAATTTCTCACAATGAACGAAGTTAAACTTCGGACTCCCAATACTGAGCCCAAATATGAACTGAGGGGCTTAATTTTAACAAAATAGTATCGGACCCCACTATGGATGTTGTATACCAAATATCAAAAGATTCTGATCAGTGTTTCTGGCAAAGATTTTTATAATTTTTTAATAAAGGCCGACTCCGCATTTTTTTTTTATTCCCTCTGCTTTACACTGTGACACAACGGATGGAAATTTGTTTACCATTCTATTCTACTGGTCCTAAGGATGCTTCATTACAAAAAATAGATCACAGTTCCATGCGGTTTGAGAAATATGGGAATTTGAAAATATTTCTATTTTTAGCTCCTGGGGTTCCAATGGGGATGGAGAATTTTTGTTTTGCATGTATCGTGTACTTACGACTCAATAGTATCACATACCAAATTTGGTTCAAATCGATTCATCAGTTCAGAAAATATAAATTTTGGGCAGGGCCAAAATCTTGCCCCTCCCATTACCAAGGCAAATATAGCTCCACAAACTTGGTGAGAACAAACTTGATTCTACACCTCAAAAGGAAGCTCAATACCAAAGATCAAGTTATTGTACCCACTGATGCATGAGAAGATTTTTTTTTTTTAAATTTTGTTGCATTTTCTCCCATCTCTTCCCTTTTCGGGTGGTCATGTTGATTTGAACAAAAACAAAATGCAATGCCAGAACAAATCACCTCAAATTTAACTGAAATCGGTCCAGCAGTTTTGGAGGAGAAGTCAAAAACACCACCTTTATGACGGACGGTGCTGGACGACAGACAGAAAGTGATCACTAAAGCTCACCTTGACTTTCAGTCAGGTGAGCTAACAAAAGGCACCAAGTGGCCTGCTGAAGTACTCACATGACAAAAACTCATTAACATTTCACAAAGATATTCAAATTTTTAAGAAAATCTTTTATTATATTTACTGGATATAAGATGTCAAATTGCTGGGTTTTTGAGAAAAATTTTCTGGATATTTCCATCATTACCATCCATGTTAAAATAGGGGTGAAGTGAAAGTGGGATGAGAGGAGATGAAATAACACCCCTTAAAATATCCACAAGTAAAAAGATATTTGTTTAATGTTTCGCCCATCTCTCACAGTCTTAAAAATGTTGACCCTTTATACCTTTAATTATAGCTCAAGGTTCTTTATTTGAATAAGTGTAAATAGGCAAAACTAGATGGTGTCACTTGTGTGCAAAGCACACTATAGTGTATCCCCGCATTTGCATCCTTGACTTTGTATGAATGCTTGATACAAAGATGAAATGTATTATATGACACACTAAAATCATATTGAGTGACACAGGTGACACAGCTTCGTGCGCACCTACAGACTCCACTGCAACATTTGAGCATGGCTTTAGCGTTTTGAATCTACAGACCCTACTGCAACATTTGAGCATAGTTTTAGCATTTCAAATTACATACTCTAGGAGCTTTTTGCAGGAAACGTTCTAAGAAAACATGAAAGCAAAATGGTGGCACCGCCACGTGGCACCTGAAAAATCTGAAACCTTTGTACGCAGCAACATTTGAGCATGCACATTTACAGACTCTACTGCAACATCTCAGCATGGTTTTAGCGTTTCGAATTACATACTCTAGGAGCCTTTCGCCGGAAACGGTCTAAGAAAACATGAAAGTGGCAATGGTGGCACAGCCACGTGGCACCTGAAAAATCCGAAACCTTCCAGTGCATCTACAGACCCCATTGCAACATTTAAGCATGGTTTTAGCTTTTCGAATTACATACCCTAGGAGCCTTTGCCAGAAACGGTCTAAGAAAACGCGAAAGTGGCAACGGCACAGCCACTTGGCAGCTGAAAAATCCGAAACCTTCGTGCACATCTACAGATCCCACTGCAACATTTGAGCATCGTTTTAGCATTTCGAATTACATACCCTATGAGCCTTTCACCGGAAAGGGTCTAAGAAAACACGAAAGTGGCAACGGTGGCACAGCACACATGGCAGCTGAAAAATCCGAAACCTTCGTGCACATCTACAGACGCCACTGCAACATTTGAGCATGGTTTTAGCATTTCGAATTACATACCCTAGGAGCCTTTCACTGGAAACGGTTTAAGAAAACACGAAAGTGGCAATAGTAGCACAGCCACATGGCACCCAAAAATTCTGAAACCTTCGTGCGCATCTACAGACCCTACTGCAACATCTGAGCATGCTTTTAGCATTTCGAATTACATACTCTAGGAGCCTTTCATCGGAAACGTTCTAAGAAAACACGAAAGTGGAAACGGTGGCACAGCCATGTGGCACCCCAAAAATCCGAAACCTTCGTGCACATCTACAGACCCTACTGCAACATTTGAGCATGGTTTTAGGATTTCGAATTACATACCCTAGGAGCCTTTCACCAGAAACTGTCTAAGAAAACACGAAAGTGGCAACGGCACAGCCACTTGGCAGCCGAAAAATCCGAAACCTTCGTGCGCATCTACAGACCCCACTGAAACATTTGAGCATGGTTTTAGCATTTCGAATTACATATCCTAGGAGCCTTTCACCAGAAAGGGTCTCAGAAAACACGAAAGTGGCAACGGTGGTACAGTCACGTGGCAGCTGAAAAATACGAACCCTTCGTGCGCATCTACAGACCCCACTGCAACATTTGAGCATGGTTTTAGCATTTCGAATTACATACTCTAGGAGCCTTTCGCTGGAAACGGTCTAAGAAAACATGAAAGTGGCAACGGTGGCACAGTCACGTGGCACCCAAAAAATCCGAAACCTTCATGCGCATCTACAGACCCTACTGCAACATCTGAGCATGCTTTTAGCATTTCGAATTACATACCCTAGGAGCCTTTGGCTGGAAACGGTTGAAGAAAACACGAAAGTGGCAACAGTGGTACAGTCACATGGCACCCAAAAATTCCGAAATCTTCCTGTGCATCTACAGACCCTACTGCAACATCTGAGCATGCTTTTAGCATTTCGAATTACATACTCTAGGAGTCTTTCGTCAGAAATGGTCTAAGAAAACATGAAAGTGGCAACAGTGGCACAGCCAAATGGCACCTGAAAAATCCAAAACCTTCATGCGCATCTACAGACCCCACTGCAACATTTGAGCATGGTTTTAGCATTTCGAATTACATACCCTAGGAGCCTTTCACTGGAAACGGTCTAAGAAAACACGAAAGTGGCAACGGTGGCACAGCCACGTGGCACCCCAAAAATCCGAAACCTTCAAGCACATCTACAGACACCACTGCAACATTTGAGCATGGTTTTAGCGTTTCAAATTGCATACCCTAGGAGCCTTTCGCCGGAAACGGTCTAAGAAAACACGAAAGTGGCAACGGTGGCACAGCCACGTGGCACCCAAAAAATCTGAAACCTTCATGCGCATCTACAGACCCTACTGCAACATCTGAGCATGCTTTTAGCATTTCAAATTACATACTCTAGGAGCTTTTCGCCGGAAACGGTCTAAGAAAACATGAAAGTGGCTACAGTGGCACAGCCACATGGCCGCTGAAAAATCCAAAACCTTTGTGTGCATCTACAGACCCTACTGCAACATTTGAGCATGGTTTTAGCATTTTGAATTACATACCCTAGGAGCCTTTCGCCGGAAACGGTCTAAGAAAACATGAAAGTGGCAATGGTGGTGCAGCCACGTGGCAGCTGAAAAATCCGAAACCTTCTTGCGCATCTACAGACCCCACTGAAACATTTGAGCATGGTTTTAGCGTTTTGAATTACATACCCTAGGAGCCTTTCGCCAGAAACGGTCCAAGAAAACATGAAAGTGGCAACGGTGGCACAGCCATGTGGCACCCAAAAAATCCAAAACCTTCATGCGCATCTACAGACCCTACTGCAACATCTGAGCATGCTTTTAGCATTTCGAATTACATACCCTAGGAGCCTTTCGCCAGAAACGGTCTAAGAAAACATGAAAGTGGCAACGGTGGCGCAGCCACGTGGCACCCAAAAAATCCGAAACCTTCATAAATATGACCTGTAGACTGTGCTAAAGGTTTTCGGGCTTTGGGCTCGGGCAGCCATCATGGTTGAATGATCGCAACCAAAGGGGACAATCTCATCTAGGCATCATCTGGAGTGATCCTAAGAAGTTACAATGAAATCCCTTCATAAATATGACCTGTAGACTGTGCTCAAGGTTTTCGGGTTTCGGGCACCTGTAGCCATCACAGCTGACCAATCACTACCAAAAGGGGATGTCATCATCTAGGCATTATATGGAGTCAACCTAACAGGTTACAATGAAATCCTTCTATAAAGATAACCTTTTGCCCATGCTAAAGGTTTTTGGGCTCGGGCACCCATCAAGGCTGAATGACCACAGCCAAAATGGGACGTTCTCGTCTAGACATTATTTGGAGTCATCCTACCAAGTTACAATGAAATCCCTTTATAAATATGACCTGTAGACAGTGCTAAAGGTTTTTGGGCTTCGGGCACCTTTAGCCGTCAAAGTTGCCCAATCATGTCCAAAGGGAGACGTTCTCATCTAGACATTATATGAAGTCAACCTACCAAGTTACAATGAAATTCCTTCATAAATATGACCTGTAGACTGTGCTTAAGGTTTTCGGGCTCGGGCAGCCATCATGGCTGAATGATCGCAACCATAGGGGACAATCTCATCTGGGCATCATCTGGAGTGATCCTAAGAAGTTACAATGAAATCCCTTCATAAATATGACCTGTAGACTGTGCTCAAGGTTTTCGGGCTTCGGGCACTTGTAGCCATCACAACTGACCAATCACGACCAAAAGGGGATGTCATCATCTAGGCATTATATGGAGTCAACCTAACAGGTTACAATGAAATCCTTCCATAAATATGACCTTTTGCCTATGCTAAAGGTTTTTGGGCTCGGGCACCCATCAAGGCTGCATGCTCGCAATCAAAATGGGACGTTCTCATCTAAACATTATTTGGAGTCATCCTACCAAGGTACAATGAAATCCCTTCATAAATATGACCTGTAGACTGTGCGAAAGGTTTTCGGGCTTCGGGCCCCTGTAGCCATCGCTGTTGCCCAATCACGTCCGAAAGGGGACTTTCTCATCTAGACATTGTATGAAGTCAACCCACCAAGTTACAATGAAATTCCTCAATAAATATGGCCTGTAGACTGTGCTAAAGGTTTTCTGGTTTTGGGCTCGGGCAGTCGTCACAGTTGGCAGATCATGCCCAAATGGGGAAATTCTCATCTAGACATCATAAGGAGTCATCCTACCAAGTAACAATGAAATCCCTCCACATTAAACATGACCTGCAGACTATGCTAAAAGTTTTTGGGTTTCGAGCTTGGGCAGCCATCACTGTTGATAGATCATGCCCTAAAGGGGACGTTCTCATCTAGGCATTATACAGAGGCATCCTACCAAGTAACAATGAAATCCTTTCATAAATACGACCTGTAGACTGTGCTAATGGTTTTTGGGTTTTGGGCTCGGGCAGCCATACCGGTTGCCCGATCGCGACCAAAAGGGGACGTTCTCATCTAGACATGACCCCAAACCTGCAGATGAAATTTCGGGATGATCAGACAAGAACTGCGGGGTGTAGCAGATGCTAAAGGAAAATGTGAACAGACGTCACAGACTCACAGACTAACAGACTCACAGACTAACAGACTTCCGCACGCGTGATGGCAATAGCTTATCTTGACTATGTCAAGTTAAGCTAAAAATCTGAAACCTTCATGCGCATCTACAGATCCTACTGCAACATCTGAGCATGCTTTTCGAATTACATACCCTAGGAGCCTTTCGCTGGAAACAGTCTAAGAAAACACGAAAGTGGCAATGGTGGCACAGCCATGTGGCACCCCAAAAATCCGAAACCTTCGTGTACATCTACATACCCTACTGCAACATTTGAGCATGGTTTTAGGATTTCGAATTACATACCCTAGGAGCCTTTCGCCGGAAACGGTCTAAGAAAACAGGAAAGTGGCAACAGTGGCGCAGCCACGTGGCAGCTGAAAAATCCGAAACCTTCGTGCGCATCTACAGATCCCATTGCAACATTTGAGCATGGTTTTAGCGTTTCGAATTACATACCCTACGAGCCTTTTGCCGGAAACGGTCTAAGAAAACACGAAAGTGGCAACGGTATCACAGCCACATGGCACCCAAAAAATCTTAAACCTTCGTGCGCATCTACAGACTCTACTGCAACATCTGAGCATGCTTTTAGCATTTCGAATTACATACTCTAGGAGCCTTTCGCTGGAAACGGTCTAAGAAAACATGAAAGTGGCAATGGTGGCGCAGCCACATGGCAGCTGAAAAATCCAAAACCTTCGTGCGCATCTGCAGACCCCACTGCAACATTTGAGCATAGTTTTAGCATTTCGAATTACATACCCTAGGAGCCTTTTGCTGGAAACAGTCTAAGAAAACACAAAAGTGGCAACGGTGGCACAGCCACATGGCACCTGAAAAATCCAAAACCTTCGTGCGCATCTACAGACCCTACTGCAACATGTGAGCATGGTTTTAGCGTTTCGAATTACATACCCTAGGAGCCTTTCGCTGGAAATGGTCTAAGAAAACACGAAAGTGGCAACGGTGGCACAGCCACATGGCACCTGAAAAATCTGAAACCTTTGTGCACATCTACAGATCATTTAGCAACACCCTAGTGCAGTTATAGAACTCTGAATTACATAGGTTGGGATTATTCGAAAGAAAAGTGAAAAATTAGCGCATTTTTCAAGTGGCGCTACAGAAGCCACCTGGTGGCGCAAAACTTTAAAAGTGGTATTTTTGGATTGCACAGACCCTATTGAACAACTGTAGAAAGTTACAGCGTTTCGAATTACAAAACCGGATATACAGACACGGAGATCACGACAATATCCCCGCATTTTTTAAAATGCGGGGATAACAAATATTTCCTATGCCAAATTTGAAGTAGTGGTTGGGGAGAAGATTTTTGAAAATTTTCTCAATTAAATCAGCGCTCATTACATTTACCCCTCGTTTACACTTAAGCTCAGAGTAGCTGATTGCTGGTACATTAATAGCACTAATCAAACTGACTGACAGTGCTGGAACTATTTTCTGGGTCTCCATAGTGATTATCAAAACAATAACAACAAGAGGCTCTAAAGAGCCTGTAATTGCTCACTTGGAAGAACTACATATCCCTCAATTATTCTAATCAGAATCAAAAAATGCAGGTGGCTGCCATGCTCCTTCATCTGAGTGAAACAGAATGATGATTGTTTTCAGAGGACTTTCCACACATTATTTGTGCCAAGTTTGGTTCACATTGGCCAAGAACTTTCAGATAAGAAGATGAAAATGTGATTTCCTATAGGAATTCCATAGTAATTATGAACCGCAATTGCAGTCATGTTTACAACCCGATCAACATTAAATGAGGATTGTTGGTAGAGGGTGTTCCAGTCATCAATCATGTGAAGTTTCAAAACATTTGGCCTTGTTGTTTCAGAGGAGAAGATTTTTAAAAATTGACCAAACAGAATTAAAGAATGCCTCTGGCTGCCATGTTTTTCTACCGATGGGAACAAAAAGAGGATCTTTTGTAAAGGACCTCCCATAGACCATTCCTGCCAAGTTTGGTTCACATCCATTCAGCAGTGCCAGAGAAGATGAAAATGTGTAACGTTTATGGACACCATACGACGACAGACAAGTGATGGCAAAAGCTCATGTGGCCCTTTGGCGAGTTAAAAACTAATTCAGGTCTCATAATTCATTGCTATATCATATCAAATAGACCTCAACTGGCTTCTTAATGTTGCACTAGCACAACATAAGTATATATTTGAGATATAAGTTGCAATACCATGCAAAAGATTCACAAGTTCTCTGAAAAGAGCCGGTTGTCAACCAGATTACCAGATGTTTTCTCAGTAAAGCTGAAGTCAAGAATGAATGAATATCTCGCTGAGTATATAAAGGGAGCTAACTCTATACAAAGTTATTCCAGCTGGCAAAGACAACAGTTCTGCTTTCCATACACCTTACCAAGCCATATAGAGCTCCATATATACTTTAAAAAAACACAGAAAATGATAATTCTATTTATGAACAGAATCTGTAGATTTTTTTTTTTAAATGACAAGTAACACTGCAAACAAAGATGATGTATGCAATTTCCTTTTTATGTCCTCTTCCCTGTTTAACCATCTGACAGAATGGAGTAACAAAGTTATTGAATACCTTCCAACAGGTAATTCATGTCAGCATGGGAAGTTTTGTCATCTGATCATTTCGAAGTGCATGAAATCTATTCTCTTGTTACTCTAGGGCTGGCATGACTAGTCAAATATTCAAATGACTGTCATCGTTGACTGTTACTTTTATTTGTGGAGTCATCGCTGAATTTGTATTTCAGTGTATATATCACTATGATGTGGGCTGAAACAATTAATATTAACAAGAGGCCCCATGGGGCCTGAGGCACTCACCTGACCAAAGAAGGATTTAATTACCATCTATGGCTAGTTAACACAACAGAGGAATGAAGTTATTTAATTATTTATAACTCTGTTGTCCTTGACAGATGTTTTTTTTCTAGTATTGGGATACCACCACAGAAATAATGCCCAGATTTTCAGTCATGGAAAATTAGGGAGTCCAAATATCAACCTAGACTTGACTGGAACAAACTTGAAGGATGTTGTTTACCAAATATCAAAAGATTCTGACTGGTGGTTCTGGAGATTTTGAGAATATTACCAATTTTGAAATATGTTAAAATTTGCAACCCCCCCCCCCCCCCCCCCCCCACTCCCCAAATTAAAATTAGGGCTCCCGACTGGTGGTTCGAGAGAAGATTTTGAGAATATTACCAATTTAGCACTATGTAAAATTCTGACTAGTGGATCTGAAGAAGATTTTTAAAGAAATTTCCTCATATTGCCCTAAGTTAAAATTCGGGCTACCATATGGAGCCCAAATATTAACCCAGGGAACCAATTTGAACAAACTTGAATCTGACTCCCCTATAGATGTTGTAAACTAAATATGAAAGGATTCTGACCGGTGAATCTGAAAAAGATTTTTGAAGAAATTCCAAATATTAACCCAGGCACCCAAATTGAACAAACTTGAATCTGACCCCTCTAGAGATGTTGTATACCAAATATGAAAGCATTTCAACTGGTGTATCTGAAGAAGAAGATTTTTAAAGAAATTTCCTCATATTGCACTAAGTTAAAATTTGGGCTACTATAGCGAGCCCAACTAAATATCTAGGGACCCGATTTGAACAACCTGGAATCTGACTCCCCTAGAGATGTTGTATACCAAATATGAAAGCATTCTGACTGGTGGATCTGAAGGAGAAGATTTTTAAAAATTATCCCCCATATAAGCCAGTTTACACCTTCGACTGCGCAAATCCGGAAATAAAAGTAAATGGGATAAACAAATCCAAGTGTTCATACATAACAAGTTCGAGTGACATTGATCATTCCTGTAGACAATTAAAATATATAGCAGTTTTGTAGAAATATATCCCCAGCTGGCATCCCGTTGCATTCGTATGATTCTATACCTTTTCCCAATTCATTTATTCAGTCTTTGTTTCTATAGCTATATAGTCAAGGTTAGACAGCTTTGCGTGTATATGAATTATTTTGGTACACTGAACACCACAAACGAAAACCAATGTTTTTTCTTTGTGCATTCCAAATCTGTTCAAATAGCACATATCAGTTGAACATTTCGGAATACGAGTTATGTTATAAAGTAGCATTCACAACACCAAGCATAAGACTGCTTGTGCTCACTACTATTTGTCCTATTCCCATTCCCAATGGATAAAAGTGGCCCCCAAATTTACCACACCAGTCTGACTTGTAAATATATAGCAACAGGGTACAGTACTGGAATTAGCATAATTAATTTACAGTATAACAATTGGGTTTTCTTCCATAATTTATCCAACAAGGTCCTGATACCATTCTTTGACAAGCTTTCTGTGAGAGCTTTCTAGAAAATGGTATCAATTCCATGGTTCAATGATGGTTGGTCAGGTTACATCATTCAGCTTCGGTAGAAAATGATTTCCTTGTTACCATTCAACTAATTTAACACTGTAGTACTACTGTAGTTATCATACAACTTATTTCTGTCTGTACTCAGTGTACTGTACTAACCATTAAATTCACTATAGAGTGCCCGCTGAAATAAGTTGTAGGATAACCACAAGAAAACATTCTGAATTTGAAGTAAAATTACACCCTAACTTCCCATGTACTTGCTATATAAATAAGATACTGTTTGCCTCCAAATAGTAGAATTACATGTTTAATTCAATAAAGCTCATTTGAATCAGAATATTAATCTGAAAAAAATAATTGTAACACAGATGTTCTGAAACAACCGTTTGAATGTTACCTGGATAATGGCAACAATAATGGATTTATATAACATGGCGAGGGGAGGTGTGCTGGGTATAATTTACTACACAGTCTGTAACTTAAATTCTATGTAAAAGCATAAGATTTCATTTAATGGGTCTAGTGAGGCCTGGGACATCAGTTGAAGTATTGCTTTGACTCATTATTCCTTTACACAAAGGTTAATATTCATTATCTGGGTGGAATAGATGTTTCAGAAGCGGATCTCTCTCCCTGCATAGTATTCCACTGAAACCTTAAAAATATTGATGTCTTTGAAACTAATATTTTCAGTTTGTTCATTTTTATTTTTGCATTTATCTGATTATACAATTTATACTACAATTTATACTGCCAATTAGCTCAACTTTTGAGCTTTGTTTGCAGTTGATATTTAAAATTGTATATTTATTGCTGCAAATGGAGAATAGCACATGAATATCAAAATCATAAAATTAGCTATTCTCCGCTGGAATTCCAGCTAACTGCCAATGTGCTAAAAGATTCTTGGTTCTTTTTTTAAAGTGAATTATTATCACCAGTCTCACAAGCTGAATTTTGATGACATCTTATTGGGATAATTAAAATGCTTGACATTTTACAAATCCATTAACAAAAATATTACTGTAGTACTAAGTAGGAGAGGACACTTGCCCAAACAACTCTTGCAATTGCATAACTAAATATTTTGGCACCTAATTGGAATGAGCTTGTTCTAGTGAGAGGGGTCTTAACCTTAGTTTTGAATAAAAATAAATAAATAAATAACAAAGCCATGGACAGATTTATGAAGCATTCCCATTATGCTCACTAGGCCTAGATTTGACAGAAAAAAACGGTACCGGATTATGCTCTGTGACGAAGTTTATTCAGAATTTTGTGTGAGCGAATGTAAATGACTTTGAATGGAAGAGCGAAATGCACAGTGGAAATAAAAGGAAATGGGTTATTTGGCGATTTATTTGAAATAGTTGACTACATTGAACAACGAGTTGAAAAGATCGAAGAAAAATGTCAAAATGACATAGGAAATATGAAAAGAAAATATACACTGCTTTTGTACAAAAAACCCGCAAATTATTTTCAATTTCAAACAGGAAAGAAAAATGTATTGTGAAAATGAAGGTCGTTTGAGTAGTTTTGCGAATTATTTTAATTAGTACCACCAAAAGTGTAATTATATTGTGTAGTTTTTATTCCTGTTACTGTTCCACATTACCACGTGTATTTGTTTATCCCAAAGCTTCCCACAATTCCATGCGCGTGATTGAAAGTGTAAATTGGCTTATTGAACTAAGTTAAAATTTGGGCTTCCATAGGAAGCCCAAATATTAACTTAGGGACTTGGTTTGAACAATCTTGAATCCGAGCCTCATAACAATGATGAAAACCAAACATTAAAAGATTCTGACTGGTGGTTCTGAAGAAGAAGATTTTTAAAGAATATTCCCCATATTACCCTAAGTTAAAATTCAGGCTCCTGTATTGAGCCCAAATATGATACAATGGGCTTTATTTTAACGAACTTGTATCTGATCCCCATATGAATGCTGTATACCGAATATCAAAAGATTCTGACCATTGGTTCTGGAGAAAAGATTTTTAAAATTTTGTTCAAATATGCTGACTCAGCATTTTTTCGATGCCCTCTACAGAACACCATAACATAAATGATGGCAATTTGTTTTTACCATTCAATTCTACTAGTGCTAAGGATGCTTCATAACAAATAACAGCTCTCTGTTCCGAGTGGTTTGGGAAATAGGGGCATTTGAAAATATATCAATTTTTAGCTCCTGGGGTTCCCATGGGGATGCAGGAATTTTTTTTTTTTTTTTTTGGGGGGGGGGGTGGGGGGGGGGGGGGGGCAAATCAAGTACTTATGACCCAATGATACTACATACCAAATTTGGTTCAAATCGGACCATCAGTTCAGAAAATAGAAATTTTGGGCGGGGCCAAAAATCTTACCCCTTCCATTACAAAGCCAAATATTGCTTCCCGAACTTCATTTGAACGAACTTGATTCTACATCTCAAAAGGAAGCTCCATAACTAATATCAAGACATTGTACCCACTGGTTCATGATTAGAAGATTTTAAAAATATTTTGGGGCATTTACCCCCAACCCCTCCCTATGGGGCTGGGCATATTGAGTTGAACAAAAATGCAATGCCCCTTTGGGACCATCACTCGCACAAACTTTCACTTGAATTGGTCCAGTGGTTTTGGAGAAGACCAAAACATGATGTTGACAGACGCCAGATGGAGAGCGATGAGATTAGCTCAGCTTGACTTTGTCAAGGTGAGCTAAAAATATGCAAAAAAAAACAATGCCAGGTTTGACTATCCTGACGCCAATATGCATGAAATAGGCAGTTAGATACAACAATGTGGCAACAAATAACAGTTTGAGTAACGTTTGACAGCCGAACAATGTTATATTCGGAGTCTTTTACTCTAAATTTGGTGAATGATGATAATCCTGAGCTTAAAATGTTTGTCTATCCACCTATTGACGACAGTCAGAAATTGTGCATAGGGTCAAATGGGTCAAATAAAACATAACTTCCCTATGCAACAGATCATTTATTAGTCAGCGAATGATTTGATTCAGAAATCAAAGCATCAACATCTTTGAATCATTTATATTAATTGTTGTAATCAATACTTTCAGTTTCACGATAAGAATATCATATGCACCCATTCCTGTTTCAACTTGATGCACTATCACGCATATCAGAGGAGCTAACTGTAACAGTATGTGCAAATCAACTAGTACATTTCTTCACAATTGCCAGCTGCATTCTCAATAGATTAGAAAGCTGTTTTGGTGATCCAGGTTTGTAAAACACGATACTGCCAAACACTTACATAAAAAAAAGAAAATAATGTGAAATTGTTAATTAATATCATTGCTGTCACATCACTGTGTTTTTGCTTGTTAAAATTGGCCATTTTGTGGCAGTGTTTTCTCTCAGTGAAGCAGTTGGCCATTCCAGTTGATGGGGTTCAGCTCTATTTATTTATTTATTTATTTATTTATTTACTGCTGTTTAAAGTCACTTTCAGTATCCTTGGCTACATCATGACCACAACATAGGGATGAAGTCAAGTTTATACCTATGATGCCCATTTTAGAGGACATCCACCATAGACATTGCTTCAGGGACATATATTACCAGTAAAGCAGAACTTGTTTACCACAGTAAACAAGCATTGCTCCACTTCCCGGAGTTCCTACAGGGGATGGTCCGGCTCTAAGTATTTAAATGTTTGATCTGTATGTTTCATTGGGTACATATTATGGACGAATAATCAACTAGCCTTTGACTATATGACTGATTATTAGATTCTGAAAACTGATAGTCATGGCAGCTCTAATTTACACAATAAACATAATGTCCTGCACCAGGATGTGTACTATCATTAAATTCCATAAGATGCACTGAAATAAGGAAAAATGTTGAGACCTCCCTATTTCAGTTTTTATAAGAAACTTAACACCAACTCAAAACAGTATATAGTAAGTTGAAAAATATTTCCATTCAGTCCATAGATTCCAAATTGAAGTACAGTTCTGGAGGCCATTGAATTTAGTAATGAGTGTGATACCAAATGATGCACATTTAGAATCGATACAACTTCCTAGCATTTTCAGTTGATTTATTTATTTATTGGGGTTTAATGACACTTTTGACAGCCAGCATCACCTCATGTCGGACAATTTTTATGGGCAAAAGAAGCCGGAGTACCCGGAGAAAACCACCGAGCAATGGCGAGCAACTGCCAGACTCCCTTACTAACTCCATACAAACAGGGTTAGCATTGGTTGAAGACAAGGGCACCATTGACGTGCAGTACGCCTTAGTACACAGTGCCACCGTGCCCCCATGTGGGCAATTCGGATTAAATGTCTTGCCCTAAGGACACAACATGGTTGTCGCAGATAGGATTCAAACCCAAGGACCTCTCGGCTTGCAGCCTGCATCTCTACCTAATGAGCCACCGTGCTCCTAGCATTTTCAGTTACAATTTCTAGCAGTAGTAGAAAAGGACATTTTTTCAAAAGTGGGAACTGAGATCTCTCTTGGAGAACTGATCAACGAATGAGGGATGGTGACTAGGTATGGGGCATTTGATTCAAGAAGTAATTTGTGTGGTTCAAGTTTACATAGAGCTTGTTGTGTTTGAGGATCAGTTTTAAATTTGGATGGAAATCCAAAGAATCCATTTGGAAGCATAGCCTGCCATTTCAAAAGTTCTTTGACTGAGTCACTAAAACACTGGCGGTGAATGTTAAGGTGTGAACATTTCAGCTCAGTGAGTAGCTGTTGGATTGTCTCTCCTGCTTCTCCAGTGTGGTTATCTCTACTGGGGGGGGGGGGGGCATGGTCACTCAGCAGGTAGCGGTGCAGGCTGCAAGCCGAGAGGTCCTCCGTTTGAATCTCACATGCGGCAACCGCATTGTGTCCTTGGGCAAGACACTTCACCCCCATTGCCCACATGGGGGCACGGTGGCATTGTGTACTAAAGTGTATTGCACGTTGATGGTGCACCTGTCTTCAACCAATGCTAACCCTAATACTAATGCTTGTGTGGAGTTGGTATGTTGGGGAGGTGACAGTTGCTCACCATTGCTCAGAGGTTCTCTCTGGGTACTCCAGCTCCCTCCACCTGTAAAACTGTCAAGGTCATGATTAGCCATTGCACAGAAATATGTGACCTTAAACACCAATAAATAAATAAATAAATAAATCTCTACTGTGTATGATTAAAATTTTCTGAAATTTTTCCTCTAATGAGAGTACCTGCTTTGAAAAATCCTGTCGAGCTTTAATCTTACAAACTGAACATTCACTTTTAACTGTACACCTTGGTTTACATCTGCAAGTGGTGGGGTGGTCCACACCTATCTCAACAATGGCAATATACATGGTTCACTTTGGATATGATGTTAAGAGACTTTTGACAAATTTCAACATGAAGTGAGGTGGCAATAAATGTGGATGGACTCCATAAGCCACACAAAATCAATTGACTATGAAAATTACATGAACCTGGATAAACAAAGGTGCAGATTTCAAGTGAAAAATGACACCTAGTTTGATTTACTATATTCTCCAAACTGTCAAAATCATTATGTGTCCACCCCTCTTTAATAGTTGATGAGGATGGAAATGAGCGTCAAATGAGGATGGAAATGTGTGTCAAAATATACACCTGGAACTTAATTAAGCACCCCTGAAATGTTTCATGACAGTGAAGTTGTTGTTACTGATTATTTATGTTTTAATAATTGCTATGTCTTGCAGTACATTTCAACTAGTGAAACATGATGTTTCTGGTTGATAGCGTACCCCAAACACATCCCTTTGTCAATGTGCTTCCCATGAATGTCACAAAAAAATGTATCATCCACATGCAATATCGGAGTATAAAACAAGAAAATTTGTTACTTCTTTTATCTTATTTATTTATTAAGGTTTAACAACACTTTAACAGCCAAGGTCATATTGTGTCGGTGACAATTTTACGGATCGAGGGAGTCGGAGTATGACCAGCTGCCAGCTCACCAACGTTGTAACTCTGCATTGCAGCACAGGCAGGGTTAGATTGGTTGAAGACATGCACACCATCGACGTGCAGTATGCCTTAGTACACAGCGTCATCGTGCCCCCATGTGGACAATCGGGGTTAAGTGCCTTGCCCAAGGACACAACGTGGGAGTCTGAATCAATCGCTCAGACGGTCACCCATCCAAGGACTAACCGGCTCGACTTTTATCAATAAATGTTGACATGGCAAGGAGTAGACTGTCAGTGGCACAAAGATGGCAAATCGTTGGCATGCATGCAACAGGCATGTCATTCAAAGCTATTGGAAGGCAACTTGGCTATAGTCATTCTGTCATCAGCAGACTTGTCTGAAAACATCAACCAACCAACAATGTTAAGGGCCGACCAAGGCCTGGACAACCCCAAAAGAGATCTCTTTGGGAAGATCGGAGTCTGGCACACCTCGTTAGGCACGAACACTTTGCTTCAAGTGGGGTTTTGAAACGCCTTTGGCTCCCCAAAAGGAGCGTCTGTGCAAAAGAACTGTCCGAAACCATCTCAAAGCACTGGCTATGAGGTTCAAAAGGGTCATCAAGAATTCAGCTCTGTCCGATCAGCATCAAAGATGATGTTTGAGATGGTGTATGGCACGACAACATTGGAATCTCTGGACGTGGAGGAGAATCCATTGGTCAGACGAGAGTAGGTTCCTGCTTCACGTCACAGATGGTCATATGAGAGTGTGGAGGCATAGAAATACTGCTTACGTGCCCAAGAACATCAGATCTACTGTTCCTTATGGTGGAGGGTCAGTAATGATCTGGGGATGCCTCTCTCATGATTGTAAACTTGATATGGTGACTGTACGTGGGAATTGCAATGGTCATCAGAACATCCAGGACATTCTCAATCCGGTTGCTGTGCCTCATTTAGACAACCACCCGTTGGCTTCCTGCCCTGCATTCATGGACGACAATGCAAGTAGACCATTCGTTACCCAAACAATCACTTTTATTCATTTATTTATTGGTGTTTAAGGTGTTTAAGGTCACATACTTCTGCACAATGGCTAATCATGACTACAACATGGAAATAAAGTCAAGGTCAGTCAATCGTTTGTAGCCCATGTTGCCTATGGTAGAGGACTCGCACCCCAAGCATCAGTGACTGGGTCCTATTTTACCAGAGAGAGAGAGCTTGTTTGCCACAGTAAACAAGCACTGCTTCACTTCCCGGGGTTCCTACAGGGGAACAATCACTTTTGGTCATCTGAAAGATAGAATGAAAGTAATGACAGTTTCTATTAACACCACTGCGAAAAAGAACAATTAAGTTCCAGGTGTACAGAAATTTGAAACAGCCGAAACATAAGATGGTAAAATCAAACATATACCAGTTGCAGTCATTGGAGAATCAAGGTTTCTGAACTCACCGATAATGTTAGCACTCTTGCTTTTCAAAATAAGTAAAAGGTTAAAAAATACTCTATTATGAGGCAATTAATATGACTCGGAGGAGGGAGGCTGAATGTCTCTTACTTAACAGATCACAGACATCCATGGTGCTTTTCATAGTGAACCATAATACAACACTCTTCGGAGCTAAATTCAATTTTTGACGCATCCAAAGGAGGATACAATTTTAACTTTATGATATGATGGTACCAGTCCAGAATGGTAGGAAAGCCAACAAGTGCTGGAAGATAATTATGAAACAATCCATTGATGAAGAAGCACCAAGGTCAGAGGCATGTTTACTCTCATTTGCTGGTCCTTTGCAAGTTTTTATGTGCCAGCATGCCATCTGAGAGCTAGTAAATACTGGCCAAAAAGTTTGGATCACATGCCATTTCAAATGGTTAGATGAACCCCCACATAAAAGGCAGGGTTTTTTTTCTTGTTTTTAACAGTTGGGGCAGTTTCACAGGACACCAGACAAAATTCATTTTTCTTATCTACCTCCACTCTCACTACTTGAACCTTTTAATTCCTTCAACCAAACTGTTTAATTCCTAACATTAGGTCTACAAGTTGCATTAACTCCCTTTCAAACATCAATTTGTTTAGGGTATATCCTGTGCCCTGGTTTATGGTTGAATGTGATGCCATGGCAAGTAGGAGTATATCTCTATTCCACTCTAGACTTTTATTTTCAACATAGCATGTTATCATGTGAAGAAGGCTTCGGTTATATCTCTCTACCTGCCCAGATAGTTTTATGGGTGAAGGAAGCCGGAGTACCTGGAGAGAACAACCGAGAAATGACCAGCAACTGTCTGACTCCCCAACGTATTTACTCTGCACATGCAAGGGCAGCATTAGCTGAAGACAAGTGCACTGTCAACATGCAGTATGCCTTAGTACAGAGCCATCGTGCCCCCACTTTGGCAATTGGGATTAAGTGGACCTTTTGGCATGATGTCCAAAGCTATAACCACTCAGCAACCACACTCCCTGAAAAATGATAATGAAATGGACAAAGAATTTTTGTGCAACTTTACCACCCTGCTGATCTGGAAGGGTCGCTATTCTACCCATTTGGTAAATTGATCTACTATGAATAAAACATACATATTTTCACTAGTGCTGGTGTTGAAAGGATTCAAGATGTCCAAATGTACTTGTTCCAAGGGAAAACTAGTATGCAATGATTTCAAGAGAGCCTTAGGCAAAACAGAAGCCTTTTCATTTTGATTATAGCTGCCACAGAATTTGACATAGTTAATGCAATTGGCAGACATATTGTTCCAAAAGAAAGAGTTTTAAATCTGGCAAGTGCCTTATCTTGTCCAAGATGTTCACAAGACTTGACATTATGACACATGAACTGTACATCCTTTAGTAACTGGTTAGGAGTTACTAAAACTAACTTTGTCTCTGAGAGTTTCTCCCACCTGTAAAGTTAAACACCTCTATCAATTTGAAGCTGATCTTTACATAACCAACGAAAGTGTCAATGACACTGCAGCTCAACTTTTCCAAGAGGGGACTGAACTAAATAGAAAGCTCCAGTAATGCCAAGTCATTCAATCAAGTTTCTACAGAAAAGACATCACACCTAAGCTACACATGAAATCTGAAAAAGATCAGGCGAGGGATGTGATCTGTAGTGTGTACTAATGGAATTAGCCTCAGGCAGCCATTTTGGTTCTGCTGACTGGTCCAAAATTGAAAGAAAGCTTTCACTAACTGCAAACAATGCTTAATTAAATGTTAAATGAAAGTGTCAGTGACACTGTAGCTCAACTTGTGTAAGACATGTACATGTATAGTATGTGACACAGCAATGACACACATCTAGGTAATGACCTGATAACAAAGGTACATGTAAAGTATTGTAAAGGTATTTACCTAAATACTGACCGTAGCCTGTAACAAATGTACAGGTAAAGTATTGTAAAGGTGGGTGACAGTTAGATGCTAAACTAGAAAAGAAATCTCCATCCAGTGTTACAATGGGGATCCTTGTATGGTGCACCATAAGCCAAATGTTAGCAATTTGTTTTTGTTTAATTCAAACCCATCTAAGGTTGATGCATACTAATTAAAAAATATTTGTCCAGTCCTTCTTAAAATATAGGTACCACACCCCAAAACACTCATTCTCATCCCACAGTGATAACAAAGGTACCCAAGAAGTTTCATAAAGAACGGTTGATAAATACGGCCTGTAGCCAGAGCCATGTTGATGGACAGACAGATGGACAGATGGACAACAGGCCATGACAAAACTTCAAATTTGACTACATCAAAGTTGAGCTAAAAATAAACTCATCAATTCCTTCCAAAGGAAAAGTCATCAATAAATATAGAAGTTCTGTAGAAAACAAGAGGCCCCAAGGGGCCTTAATCCCTCACCGGGCAAAGTGATTCAAACAAAGTGGTTCAAAGAAATATTTGGGGTCACATTCAGTTAGACATGGTTCATCAACACTACAAAGGAATGAAGTCATGAGAGACAAAGTTTATGGAACTTGGGACATGGCTTGAACAAACTTGAATCTTACCCCCCTAAGGATGATGCATACCAAATATCAAAAGCATTCATCTGCTGGATCTGAAGAAGATGATTTTTAAAGAAAATTCCTCATTTTGAACTAAGTTATCATTCGGGCTCCCACAGTGAGCCCAAATATGAACCCAGGGACTTGGCTTGAACAAACTTGAATCTCACCCCCTAAGGATGCTGCATGCCAAATATCAAAACATTTTGACAGCTGAATCTGAAGAAGATTTTTCAAGAAAATTCCTCATTTTGAACTAAGTTATAATTCGGGCTCCCACAGGGAGCCCAAATATGGACCCAGAGACTTGGCTTCAACAAACTTGAATCTCACCTCCCAAGGATGCTACACACCACATATCAAAACATTCCGACTGCTGAATCTGAAGAAGAAGATTTTTAAAGAAAATTCCTCATTTCGAACTAAGTTACAATTCAAGCCCCCACAGTGAGCCCAAATATGGACCTAGGGATATGGCTTGAACAAACTTGAATCTCCCCCTCCCCCCACTCCCCCTGCTGGATCTGAAGAAGAAGATTTTTAAAGAAAATTCCTCATTTCGAATTAAGTTACAATTCAAGCTCCCTCCGTGAGCCCAAATATGGACCTAGGGATATGGCTTGAACAAACTTGAAACAGCAAACAAGGATGCTACACACCACATATCAAAACATTCCGACTGCTGAATCTGAAGAAGAAGATTTTTAAAGAAAATTCCTCATTTCGAACTAAGTTACAATTCAAGCTCCCACAGTGAGCCCAAATATGGACCTAGGGATATGGCTTGAACAAACTTGAATCTCCCCCCCCACCCCCCCCCCCCCCCCCCCACTGCTGGATCTGAAGAAGATTTTTAAAGAAAATTCCTCATTTCGAACTAAGTTACAATTCAAGCTCCCTCCGTGAGCCCAAATATGGACCTAGGGATATGGCTTGAACAAACTTGAATCCCCCCCCCCCCCCCCCCCCCAAAGAAAATTCCTCATTTTCAACTAAGTTATCATTCGGGCTCCCACAGTGAGCCCAAATATGGACCTAGGGACATGGTTTGAACAAACTTGAATCTCACCTCCCTAAAGATGCTGCATACCAAATATCAAAACATTTTGACAGCTGGATCTGAAGAAGAAGATTTTTAAAGAAAATTCCTCATTTTGAACTAAGTTATAATTCGGGCTATCACAGTGAGCCCAAATATGAACCCAGGGACTTGGCTTGAACAAACTTGAATCTCACCCCCCTAAGCATGCTGCATACCCAAATATCAAAAGATTCTGCCTGCTGGATCTTGAGAAGAAGATTTTTAAAGAAATTTGCCTGAAATGCACCAAGTTCGAATTTGAGCTTTTATAGTGAGCCCAAATATGAATCCAGGGGGCCGATTTGAACAAACTTGATTCAGATCCACCCCACAATGTTGCATACCAAATATCAAAAGATTCTGCCTGCTGGATCTTAAGAAGAAGATTTTTTAAGAAATTTGCCTGAAATGCACTAAGTTTGAATTCAGGCTTCTATACTAAGCCCAAATATAAATCCAGGGGGCCGATTTGAACAAACTTGAATCAGATCTTCCCACGATATTGCATACCAAATATCAAAAGATTCTGCCTGCTTAATCTGGAGAAGATTTTTAAAGAAATTTGCCTGAAATGTACTAAGTTCGAATTTGGGCTTCTATACTGAGACCAAATGTGAATCCAGGGGGCCGATTTGAACAAATTTGAATCAGACCCACCCCACAATGTTGCATACCAAATATCAAAAGATTCTGCCTGCTGAATCTAGAGAAGAAGATTTTTTAAGAAATTTGCCTGAAATGCACTAAGTTCGAATTTGGGCTTCTACAGTGAGCCAAAATATGAATCCAGGGGGCCAATTTGAACAAACTTGAATCAGACCCATACCAAGATGCTGCATACCAAGTATCAAGAGATTCTGCCAACTCGTTCTGGAGAAGAAGATTTTTTAATAATTTTTCTATAATTCATACGGTGCTATCAGAGTTATGCCCCATACAGAGCCCCCATGGGACGTGGCCATTTCATTTGAACAAACCTGAATTGCCATATTGTAATGAACATCCACATGACGTTTCGTGAAAATCGGACCAGTGGTTTCAGGGGAGAAGTCGTTTGAAAAATGTTCACGACGACGGACGACAGATGGCCGGTGATAAGTTAAGTTCCCTTCCCTTCAGTGAGCTAAAAAAACCTGATTGCACCTAATTTCGGCACAAAATGGCCAACGGCAATCATCTTGGATTTTGGACCGAACCCAAAAACACTTGTTCTTGTCCTACGGTGACAACAAAGGTACCCAAGAGGTTGTGTGAAGATCAGTTCATAAATATGGCCTCTAGCCAGAGCCGTATTGAAATGTGCACTTACTGTGTATAAGTAGCACTGAATAAATCAAAGTTTGTCTAATTGGCCACCGGCAGCCATCTTGAAATTTAGGACCGCACCCCAAAACACTCATTCTCTAAGAAGCACAGAATAAATCAAAGTCCATCTAATTTGCATAATTTCTGCATGAGAAAAAAACTTGTATTATATATGATGTATTCCATGTTACTAAACATTCATTCAAAAATTTATTCAAATCAGAACCTTCAGATAGAAGTTCTGTACAAAAAACTGATTGCACCTAATTTCGGTATAAAATGGCTGTGGCAGCCGTCTTGAATATCAGATCGCAAACAAAAACACTCATTCTCGTCCCAAGGTGATAATAAAGGTACCCAAAAAGTTTCATGAAGATCAGTTAAAAAAATACAGCCTCTAGCCCAAGCAGTATTGACATGTGTACTTACTGTGTATAAGTAGCACTGAATAAATCAAAGTTCATCTAATTTGCATAATTTCTGCACGAGAAAAAAACCTGTATTATATGTGATTTATTCCATGTTGCTAAACATTCATTCAAACATTTATTAAAATCAGAACTTTCGTACAGAAGTTCTGTGCAAAAAACTGATTGCACTAATTTCAGTACAAAATGGCTACCGGCGGGCATCGTGAATTTCGGACCGCACCCAAAAACACTCGTTCTCGACCAATGGGGATAACACAAGTATCCAAGAAGTTTTGTAAAGATCTATAAATATAATATATAAACAGATAAACAGTGTCCAAGAATGAGTCTACATTAAGCAATCCATCTCCATAGTATACACTGTCAATCCTTGAGTCCCTCAGGAGTGACAAAAATAATCCGGGAATCATGACTTTTCTTCAGTTGAACATAATATAAACTTTAGAGCTCCCCTATGAAGCCCATTGATACAACCTATGTGGATTAATCTTAGTTACACACCTCCAGAGGGTACTGAATACAAAATTTTTAATTCTTCAGCAACATGACCAATTCCGGCTCAAATATTAACCCAGGCTCTCGATTTGAACACAGTTGAATCTGACTTCCCCAGAGATGTTGTGTACCAAATATGAAAAAAATCGGACTGTTGGATCTGAAGATGAGAAATTTTAAAGAAATTTCTTCATATTGCGATGAGTTAAAATTTGGGCTACCATAGCGAGCCCAAATATTAACCTATGGATCCAATTTGAACAAACTTGAATCTGATCCCCCTAGAAATGTTGTACAACAAATATGAAAGCATTCTGACTAGTGGATCTGAAGAAGATTTTTGAAGAAATTCCCTCATATTGTATTCAGTTAAATTTCAGGTTCCCATATGGAGCCCAAGTATTAACCCAGGCACTCGAATTGAACAAACTTGAATCTGACCCCCCTAGAGGTGTTGTATTCCAAATATGAAAGCATTCTGACTGGTGGATCTGAAGAAGATTTTTAAAGAAATTTCCTCGTATCGCACTAAGTAAAAATTTGGGCTACCATAGCGAGCCCAAATATATACCTAGGGACCTGATTTGAACAAACTTGAATCTGACTCCCCTAGAGATGTTGCATACCAAATATGAAATTATTCTGACTGGTGGATATGAAGAAGAAGATTTTTAAAAATTATCCTCCATATTGAACAAAGTTAAAATTTGGGCTTCCGTAGGAAGCCCAAATATTAACCTAGGGACTTAGTTTGAACAATCTTGAATCTGACCCTCATAACAATGATGTATACCAAACATTAAAAGATTATGACTGGTGGTTCTGAAGAAGAAGATTTTTAAAGAATATTCCCCATATTACCCTATGTTAAAAATTTGGGCTCCTGTATTGAGCCCAAATATGAACCAATGGGCTTTATTTTAACAAACTTGTATCTGACCCCTCTATGAATGCTGTATACCGAATATCAAAAGATTCTGATGATTGGTTCTGGAGAAAAGATTTTTAAAATTTTTTGCAAATATGTTGACTCAGCATTTTTTCGATGCCCATTACAGAACACCCTAACATAACCGATGGCAATTTTTTTTTACCATTCAATTCTACTGGTCCTAAGGATACTTCATACCAAATAAAAGCTCTCTGTTCCGTGTGGTTTGGGAAATATGGGCGTTTGAAAATATTTCTATTTTTAGCTCCCAGGGTTCCCATGGGGATGCAGGAATTATTTTTTTTGCATGAGTCAAGTACTTATGACCCAATAATACCACATACCAAATTTGGTTCAAACCGGACAATCGGTTCAGAAAATATAAATTTTGGGCGGGGCCAAAATCTTACCCCTCCCATAACAAAGCCAAATATTGCTTCACGAACTTCGTTCGAACAAACTTGATTCTACGCCTCAAAAGGAAGCTCCACAGTAAATATCAAGTCATTGTACACACTGGTTCATGAGAAAAAGATTTTGAAAATATTTTGGAGCATTTTTCCCCACTCCCTCCCTATGGGGCTGGGCATGTTGAGTTGAACAAAAATGCAATGCCCCTTCGGGACCATCACGCATACAAACTTTCACTTGAATTGGCCCAGTGGCTATGGTGATGATGGACGACGGACGGACGGCAGATAGAGAGCGATGAGATTAGCTCAGCTTAACTTTGTCAAGATGAGGTAAAAATGATTTGTGTCAGCATCCATTAGTTATTGGACGGAAACCAAATTCAATATAATGGCCACCATGGCAACCATACTGAATTGGCTAGCTGATCCAAAATCGAAAGAAAGCTTCCTCTGGACACCAATAATGCATAACCAAATGAAAGTGTCAATGACATTGCAGCTCAACGTGCCCAAGAAGGGACTGAACTAAATAGAAAGATCCAGTAATGCCAAGTCATTCACTCAAGTTTATACAGAAATGATATCACACCAAAGCTACATATGAAATCTGAAAACAAATCGGGTATGAGATGCGGCCTGTTGGGTGTACTAATGGAATTGTTGATAAATTATGTCAAATTCAATATGGCCACTGCCGGCCATTGTTATTAACGAAATTCAGAAAAATTTGATAGGTCCCATCTAGACATCACACCAAAGCTACATATGAAATTCGAAAAAGATGGGGTGAGGGATGAGGCCTGTAGGGTGTGCTAATGGAATTGTTGACAATTTATATGTGAAGTCCTAAATGGCTGCTGACGGTCATGTTTTTCAATGAAATTCAGAAAAATTTGATAGCTCCCATCCAGATATGACACCAAAGCTACATATGAAATTTGAAAAAGATCGGATGAGAAATGTGGCCTGTAGGGTGTGCTAATGGAATTGCAGACAATTTATGTGCAAATCCAAGATGGTTGCTGGCGACCATGTTTTTCAATGAAATTTAGAAAAATCTGATACCACCCATCTAGACATCACACCAAAGCTACATATGAAATCTGAAAAAGATCGGGTGAGAGATTGTTTACAATTTATATGCAAAATCTAAAATGGCTGCTGGCAGATTAGATATTCAAAGAAATTCAGAAAAATTAAATAGCTTCCATCTAGACATTGCCCCAAAGCCACAGACAAAATTTGGAACTGATCGTGCGAGAGATGCAGGCTGTAGGGGTGTGCCAATGGAATTATTGACAATTTATGTGCAAAGTCCAAGATGGCTGCTGGTTGCAATGTTTTTCAACGAAAATTCAGAAAAATTTGATAGCTCCCATTCAGTCATCACACCAATGCTATATATGAAATTTGAAAATGATCAGGAGAGAGATGTGACCTGTAGGGTGTGCCAATGGAAGTTATCAGTCGGAAACCAAAAATGTTGATAGACGGTCAAATTCTAAGTCGAACAATACAGTCTAACGACATCCATATCCCCCACCGACTTTTATGTTATCGATAGGAATAATCTCATTATTGACTTGGACCTGTATTCATACCCAATAATGTCACTCACCAAATACCATTTAATTTCTCTAATCGCAACTGAAGATATCTTCCAGAACCCTGCAATTTGGTAAATTCAAAGTTGACAAGCACTATAACTCAGGTAAAATTACTCGAATCAAAACTTCCTTTCCATATGCACATGTACACATCATGCTCAAACTGCACACCAAGTTTCATAAAAATCCAATAAAAAATGCAGGAGTGAAGCGGACAAGCATTTGTGATAAAAATTTGACTATTACCAAGAGCCATAACCATGCAAACTTTGTCGCATCAAAAACTCCTGACCACATGCACATCTACACTTGAAACTGATACTTCAGACCAACTTTCGTAAAATCCAATAAAAAATGTAGGAGGCGTTAAGCGGACAAGCCTTTGTGGTGGAAAGTTTGCTATTTCCAAGGGCGGTAACCACGCCAAATTTGTCACATCAAACATTTCTGACAACATGCACATCTACACTTGATTACTGATACTTCAGACCAAGTTTCGTAAAAATCCACTAAAAACTGTAGGATGAGTCAAGTGGACAAAGTTTATAACGGGCGGCTAGATGGACGGGCAGATGGACAGATGAACACAATTTCAATATCCAATCCAGACTTCGTCGGCGGGGGAGAAATCATTTAATTTCTTTAATCGCAACTGATATCTTCCAAAAACCTGCAATTTTGGTATATTCAAAGTCGACAAGGCTAAAACTCTGGAAAAATTATTCGAATCGAAACTTCCTTTCCATATGCACATGTACACATCATACTTGTACTGCACACCACATTTCGTAAAAATGCAATAAAAAATACAGGAGGACAAGCATTTGTGGAAGAAATTTTGCTATTACCAAGGGCCCTAACCAAGTAAAATTTGTTGCATCGAAGATTCATGACCACATGCACATCTACACTTGATACTGATACTTCAGACCAAGTTTTGTAAAAATCCAATAAAAAATGTAGGAGAAGTTAAGCAGACAAGCCTTTGTGATGGAAATTTTGCTATTTCCAAGGGCTGTAACCACGCAAAATTTGTCGCATCAAAAATTCATGACCACCTGCACATCTACATTTGATACTGATACTTTAGACAATGTTTCGTAAAAATCCACTGAAAACTGTAGGAGGAGTTAAGCTGACAAAGTTTGTGATGGAAGGCTGGACTAGCAGATGGACGGACTGACAAACACCATTTCAATATCACCCGAACAACTTCGTCAGCGGGAGATAAAAAGGGCCATAACTCAGGTAAAAATAATTGGATGGAACCCATATTCAAACTTGGCCTGTATTACTAGCTGGGTAATAAACATGCCAATTTTGGTTGAGATAAAAAAAAATCCAAATTCGAGTTATCGGATGGAAACCAAAAATGTTAACGGACGGACGGACGGACGGATGGACGGACGGACGGACGGACGGATGGACAGACAGACAGACAGACAGACAGACAGACAGACCTGGGTGGTAGCAAACCCTAACCCTTTCAGCTTACTGACCCTAACCCTAACCCTTACCCTAACATAAAATTCCTGAAAATACAATACCCACATTTTGTCACCTTTTAGCCACATAAACCATTTTAGACACATAACTCACTTTTTAGACACATAGATGCCATTTGTTAGTTCAACTTTATGTGGCTAGTCACATAAATCAGACTAGACACATAACAGTGCTGTGTAGCAACAACTAGGCACATAAACCTGATTTGTTTGCTCAGAAGGACGGAGGGACAGACTGATTACATAATATGACCGTTTTTCAAACGGGCATATAAAAAAGGGTAAGTTGAGTACTGTTTTCAGGCATTGGCCAGTGTAATACGATTTGGATTTTATGTGAGCAACTGATATGCCATGCCGATTCACACTTTTACTGAGAAACTCGACGTCTTCTTTAAAGAACTCACATTTCCTTGGTATTCAACTTTAGATTTGCTTCTCAGGACCTTAGAAACATGGCTTGTAGTTTGTGAAAGCTAACCCAAAAGACTCTCTACGAACTCCAAGAACTATGATATCAACGAGATAAACAAACAAGAACATCCTGCCAGGTAGGCCTAGGTAAGATTAATTCCATCGCACTGAAAAGTTGCTGGGGCATTACACAAACGAAAACCCATACTTGTATGCTCATCAAATGAGACATAGCAAGTACTTAAGGCAGTTTTTTTCATATTCTCAGGATCAATTGGCAACTGATAATAATCTGAAGCCATGTCAAGAGTGCTGAAATACTAAGTCCCATTTAACGCGAAGGATGAACCGGATCTGAATGTAAATTTTACTGATCTTGGAATGAAATGGGTGTCTTTCGTAATTTCTGTTTCACAGAAGGCTCAGATCCTGTATCAATGTTATACTTGTTAAACTAAGAAAGAAATACAAAACAAGGTTATGTAAAGGTAAGTAAATCTAATAAGAGCATAGGCATCACCAATTTTAGTTTTTCTAGTCCCGCAACCAAATCTTTTTCATTTAAATTTTTCTGTAAATCAGCAGTAAGAATAGAATTATGATCACTGTGATAAGAATGAAAGACAGACTCGACAAGCTTGGAATTGCCAACAAGTAAATGTTTCTTAAACTTTACAAAATGACTTGTCATTAATGACCTTGACTTTTGTTCCTCCACCTGAACCAAAAACAAACAGACGACAAAAGGGTTCTTTTGTGCGAACAGAGTGAGTGGTTAAATAAAAAAAAATCACCAGGCAATTTTTTTTTCTAATCTACCAGCGATAACATAATCCATATCCAAACCAGCTGCACCACTTTTTGTTTTCGAAGAAGAAGAAATGATCTTTCCTCCAACAGTAATGGCATTGTTTTTCAGGTTCAAAATACAGTCATTTTTCAAAAGAAAGTCCAATCCAAGGATAACTTCATCTGCTAAGGGGGCAACACCAGCTTCCGACTTGAATACTTTACTTCTAACCCTAAGACTGATGCCACTAAAGACTTTTCCAAGTACTAGCTGTTGGGAAATGCCACTAAGGAGAACAAATTTGAAGAGTTTTGTCAGAGTAACATTGAAGAAAGTAACTTTCACTAACACGCATAAACATTGCTGCTGTGTCTACAATAGCTGATACTTTATGATCATTTATTTCAGTACCTATGAGACTTGAACCAATTACCATCTGAATGAAAATCTCTTCCCATTTTATTAATTTTTACAAGGCCCGACATAATTTAGGCCAAACTTTTACCTTTCCATTTAATCCTTATTCATTTAGCTTGAGGACCATAGGCACTGTGTCATTAATTCTGAACCACACATTTTTTCTGTACACACACCTTATGTACTTTTCGACAGAAACTGCAAATTGAAGCTGCACACTGAAGAGTAAACAATGGACAAAGTATAGCCAAATGTTCCTATTTTATGTTGAAAATTGAATAGATATGCAGTCCAACTTTTTGAAGTAACCTTAAACAGGGAAATTACTGAAGACGTCTGCTCACCCGAGTCCATCAAGGGACTGAAATATTGTACAGTATTTGGTGACAAGTCTCAACAGATTGAAGACATGTATCAACTGATGTCACTTACTGGAATGGCCGAAGGCTAATCTTTCTTGTTGGATGAATGATTAGTTCTGTAACTTAAGGCTCTACAGAGGCTGTATTTGCTCACCTGGAACTATATATAAAAATGTGATTTCCCATAGGCTTTCCATGGTAACTATGAGCTGTAATTGTGGCCATGTTTGCAACATTACATCAACATTACATGAGGATCATTGGAAGAAGGTGTCCCAGTCTTCAATCAAGTGAAGTTTCAAAACATTTGAATCCATCAAACAGAATCATAGAATGTCTCTGGCGGCCATATTTTCCAACCAATGGGAACAAAAAAAGAGGATCCTTTGTAGAGGGCCTCCTATAGACCATTCTTGCCAAGTTTTGGAGTTTTGGTTCACGTCAGCTCAGTAGTTCCAGAGAGAAGATGAAAATGTGATTTCCCATAGGGTTTTTCTATAGTAACTATACACCGCAATTGTGGCCATGTTTGCAATACGATCAACATTAAATGAGGAACGTTGGTGAAGGTTGTCCCTGTTATCAACCATGCAAAGTTTCAAAATATTTGGCCCTGTGGTTTTCAGAGGAGAAGAGTTTTCGAAATCCACCAATCAGAATCAAAGAATGCTTCTGGTGGCCATGTTTTCAAACCCATGGGATCAAAATGAGGATCGTTTTGTAGTGGACCTCCCATAGACTATCCCTGCCAGGTTTGGTTCATGTCTGCTCAGTAGTTCCAGAGAAGATGATGAAAATGTGATTTCTCATAGGGTTTCTACAGTAACTATAAGCCGCAATTGTGGCCATGTTTGTGACCCAATCAACATTAAATGAGGATCGTTGGTAGAGGGGGGGTCCCAGTCATCATTTATGTGAAGTTTTAAAACATTTGACCCAGCAGTTTCAGAGGAGAAGATTTTTGAAAATCCACCAACCAGAATCAAAGAATGCCTCTGGAAGCCATGTTTTTGATCGATGGGAACAAAATGACGATCGTTTGTAGAGGACCTCCCATAGACCATTCCTGCCAAGTTTGGGTTCACACCGGCTCAGCGGTTTACAGAAAAGAAGACGAAAATGTGAAAAGGTTACGGACGCCGGGATGCCGGGACGACGACAAGTGATGAGGAAAAGCTCACATGGCCTTTTAGGCCAGATGAGCTAAAAATGACTGCATCAAAAGTGAATTTTTATTCAACACATACTGCCAATATTGAGCTATGATCGCCACCCAAGTAAGCCAAGATTATGCTCTATGATAGAAAATACTTCTTTTTGATGGGGTAATTGTATAAAATAACTCCAGAATTTAATTTAAAAATTAAACCATACAAATTTCAAGACACAAATATTTAAATTTGTATAATTTCAAGTACACTCGCCAATTTTTAAAACAGGAGGGCCTAAAAGGGGCCTTAATTGCTCACACCTGACAAGTTGTTCAAAGAAGTATTTTGGATCACATTCAGCTAATCATGGTTCATCAACACTCTAATTCACTCTAATTCCTTCAAAACACATTTTATAGCAATTTTTTTTTCCTCTGCTTAATTGACCCCCAGGGGTGGGGAGTGGGGTTGGTGGGTCATAGGGGTATTATTTTTTTTTTTTTTTTTTGGGGGGGGGGGGGGGGGGGGGGGGGGGGGGTGCATAAAATCACTCTAAATCTTTCAAAACATATTTTGCAGCCAAACATTTTGTTACATCTTACTGCCCTCCAACCCCCCAACAAGGGAGGGGGAGGACATAGGGTAAAAAACATTTTTGCATAAAACCGGACCCAAAATTTTCAGGCTATAAAATTTTTTGTTTTTTCAATCTCAAAATTGAACAAAACGGATAAAAAAATTTTGGTCCAAAATTTCCGTATGAACCGGACCCAAAATTTTCAGGCTAAAATTTTTTTTTCATCTCAAAATTCAACAAAATGCAGAAAAAAATCGGAATTTTTTTTTTTTTTTTTCGAATTTTTGGTCCAAAATTTCTAAGTCCGAACCTGACACAAAATTTTTCAACCCAGGGACTCAATTTGAACAAACTTGATTCTGAGTGGAAAATCTGAAGAAGAAGATTTTTTGAAGAATTTTCCTCATATTGCGCTAAGTGAAATTTGGGCTCCCATAGACAGTCCTAAATATTAACCAAGGAACTCAATTTGAACCAAACTTGAATCTGCCCCCCCCCCCCCTCCCCCCCTAGAGATGAAGTATACCAAATATGAAAGCATCCTGACTTGAGAATCTGAAGAAGATTTTTAAAGGAATATTCCACGTATTGCTGCACAAAGTTAAAATTTTGGCTCCCATAGGGGAGCCCAAATATTAACCCAGCGCCTCGGTTTGAACAAACTTGAATCTGACCCCACTAGAGATGTTGTCAACATAATATGAAAAGATTCTGACTGGTGGATCTGAAGAAGAAGATTTTTAACCCTTTGAACTCTAGTGGTATATTCCATGCAAGTTCCATGGCAGCAATTAAGAGTTCCTATTCATTATTTGGGGTAGACCAATCAATATTTTCGATGTGCAGCCTCACGGCTGCACTTTGAAAGTATTTATTGGTGTACCCCACAAATTTACTGAATAGCCATTCTATTTAACTGGTAGAGTGCTAAATTATTTATGGTCCTTAAACTTTCTTTGTGCATCTTTGCCTTGTTACAATTTATGGGAGAGTGCCAGTAGGCACTCTCCCATAAATTGTAACAAGGCAAATCTTAACAGATAAAATGATATCACTTCAAAGATAATATGAAATATATCCACAGAATATGAAGTGTTTAAATTCTGGTACCGGCACTTCAGAATAAAGCCCAAATATGGGCTTCCAGCACTCTACCAGTTAATGACGTTACGACGTATCATGTTCCTGGCGGGAAAAACGACCACTGGGGTTCAAAGGGTTAAAGAATATTCCACTAGAATCTGACACCCGTAGAGATGTTGTATACCAAATATGAAAAGATTATGACCACTGGATCTGAAGGCGATTTTTTTTGTATTTTATAGGTGCTATCAGTGTTATGCCCCTTGTGGTGCCCCCTGTGGGCATGGCAACTTTATTTGAACAAACTTGAATTGACATATGGCAGGGAACATGCACACCAGATTTGATTCAATACGGTCAAGAATAAGTTTGTGAGAAGTCAATAATGTAAAGTTAACGCTGTACATACGGAAGATGGATGGCGGATGGAAGATGATCAGTAAAGCTCCCCTTGAGCTTCGCTCAGGTGAGCTAAAACCACTCAGGAAGCGGAACTGTATCACTATTTGACAGTAAAATATAACGGGATGTTTTGCATTGATGGATTTGATTCATACATAGTATTATTGGAAACTAATCATTGTCATCAGGTCAGTCAATGAGTTTTCACATGGGGTGTAGGCTACATAAAGCATTTCTACCACTAGCATCCGAATAAACTTCCTGCTGCTCCCACCCCCATTGCAACCTAACTACTGACCTCTATTTCATTCTTATGCAACCACTGACCCAACTAGGCCATGCATCTGTCTCCAAAGCATGTCCTATCAGTATCCAGACCTCCTGGTATTGCTAAAATCCTCTCCCTCTTAAAATATCAAACTCAGTTGTTAAGTCACTATCGTTAGGCTCCCCACACACACGCAGACTTTACAACAAATGAATTCAAACCTCTCTTTTGCCAGATCACTCTTGCCCTAGCTTCAAACAAACCATATCTTGTTAAATGACTGGTCACGGAAACAGCCAAGTATAAGCTACACAGCTTGTTGCTAAATCCGTTTCCATCACTCAAACTCATCTGTATCAATTGCATCTATGTCTTCATTACATGCTTTTGGAAATAAATAATGTTTAAAATAAATGACTGGTCTCCTCCAGTTTACTTTTCATCTCTGATAAAGACCTTTAACCTTCTACCTAACATGAAAGGCAGATGGTACTAGCAAACAATATTCTTGAATACCTATTTTTTTTCATTTTTGTATCAAAAACATAGCTTATAACCCCTCATTGGATCAAGCTCAATGGCTGGTTCCAATGAAGTTTCATAAGCTATGTTTTTGAGACAAAAAATGAAAATGAAAGTGTCAATTACACTGTAGCTCAACTTGTTAAGACATGTACATGTATAGTATGTGACACAGCAATGACAAACATCTAGGTAATGACCTGATAACAAAGGTACATAAAAAGTATTGTAACGGTCTGTACATAAATACTGACTGTAGCCTGTAACAAATGTATAGGTAAAGTATTGTAAAGGTGGGTGACAGTCAGATGCTAAACTAGAAAAGAAATCTTTGAGTCCCAGAGTGGGTTTGACTGAACACCAAACTATTTGTTCTCATAGCACAGTGATAACAAAGGCACCCCAAAACACACTCATTCCTGTCCCAAGGTGAAAACAAAGGTACCCAAGAAGTTTCGTGAAGATCAGTTCATAAATACGAGCTGTATAGAAGTTGTGACAAAAAACTGATTGGACCTAATTTCAGTACAAAATGGTCACTGGCAGCCATCTTGAATTTTGGACTGCACTCAGAAACACTCGTTCTCGTCCCAAGGTGATAACAAAGGTACCCAAGAAGTTTCGTGAAGATCAGTTGATAAATACAGCCTCTAGCCTGAGCCGTATTGACATGTGCACTTACAGTGTATAAGAGGCACTAAATAAATCAAAGTTCATCTAATTTGCATAATTTCTGCACGAGAAAAAAACCTGTACTATATGTGATGTATTCCATGTTACTAAACATTCATACAAAAATTTATTCAAATCAGAACCTTCATACAGAAGTTCTGTACAAAAGACTGATTGCACTAATTTTGGTACAAAATGGCTGCTGGTGGCCATCTTGAATTCCGGACCACACCCCCAAAACACTCATTCTCATCCCACGGTGATAACATAGGTACCTAAGAAGTTTCGTAAAGATCGGTTCATAAATATGGCTTCTAGCCTGAGACGTATGGAAGTTGTGTACAAAAAACTGATTAGACCTAATTTCGGTACAAAATGGCCACTGGCAGCCATCTTGAATATTGGACCGCACCCAGAAACACTCATTCTCATCCCAAGGTGATAACAAAGGTACCCAAGACATTTCGTGATGATCGGTTCATAAATACAGACTCTAGCCTGAGCCGTATTGACATGTGTACTTACTGTGTGTAAGTAGCACTGAAAAAATCAAAGTTCATCTAATTTGCATGCATAATTTCTGCATGAGAAAAAAACCTGTATTATATGTGATGTATCCCATGGTACTAAACATTCACACAAAAAATTATTCAAATCTGTGCTTTCATATGGAAGTTCTGTGCAAAAATCTGATTGCACGTAATTTTGTACAAAATGGCTGCCATCTGCCAGCTTGAATTTCGGACCGGACCCCAAAACACTTGTTCTTGTCCCACGGTCATAACAAAGGTACCCAAGAAGTTTCATAAAGATCGGTTCATAAATACGGCCTCTAGACCAAGCCGTATTGGCATTTGCACTTAGAGTGCTGAAAGTAACACTAAATACATCAGAGTTAGTCTAATTTGCATAATTTACGCAGAGAAAAAAACACGTATTATATGTGATGTATTCCATGGTACCAAACATTCATACAAAAAATTATTCAAATCAGCACTTTCATATGGATGTTCTGCGCAAAAATCTGATTGCACCTAAGTTTGTACAAAATGGCTGCCAGCTGCCAACTTGAATTGCGGATCGGACCCCAAAACACTCGTTCTTGTCCCACGGTCATAGCAAAGGTACCCAAGAAGTTTCATAAAGATCGGTTCATAAATACGGCCTTTAGCCCGAGCCGTATTGAATTGCTGACGGACAGGCGACCAGACGGACGACTGGCCTTGGCATAAGCTCAAATTTGGCTTCGCCATAGTTGAGCTAAAAATGAAAATTGAATGGTGATTACTGCGAACAATGCTAACAGGTTTTGGCCATTATGTTAGGTAACGGGTTAACATTGTTTTGGAGAAACTCTCTGCAGGTTTGCAAAGATACCACTGAATGATGATGCTTAAATTTAGGCTATTCCCAAACACAGCTCGGCTTTGAGCTATCACTGTACCACTGAACAGCTTCCCAACTTGTTGGATAATATATCTTTTCATCTTCACACTAACAGATGGTAGAATTCATCTGCACAATCCATGACAAACCTTGACTACCAGTAGATTAAAATGTCATTTGGAAACCTACCCATCCCAAATGCCATCATCACAACACATTTTGATCCAGGCTTCCATTTTATGAAGTGCTACTACCTCCAGGTACCCCATGCAACAATCTACTTCTGCCCAAATAAATTTATTCCCAGTTTTTGTCCTGGGTATAGATGGTGCAATGAAATCCATTAACAATCTCTCAAAAACTGGCTTATCAGGAGCACACTTCACAGCTTGCATGGGGCTCTGTTCTTTGCATCCATCACTTTTGTCTCTTAGTTGACATACTCAAGGCACATCACAAATGGTGGCCCGCCAACATATGGTGATAGTGAGTACTCTTCTCAACCCTTGCTGAACAGTCTCCCCTTCAATTCCATGTGAGTCAGGATCAGCCCTTTTGTCTGCTACCTCAGCGAACCAAAATTGAGTTTGTCTACTTCGACTTTCTCATGTGCCGTATGACACGTTTTCTCATAACGGCTGTTTGCACTCATTCTACCAATCTTTCTTTGCAATACCATCCTCTTCACCCCTTAATCTCATAGTGAGGTACCTGTTTTAGACTCTCTCTTTGGTTCTTCATATCAAACACATCCAATGCCACTTTTTGCGACAAATTTGGACTTTTCTTCCTGCTGGACTTAAGTTACCCTTACTGCTGTTTTTACTTACTGCATCACAAATTGGGCTACTTTCAAACACAACTATCCAACAGAAAGTTTCTTCTCCAAGATTACTGCCACTTCCATTTCTGCAGCCTTGCGTAACTGGCCCCTCTTCCTTTTCTCAACATATCTCCTTTTGTTCAAACTTTCCTGATGCCTCTTTTTACCACACACAAAACAGGATATGCTTTGATACCTGTTCTATTAATACTCTTGTTTACTCACCAATTCTGGTCGCTTCTCCTTATCAGTGTCTTAGCGAACTGGACGGTACTGGGTTATACTGCAAACTTTTGCCAAAATAAAGGTTTCAAAATTTTCCTGACAAGATCCCCCCCCCCCCTCCCTTCCCCTCCCCTTATCTGCACCCATATATCAGTTAGAGAACACTTTTTGGTTTCTCAGGCTTACTCTCTCAGCATCTATGAAAAAATTCCATGCACTTCTGTGAACTGGTATCTCTTGAAAATAGACTTCTTCAGGTTATATTAGCCATAATGCACCCCCCCCCCCCCCCAACCTCCACCATCTTATCCCTCCTACAACCACCCGTATTGATCATGTTTCCTGTCACTACAATTTTCATCACTAAATGAAATTTTCACTGTGAATTTAAATAGCACCAAATCAACCTGGTAGTCTCCATTTATTAAGGATTGTTTTTCGAACAGAAGTAAGAAATGGCATGCATATTGGGGTTAGCTTTGTTTATGAGGTCCCATGCTGTAGTAAAATTGGAGATAAACATCTCTCAGTATCTATGCATGGTTTGGGCCCATATGCTGCCAAGTTTCTCACCTCAATAAAGATAAAACTCTCACAACTGATGCAAAATTGACAGTGAGTGGGTTTACCAACACCTTTTTCTCGAAATTGAGCAATTTTTCAGATTGAAGCATTGAAGATTCAGAAAGAAGATGTATTTTTTACTTCTAGAAAACCCAAAATTGCGTAGTGTGTAACGGATTCATTCTTGCATTTTTCTAGGACCTTTTCACAATCACAGCCTATGGTCTATTTCTATTTGGTTCTTTCGACTGTCATCTGAAACTGAACATAGATTATTTTCATTTGTTTATCTGAAGTTTGGACTTGGAGATGTTTGTCTCCAAGAGTTAACTATACCAGGCTATTGAACCAGACATTCTGGGAGCAGTGAATGATCTATTTTGGGTGTTGCAGAGTGAGATTGCCCAGAATTGCTGTATAGGACATTGAATGTTACAGATCTTTAAGAACGATCATTTTTCAATGGTCTAAAATATGACTGTGGAATAAATTTATCAGGATTTGCAGATGGAAGATTCAGAGGTATTCTGTTGGGTTGATTGTTTTAAAAGTACAGCAAACTTTCATCTGTCTGCCTCATCTCCGTAAACTCCTTTTCCACGTCCATATTCTGATTTACTGACTGACAAATGTAATATCCATCAATTGGTGAAATTGCTTCTGCAAATGAAACATTGTAGAGAATAAATCTTCTGTATCCAAATAGTCTTCTATGGTTAGTAATAGAGGCCTCGACAAACTTGAGTGCCTCATGAATGGTTGTCAGATCTTTTCCCATAGCCGATTTTGTTGTTTCTTTGTCTTGACAATACATTAAAAATGCCTTTGTTGAAATTTAATTGGCTGAATTGTGTAGTTACCACTTTTTTGGTATCCATCAAAAGATAAGAAAAGAACATACTGGGAGAACTCCTCAAATGTTTAATTTTCTTTCTCATGGATGTGACTGCTGCCCAGTAGCAAATAAATCTTCTTTCGGACTGAACCTTTGCTTTGAAGGGACAATAAGTTGCCAATTCGAAAAAATATCAACCCTCAGGTTTTCCTTTTATGTGAAGGGGCATGTAAAAAGGGGCTCTTCATGACAAAGTTGTTTAAAAAGGATTCATTTAGCATCTATGGCTAGTTAACACAACAGAGGAATGAAGTCATGTAATTTTTATAACTCTGTTGTCCATGTCATAAGATTTTTTCTAGTACTGAGATGCTACCACAGAAATAATGTCCAGATATCCAGTCATACAAAACTGGGCTACCCAAATATCAACAATAGGGGCTTAACTTGAACAAACTTCATTCTGACCACCAAGGATGCTGCATACCAAATATCAATAGATTCTGAATGGTGAAAGAGGAGATTTTTAAAGATTCTTCATCACATTACACTAACACCAGGGGGTTATACACCTAATATGAATAAATTCTGAAAGGTGGTTCTGAAGAACAACATTTTAAAAAATATTCCTCTTTTTAAAATTCGAGCTACCATATTCCCAATATTGTACGTCAAAATTTGGGCTCCCATAGAGTACACAAATATCAAACCAGGGACTTGATTTGAACAAGTTGAATGTAACCCCTCTACCATATATCAAAAGGTTCAGACTAATGGATCTGAAGAAGCAGATTTTTAAAGATTATTTCTCATATTGGACCAAGTTAAAGTCGAACTCCAACAGGGAGCCTAAATATTCACCCAGGGACCTGATTTTACCAAACTTGAATCTGACTCCCCAAAGGATGGTGTAAACCATATATCAAAAGATTCTGACAAGGGGTTCTTGAGAGGAAGATTTTTAAATGAAAGTGTCAATGACACTGTAGCTCAACGTGACAAATTTGAACTTGGTAAGTTATAAGTGAAATGGTAAAATTGAAGATCATTGGTTTCAACGTTATTTGGTGAAACTTCAACATAACAGCATTGTGTGTGCACAACGTCAGAGCAATCCATGCATTTTTAAACTTAAACTGTAAGGCTAGCCAAGGGAATGAAAGTGTCAATGACACTGTAGCTTAACTTGTGTGTTGTGTTTGATGAAAAGGATAATGTTCAATGTTTATGAAAGAATTATGAAATAAGACAAGAATTGTGATAATTGGGAATATGTTCATTTCTGGTCCCTGTATGCTATGTTTTTGATAAAAATTATATGAGGTGTACACTGTACTAAAGAGCTGAGGGGTGGGTTAATATGACCTCACAGTTAATGTATGTGGCCCCCACAGTTAACGTATATCAACGAAAGTTACCAAGTTACAGTGAAATTATTCCAAAACGAGTCATCCTATCAAGTTACATTGAAATGCCTTCATAAATATGGCCTGTAGACTGTGTTAAAGGTTTTCGGGCTTCAGGCCCCTGTAGTCGTCACTTTCCCAATTGCGTCCAAAGGGGACATTCTCATCTAGACATTAAATGAAGTCAACCTACCTAGTTCCAATAAAATCCCTTCATAAATATAACCTGTAAACTGTGCTAAAGGTTTTGGGCTAAGGCAGCCAGTGTGGTTGAATGATTGCAACCAAAAGGGGACATTCACATCTGGGCATCATCTGGAGTGATCCTATGAAGTTACAATGAAATCTCTTCATAAATATGACCTGTAGACTGTGCTCAAGGTTTTCGGGCTTCGGGCCCCTGAATTTGTCGGTTGGTGGTTAACGTCACATATTTATGCACCATGGCTAATCATGACACAACATGGAGAGGAAGTCAAGTTTAGTCAATCGCGTTGATCAACATGTTGCCCATTTTAGAGGACTTTCACCCCAAGCATTGGTGACTGGGTCCTATTTTACTAGTAAAGCAGAACTGGTTTACCACAGTAAACAAGTGCTGCTTACTTCCCGGGGTTCCCACGGGGAGCGGGCCCCTGAATCCATCACAGTTGACCAATTACGACCAAAAGGGGATGTCATCATCTAGGCATTATATGGAGTCAAACTAACATGTTACAATGAAATCCTTCCATAAATGTAACCTATAGACTATGCTAAAGGTGCTAAAGGTTTTGGGCTCGGGCAGCCATCAGAGCGGAATGATCGCGACCAAAAGGGGACGTTCTCATCTAGACATTATTTGGAGTCATCCTACCAAGGTACAATGAAATCCCTTCATAAATATCACCTGTAGACTGTGCTAAAGGTTTTTGGGCTTCAGGCCCCTGTAGCCTTCACAGTTGCCTGATGGTGTCCAAAAGGGGATGTTCTCATCTAGACATTATATGAAGTCAACCTACCAAGTTACAATGAAATCCCTTCATAAATATGCACTTAAGACTGTGCTAAAGGTTTTCGGGCCATGGGTTTGGGCAGCCATCATGATTGAATGATCGCAACCAAAAGGGGATACTCTCATCTGGGCATCATCTGGAGTGATCCTAGGAAGTTACAATGAAATCCCTTCATAAATATGACCTGTAGACTGTGCTCAAGATTTTCGGGCTTCGGGCACCTGTAGCCATCACAGTTGACCAATCACGACCAAAAGGGGATGTCATCATCTAAGCACTATATGGAGTCAATCTAACAAGTTACAATGAAATCCTTCCATAAATATGACCTATAGACTATGCTAAAGGTTTTGGGGCTCGGGCAGCCATCAAGGCTGAATGATTGCAACCAAAAGAGGATGTTCTCATCTAGACATTATTTGGAGTCATCCTACCACGCTACAATGAAATCCCTTCATAATTATGACCTGTAGACTGTTCTAAAGGTTTTTGGGCTTCAGGCCCCTGTAGCTGTCACAGTTGCCCAATCGTGTCCAAAAGGGGACGTTCTCATCTAGACATTATATGAAGTCAAACCTACCAAGTTACAAATTCCTCAATAAATATGACCTGTAGACTGTGCTAAAGGTTTTCGGGTTTTGGGCTCGGGCAGTCGTCACGGTTGGCAGATCACGCCCAAATGGGGAAATTCTCATCTAGACATCATAAGGAGTCATCCTACCAAGTTACAATGAAATCCCTCCATATTAAAGATGACCTGCAGACTGTGCTAAAAGTTTTGGGGTTTCAGGCTTGGGCAGCCATCACAGTTGGCAGATCATGCCCAAAAGGGGACGTTCTCATCTAGGCATTATACAGAGGCATCCTACCAAGTTACAATGAAATCCCTTCATAAATACGACCTGTAGACTGTGCTAATGGTTTTGGGGTTTTGGGCTTGGGCAGCCATACCGGTTGACCGATCGTGACCAAAGGGGACGTTCTCATCTAGACATGACCCCAAACCTGCATATTAAATTTCGTGACGATCAGACAAGAACTGCGGGTGTAGCCCGTGCTAAAGGAAAATGTGAACAGACTGACAGACTGACAGACTAACAGACTTCTGCATGCGTGATGGCAATAGCTTATCTTGACTATGTCAAGTTAAACTAAAAATGTTGATACACAAATGCAGTAAGTTTAAAAGTTCATTGTAAATGGCAACTTTTGTCACAGAAATGAATGCTAATTGATAGCTCTTATCAAGAGGTCTCACCTAATGAGCACACCAAGTTAAAAACACAATCCTATGATAAATGTGCCCTGTAAGCCATGTCAAAGAAGAATGTTGATCATCTAGAGGTCACACCAAACAAGCATGCCAAGTTTCAAAGCGATGTGATCATAAATGTGCCCTGCAGGGTGTGCCAAAGGGAAATATTGATGCATAACTGCACTAAGTTCATCAAAGGTCTTTGCCAATGGCAACTATATTTGACGGAAATGACAGAAAATCGATAGCTCCCATCTAGAGGTCATCCCAAACATGCATACCAAGTTTCAAAGCTATCCGAACATATATGTGCCCTGTAGGGCATGCCAAAGGAATCTACCGATGTCTGACTAAACTAAGTTCAAAGGTCGTTAACAGTGCCAACATTTTTTGACGGAAAAGAAGAAAATTGATAGCTGCCATCTAGAGGTCAACCCAAACAAGCATACTAAATATCAAAGTGATCCAATCATAAATGTGCCCTGTAGGGTGTGCTAAAGGAATATATTGATGCCTGACTAAACTAAGTTCAAAGGTCATTGCAGCAGCAAAACGTTTTGACGAAAATGGAAGAAAATCGATAGCTCCTATCTAGAGGTCACCCCAAACAAGCATACCAGGTTTCAAAGCAATCTGATCATAAATGTGCAATGTCGGGTGTGCCAAAGAGAAATCTTGAGGCCGGACTAAACGAAGTAGAAAGGTCATTGCCAGCGGCAACATTATTTTAAGGAAATGGAAGAAAATCAATAGCTCCCATCTAGATGTCACCCTAAACAAGCATACCAAGTGTTCCGATCATAAATTGCGACCTGTGCAGTGTGCCAATGGGGAGGAAGGGGGACAGCAATAACTCAGCTTGACTTTGTCAAGTTGAGCTAAAAATTAAAAAAAATTTTTTTAAAAGTGGAAAAAGGCCCATAACTCTGGAAAAAAAATTGACAAAACCTGTAACTTGTGAATATCCTTCTCCCATGGTGGTCTATCAGCATAACAAAGATCATTAGAATCCAACATCCACTGACTGAGATATGAAGGTCCAAGGTGGTTACAGATGGATGGATGAACAAATGGACAGACGAACAGACCGACAGATAAAACCCATTTCTATATCCCCCGCAAACTTTATTTTGGTGGGGGTGGGGGTTTGGGGGGGGGGGGGGTAAAAAGCTTTAATACAGACAAGATTTCAGAATTATTTATTATTTATTTATTGGTGTTTAAGGTCACATACTTATGCACAATGGCTAATAATGACCGTGACAGTTTTACAGGCGGAAGAAGCTAGAGTACCTGGAGAGAACCATCAAGCATCAACGAGCAACTGTCAGCTCCTCAACATTCTAACTCTGTTCAAACTCTGCTCAAGCACGGTTACAGCAGTTGAAGATATGTGCATCATCGACGTGCAGAACGCCTTAATACAGGACGTCATTGTGCCCCCATGTAGGCAACCAGGATAAAGTGCCTTACCCAAGTACACAATGTGGGTCGTCCCGGACAGGAATCAAACTCGGGACCTCCAGCTTAGAATTCCAACAGCCTACCACTGAGCCACCGCGCTCACAAGATTTCAGAAAACACGACTTTGCGAATATAATGAAAGTGTCAATGACACTGTAGCTCAACTTGACAAACTTGAACTTGGTAAGTTATAAGTGATATGACAAAATTGAAGATCATTGGTAGCAATGTTATTTGATGAAATGTCAACATAACAGCATTGTGTGTGTACAATGCCAGAGAAATCCATGCATTTTTAAATGTAAACTGTAAGGCTGGCTAAAGGAAGAACGTTGATACACAAATGTAGTTAAGTTCAGAGGTTATTGTACACAAATGCAGTTAAGTTCAGAGGTTATTGTAAACGGCAACTTTTTCCACAAAAATGAATGCTAAACAATAGCTCTTATCTAGAGGTCCCGCCTAATGAGCACACCAAGTTCAAAAACAATCCTAAGATAAATGTGCCCTGTAGGCCATGTCAAAGAAGAATGTTGATTCACAAATGCAATAAATTCAAAGATTGTAACTACATGTAACAGCAACAGTTTTACAAAGTTTCAAAACAACCTGATAATGAATGTACCCTCTGAGGCATGCCAAGCGAAGATGTTAATGCACAAATGCACCCTGCAGATAGTGCAAAAGGGTGTGCCAAAGAAAAATATTGATGCATAACTGCACTTAGCTCATCAAAGGTTGTTACCAATGGCAACATTTTTTGACGGACAAGGGAGAAAATAAATAGCTCCTATCTAGTGGTCACCCCAAACAAGCATACAAGGTTTCAATTCAATCCAATCATAAATATTCCCTATGGGGTGTGCCAAAGGGAAATATTAAAGTCTAAATAAACTAAGTTCAAAGGTCGTTGCCTGCTGCAACATTTTTTGACGGAAATAGCAGAAAGAGGATAGCTCCCATCTAGGTCACCCCAAACAGGCAGACCAGGTTTCAAAGCGATCCGATCATAAATGTGTACTGCAGGAGGTGCCAAAGGGAATATTGATGCATAACTGCATTAGGTTCATTGAAGGCTATTGCCAACGGCAACATTTTCTGATGGAAATTGAAGAAAATCAATAGCACCCATCTAGAGGTAACCCCAAACAAGCATAGCAAGTCTCAAACCTATCTTATCATAAAGGTGCCCTGTAGAGCGTGCCAAAGGTATATATAGATGCCTGACTAAACCAAGTTCAATGGTTGTTGCGAGTAGCAACAAGTTCAAAGGTCATTGACAGCGGCACAATTTTTTGACGGAAATGGAAGAAAATCGATAGCTCCCATCTAGTGGTCACCCCAAACAAGCATTCCAGGTTACAAAGCAATCCAATCATAAATGTGCCCTGTAGGGTGTGCCAAAGGGAAATATTGAGGTCTGACTAAACTAAGTTCTAAGAATGTTGCAACGGCAACATTTTTTGACGGAAATCGAAGAAAATCGATAGCTCCCATCTAAAGGTCACCCCAAACAAGCATACCAAGTTTCAAAGTGATCCGGTCCAAAATGTGCACTTCAGGGTGAGCCAAAGGGAAATATTGATGCATAACTGCACTAAGTTCCTTGAAGGTCAGCTCCCATCTAGAGGTCACCCCAAACAAGCATACCAAGTTTCAAAGTGATCCGGTCCAAAATGTGCACTTCAACGTGAGCCAAAGGGAAATATTGATGCATAACTGCACTAAGTTCCTCAAAGCATACCAAGTTTCAAACCGATCTGATCATAAATGTACCCTGTAGGGCATGCCAAAGGAATATAATGATGCCTGACTAAACCTAGTTCAATGGTTGTTGCCAGCGGCAGCATTTTTTGATGGGAATGGAAGAAAATTGATAACTCCCATCTAGAGGTCACACCAAACAAGCATACCAGGTTTCAAAGCAATCTGATGATAAATGTGCCCTGTAGGGTGTGCCAAAGGGAAATATTGAGGTCTGACTAAACTAAGTTCAAATAACATTGCCAGCGGCAACATTTTTTGACAGAAATTGAAGAAAATCAATAGCTCCCATCTAGAGGTAACCCCAAACAAGCATAGCAAGTTTCAAACCTATCTTATCATAAAGGTGCCCTGTAGAGCGTGCCAAAGGAATATATTGATGCCTGACTTAACTAAGTTCAAAGGTCAATGAAGAAAATCGATAGCTCCCCTCTGGAGGTCACCCCAAATAAGCATACCAGGTTTCAATGCAATCCAATCATAAATGTTCCCTGTAGGGTGTGCCAAAGGGAATATTGATGTCTGACTAAACTAAGTTCAAAAGTCGTTGCCAGCTGCAATATTTTTTTTCAAAAATGTGCACGGAAGGGTGTGCCAAAGGGAAATATTGATGCATAACTGCACTAAGTTCATCGAAAGTCATTGCCAGCAGCAACATTTTTTGACAGAAATTGAAGAAAATCGATGGCTCCCATCTAAAGGTTACCCCAAACAAGCATACCAAGTTTCAAACCGATCTGATCATAAATGTGCCCTGTGGGGTGTGCCAAAGGAATATATAGATGCCTGACTAAACCAAGTTCAATGGTTGTAGCGAGTAGCAACAAGTTCAAAGGTAATTGACAGCGGTGCAATTTTTTGATGGAAATGGAAGAAAATCGATAGCTCCCATCTAGTGGTCACCCCAAACAAGCATTCTAGGTTACAAAGCAATCCAATTATAAATGTGCCCTGTAGGGTGTGCCAAAGGGAAATATTGAGGTCTGACTAAACTAAGTTCTAAGAATGTTGCAACGGCAACATTTTTTGATGGAAATCGAAGAAAATCGATAGCTCCCATGTAGAGGTCACCCCAAACAAGCATACCAAGTTTTAAAGTGATCCGGTCCAAAATGTGCACTTCAGGGTGAGCCAAAGGGAAATATTGATGCATAACTGCACTAAGTTCCTCGAAGGTCATTGCCAGCGGCAACATTTTTTGATGGAAATCGAAGAAAATCGATAGCTCCCATCTAGAGGTAATGGAAATTTATAAAAATACCCTGCCAAGAGTGTAAAAGGGAAAAGTTGCTGCACAAATGCAGTAAGTTCAAAGGCTGGTGATAACGACAATAATTTTTTATGGAAATGACAAAAAATCAATAGCTTACATCTAGAGGTCACCCCGAACACACATACCAAGTTTCAAAGTGATCTGATCAGAAATGTGCCCTGAAGTGTGTGCCAAAGGGAAGTATTGAAGTCCGACTAAACTAAGTTCAAAGATCGTTGCCAGCGGCAACATATTTTGACAGAAATGGAAGAAAATCGATAACTCCCATATAGATATCACCCCACATAAGCACACCAAGTTTCCAAGTGATCCAATCATAAATGTGCCCTGCAGGGTGTGTCAAAGGGAAATATTGAATCATGACTGCACTAAGTTTTTTACTACGTTCATCAGAGGATTTTGGACAGAAATGGAAGAAAATCTACAGCTACCATCTAGAGGTCACCCCAAACAAGCACACCTAGCTTCAAAACGATCCGGTCAAAAATGTGCACTGCAGGGTGTACCAAATGGAAATATTGATGCATAAATACACGAAGTTCATCGAAGGTCATTGCCAGCAGCAACATTTTTTGACAGAAATTGACGAAAATCGATAGCTCTCATCTACAGGTAACCCCAAACAAGCATACCTAGTTTCAAACTGATCTGATCATAAATGTACCCTGTAGGGTGTGCCAAAGGAATATAATGATGCCTGACTAAACCTAGTTCAATGGTTGTTGCCAGCGGCAGCATTTTTTGACAAAAATTGAAGAAAATCGATAACTCCCATCTAGAGGTCACCCCAAACAAGCATACCTAGTTTCAAACTGATCTGATCATAAATGTACCCTGTAGGGAGTGCCAAAGGAAAATATTGAGGTCTGACTAAACTAAGTTCAAATAACGTCGCCAGCGGCAACATTTTTCAACAGAAATTGAAGAAAATCGATAGCTCCCATCTAGAGGTCACCCCAAACAACCATACCAAGTTTCAATGCGATCTGATCATAAATGCGAACTGTGCGGTGTGCCAAAGGACGTACAAGTGTATGCCCGCCAATACGGACATACATACGCCGACAGAGGAGAAGTGATGGCAATAGCTCAGCTTGACTTTGTCAAGTTGAGCTAAAAAGGAAGTTGCCTAAAAGTTAGCAGAAGTAAAATCCCTGTGACATCATTTCTGAATACACATGGTTTCTAATTTTAACGTTGCTGCTGTTCAAATAAATAACATCCATGAACAACAACTGTGCATTATTTTAGCAATAATTAGACATTGTTAGACAAAAAACTTTGTATTATTTCAAATAAATTGCAGTTATGTATCCAACAAAAGCCACAGCATGTTCATCAACAATGGCAATCTGACGTAGATATCATGGACACGTATATTATGAACAGACCAGCATGAACACAAACTTCATATCTGTTCTTCTAAAAAAACTAATTTCGATGAATATGGAAAATGATATTGCACAGAATTTTCCATGAAGGTATGTCTAACCAGGCTGAAAAAGAACTGCATGCCATTTTGCAGATATCCGATAAATTTTCATCTCAAGTTAACATATTTCATCGAACTGGGTGCTTTCATACAAGTGATATATAAAAAACAAGAGGCCCCAGGGGGCCTGAGGGCACTCACCTGACATGAAAGCCTAAAAAAAAACCCAGGGAATTGATTTCAACAAGTTGATCTGCCCCTCCTCAGAAAAACTTATACCAAATATCCCAAGATTCAGACCAGTGGATCTAAAAATAAAATATTTTTAAAGAATATGCCTCATATTGAACTAAGTTATAATTCGGGCTCCCATAGTAAGCCCATATATGAACCCAGGGACTTGGCTTGAAAAGACTTGAATCTCACCTTCAGTGGGATGCCGTTTTCCAAATATCAAAAGATTCTGACTGGTGGATGTGAAGAAAAAGATTTTTTAAGAATATTCCTCATATTGAACTAAGTTATAATTCAGGCTCCCACAGTGAGCCCAAATATCAACCCGGGGATTTGGCGTGAACAAACTTGAATCTCACCCCCCTAAGGATGCTGCATGCCAAATATCAAAACATTCCGACTGCTGAATCTGAAGAAGAAGATTTTTAAAGAAAAATTCCTCATATTGAACTAAGTTATAATTCGGGCTCCCACGGGAGCCCAAATATGAACCCAGTGATTTGGCTTCAACAAACGTGAATCTCACCCCCCTAAGAATGCTGCATACCAAATATCAAAATATTCTGACTGCTGAATCTGAAGAAGATGGTTTTTAAAGAAAATCCTCATTTTGAACTAAGTTACAATTCGAGCTCCCACAGTGAGCCCAAATATGAACCTAGGGACTTGGATTTAACAAACTTGAATCACCCTCCCCCCCCCCCCCTAAGGATGCTGCACACCAAATATCAAAAGAGATTCCAACTGCTGAATCTGAAGAAGAAGGTTTTTTAAGAAAATTCCTCGTTTTGAACTAAGTTACAATTCGAGCTTCCAAAGTGAGCCCAAAAATGGACCTGGGTGCATGGCTTGAACAAACGTACCACTTAAGGATGCTACATACCAAATATCAAAACATTCCGACTGCTGGATCTAAAGAAGAAGATTTTTAAAGAAAATTCCTCATTTTGAACTAAGTTATAATTCGGGCTCCCACAGTGAGCCCAAATATGCACCCATGGACTTGGCTTGAAGAAACTTGAATCTCACCCCCTAAGCATGCTGCATACCAAATATCAAAAGATTCTTATTGGTAGATCTGAAGAAGAAGATTTTTAAAGAATATTGCTCATACTGCACTAATTTAAACATTTGGGCTCCCATAGAGAGCCCAAATATGGACCCAGGGAATTGATTTCAATAAACCTGTGAAACAATCTTCCAAAGATGTTATATGTGAAATTTGAAAGCTTTTGGAGCAGTGGTTGGGGAGAAAAGTAGTCTTAAATGTTTTTTCCATTATCCACAGTGTTAAACAAGAGGCCCCAGGGGGCCTGAGGGCGCTCACCTGACATGGTAGTCTAAATATCAAACCAGGGACTTGAATAAGCTGCATACGCCCCTCCTAAGAAAAGCATATACCAACTAGATGAAGTGATTGTGCCCACACAATACACCAAATTTTCCTTTTATTTTCAGTTCCTGTACTTTTATGTCCCAAAATTGAGATAAACGCATAAAAAACAGATTTTTTTCCCAAACAAAATATTTTCAGTCTAAAATTTTTTTTTTCTTCTTACAACGTATAAAAAAACAACAAAAAAATTTCCGGATTTTGGTCCAAAATTTTCTTAGTCCCACCCGGACCCCAAATTTTCAGTGTAAAAAAAATAATTTTTTTTTGTCTTAAAATTGACTGAAACGCATAAACAAAACAAAAAATTCCAGATTTTGGTCCAAAATTTTCAGTGTAAAAAAAATAATTTTTTTTTGTCTTAAAATTGACTGAAACGCATAAACAAAACAAAAAAAAATCCCGATTTTGGTCCAAAATTTTCACCTGGACTCCAAATTTTCAGTATAAAAAATTTTTTTTTTTTTGTCTTAAAATTGACCGAAACGCATAAAAAACAAAAAAAACAAAAATTTCCGGATTTTGGTCCAAAATTTCTAAGTCCGGAACGGGGCCTCAAATTTTCAGCCTAAATATGAACCCAGGGTCTTGGCTTGAACAAACTTGAATCTCACCCCCCTAAGGATGCTGCATACCAAATATCAAAAGATTCTTATTGGTAGATCTGAAGAAGAAGATTTTTAAAGAATATTCCTTATACTGCACTAATTTAAACATTTGGGCTCCCATAGAGAGCCCAAATATGGACCCAGGGAATTGATTTCAATAAACCTGTGAAACAATCTTCCAAAGATGTTATATGTGAAATTTGAAAGCTTTTGGAGCAGTGGTTGGGGAGAAAAGTAATCTTACATGTTTTTCCCATCACCCACAGTGTTAAACAAGAGGCCCCAAGGGGCCAGAGGGCGCTCACCTGACATGGTAGCCTAAATTTATATCAACCCAGAGAATTGATTTCAACAAGTTGCATCTGCTCCTCCTAAGAAAAGCTTATACCAAATATCCAAAGATTCTGACCAGTGGATCTAAAAAAAAAAAGATTTTTAAAGAATATTCCTCATACTGAACTAAGTTATAATTCAGGCTCCCACGGGGACATTCCGACTGCTGGATCTGAAGAAGAAGACTTTTAAACAAAAGTCCTCATTTTGAACTATGTTACAATTCGAGCTCCCACAGTGAGTCCTAATATGGACCTAGGGACATGGCTGAAGAAGAAGATTTTTAAAGAAAAGTCCTCATTTTGAACTAAGTTACAATTCAAGCTCCCACAGTGAGTCCAAATATGGACCTAGGGACATGGCTTGAACAAACTTGAATCTCACCCCCTAAGGATGCTGCATACCAAATATCAAATCATTCCGACTGCTGGATCTGAAGAAGATTTTTAAAGAAAATTCCTCATTTTGAACTAAGTTATAATTCGGGCTACCACAGTGAGCCCAAATATGAACCCAGGGACTTGGCTTGAACAAACTTGAATCTCACCCCCTAAGCATGGTGCATACCCAATATCAGAAGATTCTGCCTGCTGGATCTTGAGAAGAAGATTTTCAAAGAAATTTGCCTGAAATGCACTAAGTTCAAATTTGGGCTCCTATACTGAGCCCAAATATAAACCCAGGGGGCCGATTTGAACAAACTTGAATCAGATCCACCCCACAATGTTGCATACCAAATATCAAAAGATTCTGCCTGCTGGATCTGGAGAAGAAGATTTTTTAAGAAATTTGCCTGAAATGCACTAAGTTCGAAATCGGGCTCCTATACTGAGCCCAAATATTAACTCAGGGAGCCAATTTGAACAAACTTGAATCAGATCCACCCCACAATGTTGCTTACGAAATATGAAAAGATTCTGCCTGCTGGATCTGGAGAAGAAGATTTCTGAAGAAATTTGCCTGAAATGCACTAAGTTCGAATTCGGGCTTCTATAGTAAGCCCAAATATGAATCCAGGGGGCCGATTTGAACAAACTTGAATCAGATCTACCCCACAACGTTGCATACCAAATATCAAAAGATTCTGCCTGCTGGATCTGGAGAAGAAGATTTTTGAAGAAATTTGCCTGAAATGCACTAAGTTTGAATTCGAGCTCCTATAGTGAGCCCAAATATGAATCTAGGGAGCCGATTTGAACAAACTTGAATCAGATCCACCCTACAATGTTGCATGCCAAATATCAAAAGATTCTGCCAGCTGGATCTGGAGAAGAAGATTTTTGAAGAAATTTGCCTGAAATGCAGTAAGTTCAAATTTGGGCTCCTATACTGAGCCCAAATATAAACCCAGGGGGCCGATTTGAACAAACTTGAATCAGATCCACCCCACAATGTTGCATACCAAATATCAAAAGATTCTGCCTGCTGGATCTGGAGAAGAAGATTTTTTAAGAAATTTGCCTTAAATGCACTAAGTTCGAAATCAGGCTCCTATACTGAGCCCAAATATGAACCCAGGGGGCCGATTTGAACAAAATTGAATCAGATCCACCCTACAATGTTGCATACCAAATATCAAAAGATTCTGCCTGCTGGATCTGGAGAAGAAGATTTTTTAATGTTTTTCCCATTGCCTACAGTGTTAAAAAGTCCTGACTCAGCACTTTTTCAAAGTCCCGAAACTGTACCCTATGATAAAACCGATGGCAATTTTTTTTTACCAATCCTTTCTGTTGGTCCTAAGAAAGCTGCACACCAAATAAAAATTCTCAATGCCGTGCAGTTTTGGAGATATGGGCGTTTTAAATTTTTTCTATTTTTAGCTCCTGCGGTTCCCACGGGGCTGCGGGAAATTTTTTTTTTGCATAAATCAAGTACTCATGACCCAATAAACCCTCACATAAAATTTGGTTCAAATCAGCCTCTCGGCTTGGAAAATAGAAATTTTGGGCGGGGCAAAAAATTTTGCCCCTCCCATAACGACGCCAAGTATAGCCCCACAAACTTCTCTTGAACAAATCTGAGACTACACCTCAAAAGGAAGCTGCACACCATATATCAAGTCTCTGCTACTGCTGGTTCATGAGAAGAAGATTTACAAAGATTTTGGTGCCCCTTGGGGGCGTGGCACCACCGAGGAGGAGGGGCAACTTCATTTGAACAAATCTGAATTGACATTAGGTAATAAACATTTAGCCAACATTTGAATAAAAGTGGGCTAGTGGTTTAGGAGGAGAAGTCGATAATGTAAAGTTAACGCCGGACGGACGACGACGGACGCCGGACAGAAAGTGATTAGTAAAGCTCCCCTTGAGCTTCGCTCAGGTGAGCTAAAAATGCTGACTCAGCACTTTTTCAAAGTCCCCAAAAAGTACCCCATGTTAAAACCGATAGCAATTTTTTTTTACCATTCCATTCTGTTGGTCCTAAGGAAGCATCACGCCAAATAAGAATTCTCAGTGCCATGCAGTTTTGGAAATATGGGCATTTTAATTTTTTTCTATTTTTAGCTCCTGCGGTTCCCATGGGGTGACAGGAAAAAAAATTTGGGTATAAATTAAGTACTTATGACCCAATAAGCTCTCATATCAAATTTGGTTCAAATCTGTCTCTCGGTTTGGAAAATAGAAATTTTGGGACTGGCAAAAATTCTTGCCCCTCCCATAATGAAGGCAAATAATGCCCGACAAACTTATCTTGAACAAACTTGATTCTAAACCTCAAAAGGACTCTGTATACCACATATCAAATCTCTGCTACTGGTGATTCATCAGAAGATTTTCAAAAAATTTGGCCATTTTTTCCCCACACCTCTGCTCAATATGAGCCGAAACCTAATTTGGATAAAAATCAAAATGCCCTTATATAACCACTACTTACCTGAAATTTTATTAAAATGTGGCCAGTGGTTTAGGAAAAAAGAGGCTCAAACACCACCTTCACGCAGGACGACGGACGACAGACGACGGGCGACGGTCGAAGAGTGATAAGAAAAGCTCACCCTGACTTTCAGTCAGGTGAGCTAAAAATGCTGACTCAGCACTTTTTCAAAGTCCCAAAAAAGTACCCCATGATAAAACTGATAGCAATTTTTTTTTACCATTCCATTCTGTTGGTCCTAAGGAAGCTTCACACCAAATAAGAATTCTCAGTGCTGTGTAGTTTTGGAGATATGGGTGTTTTAATTTTTTCTATTTTTAGCTCCTGCGATGGAGGAGGATGGGGCGACGGGAAATATCTTTTTGGCATAAATTAAGTACTTATGACCCAATAAGCCCTCATATCAAATTTGATTCAAATCTGCCTCTCGGTTTGGAAAAAATAAATTTTGGGCGGGGCGAAAATTCTTGCCCCTCCCATAATGAAGGCAAATATAGCTCCTCGAACTTCTCTTAAACAAATCTGAGTCTACACCTCAAAAGGAAGCAAGTCTCTGCTACTGCTGGTTCATGAGAAGAAGATTTTTAAAGATTTTGGTGTCCCTTGGGGGCGTAGCACCACCCAGGGAGAGGGGCAAATTCATTTGAACAAATCCGAATTGGCATTAGGTAATAAACATTTACCCAATATTTGAATAAAATTGGTCTAGTGGTTTTGGAGGAGAAGTCGTTTTTGTAAAGTTTATGACAGACGACGGACGGAAAGTGATCACTAAAGCTCCCCCTCAGGTGAGCTAATAAGGGTATTTTTGCATAAGGGAATTTGTGGTTAGATAAATGAAACTGTAAATGACACCTTACCATAACTTGACTGTGTGAAGAGTTTGATGAAAAGGATAATGTTCAATGTTTATGAAAGGATTATGAAATAAGACAAGAATTGTGATAATTGAGAATACGTTAATTTCTGTTCCCTACATGTTTTCAATAAGAATAATTTGAGGTGTAGACTGTACTCAACTTCAAGAATTGAGACCTGGGTTGATGTGGCCCTCACAGTTAACATATGTCAACCAAAGGTAACAAGCAACAGTAAAATCATTCGAAAATGAATCATCCTACCAAGTTACAATGAAATCCCTTCATAAATATGACTTGTAGACTTTGCTAAAGGAATCTAGGTCACGTGCCTGTCCGGCAGCCACAGTTGACCGATCATGACCAAAATAGAATAGTCTCATCTAGATATCATACCGAGTTATCCTACCAAGTTATAATGAAATCCCTTCATAGAAACAACCTGCAGATAGTGCTAATGGAATCTAGGTCACGTGACGAGGCAGTGGTAACGGCTGACTGATCATAACCAAAATATGACAGTCTCATTTAGACATCATACAGTTATCCTTCCAAGTTACAAAGAAATCGCTTCATAAATATGAACTGTAGACTGTGCTGAACAAATCTAGGTCCATGCTTGTTCGGCCATCACAGTTCACCGATCATGGCTAGGATTCGACGTTCTCATCCCAGACATTATACCGAGTCATCCTACCAATTTATAATGAGATCCTTTCATAACTGCAACCTGGGGACTGTGCTAAAGGAAGCAAGGTAACGTGCCCCTGCAGCCATCACAGTTGACTGAACCCAACCAAAATAGGACATTCTAGACATTATCCAGAGTCATCCTACCAAGTTACAATGAAATCCCTTCATAAATACAACCTGTGGACTGTGCGAAAGGTTTTAGGGTTTCGGGCTCGCACAGCATCACGGTTGACTCATCACGACCAAAACGGGACATTCTCATCTAGACATGACCTTGAAATTGCATATGAAATTTGGTGTTGATCGGACAAGAACTACAGGGTGTAGCTTGTGCTAAAGAAAATGTGAACAAACTCACAGATTTCCACACAAGTCATGGCAGTAGCCCATCTTGACTTTGTCAAGTTAAGCTAAAAACTTTGTATTATTTCAAATAAATTGCAATTATGTATCCAATAAAAGCCACAGCATGTTTATTAACAATGGCAATTTGATGCAGATTTCATTAACACATATATTATAAACAGACCTGCATAAACACAAACTTCATATTTGTTCTTCTAAAAAAAATAATTTTGATGAATATGGAAAATGACATTGCATGGAATTTTCCATGAGGGAACAGCTAACGAGGCTGAAAAAGAACTGCATGCCGTTTTGCAGACATCCAATAAATTTTTGCCTCAATGTTCTTTCTGAATTCATCCGTTTCTTCTAATGTATCTTTAATTGGTGGTTGTTGATAGGATGGATACTGAAAATGTCCAAAGAATGGCCTGGAAGGTTAAAATGTTGTGCTACTTGGGCATCAGCATTATGTTTTATATCCTGTTTGTGTAGAGTAGCACACATTCAGAAAGGATTTTGACTTTGACCTACATACTGCTTTACAGCGTTTACATGTGATAAGGTAAATGATATTGGGTGAATCGGAAATGGAGGGAATTTCAGATCTGATGAGTTATCGTTTGTTTGGAGGAAAATTCCTCTTTCTAATCAGGTATAAAGTAGGCAATCTAAAACGAGGCTTTTTGCAATTTAATACCACGCCACTACAATTCTGCAACGATCCATTGTGTTAAATTTTCAGTGGTTCAAATTCAGTAATTTCTGCATGACTTTCCAGCTTTTTCAGGGTTTGAGGTTTTGAGGCTATGCAAAAATGATAAATTTTAAGTAATTTGTATATTTTTTAAATTTACCAATGGCCCAGACTAGATGGTGCAAACTCGAAATTATCAAGGGCCAAACCCAAATTTTGAACCCCCCCCCCCCCCAATCCCCAAAATTTGCATACAAAACCGAATAAGTCTTATCTGGCCCTCCATACTTTTATCCCTGCACATGCGCAGTGGTCAAGAAGAGACTGGAATTGGCACCAACATCATTCTTTGTAGATGAGCATACTAATAATAACTCAGTGGGGAGGTATGGTTGCCCACTCATGGGAGAGACATCCCCATCTGGGTCATTTGTTAGTATAAAAAAATATACAAATTACTTAAAATTTATCATATTTTTATACGACAACCAATGGCCCAGACCAGCTGAATCATAAAAAGGCTGAGAACCTAGGACTTAAGAATTAGCAGACCAAATATAGCTCCTTAGTCTACATTCCAAGGTGAAAGGAAAATAAATTTAAAAGGAATTAGATATATGTCTCTCCATACAATAATAGAGAAGACATATCATAAATAAGGAGCCATATCCAAGTAATTCCATATTCTTAGTATGAATGATTATGCTAAATAGGTGTAATGAGCCCCCAATTTTAAGGCTAGTCTGGACTAAGCTCCATAAATTAGGATGGCGTATTTGAGGGTGAGAGACTAACCCCCACAAACATACGCCATACATAAATAATAAACAAGCTGTATCTAGGGTCAGATATAATCTACAGACAAAAACAGCTTCACTCATAGTTACACACTTATCAAGCCAGAGGAAATTTTACAAGAAAAATTCCCCCCCCCTTTTTTTTTGAAGGAATATTCTTCAAAACAAAGAGGGGAGAGCTCTAGAATCAGTGCAAAGCAATACTAAATAATCCAAACATATTCTCCCAATAAGCACCCTGTTATTAATTATTGGTGCTTAACGCCACTTCAGAAGTTAAGGCTATTGTGGAGATTCCGGTAATTAACAGAGCACGCTTCTCACGTATACCGGAGTCGGAATACGTAGATAGGATGAAACCATTAATATAAAGTGTACGACCATACACTTGTCCAATTTAATACCAACTAAACAGTATCTGAAGGATTAACATGCTTCTAAGGCAACCTACAGGTGGCCCCGTTCATGTGTACAATTGATTCCAATAATAACACTCCAATGAACCGTTCGAATATACGAGAATGTGTACTGTATCTTCATAGAAACCTGGATATAGAACATGGAACGAGCTATGATTAACAGACCCGTCACGGACCGTCCCCGAAATAATTCATAGTTCTGAGGTCCGTACAACCAATGAGATTATTTATTTATTTATTTATTGAGGTTTAAGGTCACATATTTATGCACAATGGCTAATCATGACCGTGACAGTTTTACGGGTGTAGGAAGCCGGAGTACCCGGAGAGAACCACCGAGCAACGACGAGCAGCTGCCAGCTCCCCAACATCGTAACTCCGCACTGCAGCACAGGCAGGGTTAGACTGGTTGAAGACATGCGTACCATCGACGTGCAGTACGCCTTAGTACACGGCGTCATCGTGCCCCCACACGGGCAATGGGGATGAAGTGTCTTGCCCAAGGACACAACGTGGTTGCCGCACAACCAATGAGTGTTCGGAGAAGAATATAATACTCCGAATAATGATCCCCAAAAATTAGAACAGATACATAGACGGTGTATTGGCAGCTCCATAACTGAACCAAATAGCCCCAAAATTCTCATAAGCTCTATGAGCAGAGCAAGAATTTATATAGTCTGTCAACAATGCGTCTGCCTAATAATAGACCTATTATGCAATCTAGCAATGAAATCCCGCATATACTCATCTGAATAGAGCTTGTAACCACAGTATGATACAAGTGATACAAGTGTAACCAGGAAACTGAATGAATAATACAATGTTAATATGCAGTTAACTGAGTAATAAACTCATATGTCGTAAGAAAGGCCAGACCACCCTGAGCGAGACTTTTCAGAGTGGACTAATTGTCACATTGGAGAATGTAGCCCAGATAACCGATATGTCAACCATACAGGTACACGAAGGTTAGCAATTTTATTGATTAAGAATCATATGCTTGTGTATGACTTATAAACGAACAACCACAGGAAACAAACCAACTAAAAAGTGGATGTGCCCATGAGGACGCCATTACTTGAATCGTTCTTGTGTTACGTCATGAAATGGAATAGGAACCGCAGGGCTCCTTCACGTCTGACCGACTCCATAATGCCACAAAGGACGGCAAGGGATGTGAAGAACAAATACACTGTATCGACATAATCACACTAGGTAAATATGGCGTCATTAATAGGGCTTATCGCCTCATATAACCAACACCAAACCATACCGGTAGGAAGAGAATAACCTCCTCTAACATAGGGTATCATGCCTGATAGGACAACAAACTCAGCCTAGCTGAAGCAGCTAAAGGTCTTCCTATACGTGAAGACAATAAAAGGCTGATAACTGCGGCCTCAGAAGCTCACTAAGGAGACTTACAATGCTGGCCATAGCTTATAAGTCTTCATCTCCGAGAAGACAGATATATCGGTGTAAGTTGCGACCTTGAAGGCTCACAGCTTTCATATGGAAGTTCAGCACAAAAATCTGATTGCACCTAATTTTGTACAAAATGGCTGCCAGCGGCCAACTTGAATTTCGGACCGGACCTCTAGCCCGAGCAGTATTGGCATTTGCACTTACAGTGCTGAAAGTAACACTAAATACATCAAAGTTAGTCTAATTTATATAATTTACGCACGAGAAAAAAACCTGTATTATATGTGATGACAGATATCTCAGTGTAACTAGCGACTTGAAAGCTCACTAATTGGAGACTCACAACCACCATAGCACAAGGTAGGGAATGAAAAGCAGCTATTCTAACAGCTGCAATTCCCAAAGAGACAGCAATCTCAAGGTAGCTACGCAGTTATGTGTCTTCGTCTACCTGAAGACATATCTGTGTCAATTGCGGCCTTAAAAGCTCACTAAATGGAGACTTACAACACTAGCCGCAAGAAAAGACCACTGTAACAGTACATAAGGCGACCATGAAGTCCACAATGACATCAAATGTCTTGACATCAAGGAATAGAACACTGAGAGGGGAAAGACGTACTTATTCCCTCTAATGGCTCTATTCCAAACAAGACAGCTGTCTCAGCCTATCTATGCACTATTCGTCCGACTTCATGACGAAAAACAGGTGATTTGAAATAAATGGTACTTTATAAACATTCATACAAAAAATTATTCAAATCAGAGCTTTCATATGGAAGTTCTGCGCAAAAATCTGATTGCACTGAATTTTGTACAAAATGGCTGCCAGTGGCCATCTTGAATTTTAGACCAGACCCAAAAACACTCGTTCTCGTCCCACGGCGATAACAAAGGTACCCAAGAATTTCGTAAAGATCGGTTCATAAATACGGCCTCTAGCCCGAGCCGTATTGGCATTTGCACTTACAGTGCTGAAAGTAACACTAAATACATCAGAGTTAGTCTAATTTGCATAATTTACGTACGAGAAAAAAAACCGATATTATATGTGATGTATCCCATGGTACTAAACTTTCATACAAAACTTTATTCAAATCAGAACTTTCATACAGAAGTTCTGTACAAAAAACTGATTGCACTAACTAAAGTACAAAATGGCTGCTGGTGGCCATCTTGAATTTTGGACCGCACCCAAAACCACTCGTTCTCGTCCCATGGTGATAACAAAGGTACTAAAGAAATTTCGTAAAGATCGGTTCATAAATACGGCCTCTAGCCCGAGCTGTATTGCATTTGCAGTTACATTGCTGAATGTAACATTAAATTTATGCACGAGAAAAAAACCTGTATTATATGTGATGTATCCCATGGTACTAAACATTGACACAAAAAATTATTCAAATCAGAGCTTTCATATAGAAGTTCTGTGCAAAAATCTGATTGCACCTAATTTTGTACAAAATTGCTGCCAGCGGCCATCTTGAATTTCAGACCGGACCCAAAAACACTCGTTCTCGTCCCACGGTGATAACAAAGGTACCCAAGAACTTTCGTAAAGATCGGTTCATAAATACGGCCTCTAGCCCGAGCCGTATTGGCATTTGCATTTACAGTACTGAAAGTAACACTAAATACATCAAAGTTAGTCTAATTTGCATAATTTACGCACGAGAAAAAAACCTGTATTATATGTGATGTATCCCATGGTACTTTATAAACATTCATACAAAAAATTATTCAAATCAGAGCTTTCATATGGAAGTTCTGTGCAAAAATCTGATTGCACTGAATTTTGTACAAAATGGCTGCCAGTGGCCATCTTGAATTTTAGACCAGACCCCAAAACACTCGTTCTCGTCCCACGGCGATAACAAAGGTACCCAAGAAGTTTCGTAAAGATCGGTTCATAAATACGGCCTCTAGCCCGAGCCGTATTGGCATTTGCACTTACAGTGCTGAAAGTAACACTAAATACATCAGAGTTAGTCTAATTTGCATAATTCACGTACGAGAAAAAAAAACCATATTATATGTGATGTATCCCATGGTACTAAACTTTCATACAAAACTTTATTCAAATCAGAACTTTCATACAGAAGTTCTGTACAAAAAACTGATTGCACTAACTAAAGTACAAAATGGCTGCTGGTGGCCATCTTGAATTTTGGACCGCACCCAAAACCACTCGCTCTCGTCCCATGGTGATAACAAAGGTACTCAAGAAATTTCGTAAAGATCGGTTCATAAATACGGCCTCTAGCCCGAGCTGTATTGCATTTGCAGTTACATTGCTGAATGTAACATTAAATTTATGCACTAGAAAAAAACCTGTATTATATGTGATGTATCCCATGGTACTAAACATTGACACAAAAAATTATTCAAATCAGAGCTTTCATATAGAAGTTCTGTGCAAAAATCTGATTGCACCTAATTTTGTACAAAATTGCTGCCAGCGGCCATCTTGAATTTCGGACCGGACCCAAAAACACTCGTTCTCGTCCCACGGTGATAACAAAGGTACCCAAGAACTTTCGTAAAGATCGGTTCATAAATACGGCCTCTAGCCTGAGCCGTATTGGCATTTGCATTTACAGTACTGAAAGTAACACTAAATACATCAAAGTTAGTCTAATTTGCATAATTTACGCACGAGAAAAAAACCTGTATTATATGTGATGTATCCCATGGTACTTTATAAACATTCATACAAAAAATTATTCAAATCAGAGCTTTCATATGGAAGTTCTGTGCAAAAATCTGATTGCACCCAATTTTCTACAAATGGCTGGCAGCAGCCAAGTTGAATTTCAGACCGGACCCCAAAACACTCGTTCTCGTCCCACGGTGATAACATAGGTACCCAAGAAGTTTCGTAAAGATCGGTTCATAAATGCGGCCTCTAGCCCAAGCTGTATTGAATTGTTGTTGGCGGACGACTGGCCATGGCATAAGCTCAAATTTGACTTACGTCAAAGTTGAGCTAATAAAATTTATCGCTACCATATGCTGTTCCAAAAGGGAAGGGTAATCCTCTTCCTTGTCCCTTTTGCCATCCGACTGATTCAGCGGTGATATTCGGTCATTTGTGTCTGAATGAACAGATGATTGAACCGACCCAGCACCGTCCGACAGCTCACCACAAGTCTGCGGGAGACTGCTCTTGCACTTGCTGGGATGCTGCGACCAGTTGCACAATCTGCGACAGCAAGTCCGTTACCGTGGCTTGAGGAATAGCAGTTATCTGTTTTTCGCCGCTTGCTACTCCTGGGACTAAGATCCGGAGATAGATCTCTTCTCCGAACGTCCCGATGAACAAAGCTTCGGGTCGCTAGCTACCGGATACTCAGACTTCACAGGCGAAGACTGGCTCCATCTTCACGCAACTGGCTGGATATCCACAGTCGGGTAGCTAGCATGCGGTCGTGTGTGCTTTTATAATGTAGCAGAGGAAGCCATGACTGAAGCCGACCCCGGCAGTAGACTAGAAGGAGCATCCCGAGCAGTGGGTGGACGTATGCTCCGACTCATGCAAGTTTCTCAAAACAACATTTGGTCCCAAATGTTGTTGGGTTAGAGAGGGACCTCTCCCGCTCGCAGTCTTAGCAGACCTCGCCGAGCTTCCCCAAAAGAAAACTTGGTTCCGGCTTGTGCAAGTTTCTCCTCACAACCTCTGACCCCAGAAGTTGCTAGGTTATCGAGGAGCCTCTCCCGCTCGCGGCCTTGACAGACCTTGCTCGCCGAGCCTCCCAACAAGAAACTTGCTGACTTCCTCCCTATTTCCGTCGCTGCTGGATGAGCTTTTGTTTTAAGGTGCTCGCTCTACCCAAATCTACACTTCCTTTGACCACAAAGGACATACCCGGTGTCACGGCTCCCACGGACGGAGTAACCGCTTCATCGGTCGAGCTAGCTGCTTGCAAGGGATTAAGAACACTAACTAGAGGCCTTATCCCTTGCTTAATATTCATGAGCACCATGCAGCTAGCTCTATTTGCTCAACAGAGTGTGACGATGGTAGCACACTTTGGATGGGTGTCACAATACCTTCACCATGTTCATGTTCCTCTGAAAATAGAAACTGAAAAACTTGCATTATATTATGGTGAGAGTTCCGGCATAGCAACCTCAACGCCAACAAATGCATCACGACACCCGTCTCCAATGTCTGTCTGACAAAGTCGATAGCACTCCTACAAACTCCACAACAAAATATATGATAAAGATACATGAATAATCACAATCAAAATTAAATTAAAAAATTTTCTAAATTTTAAAAAAAAAAATGCCTAAGTTCCCAAAGGGAACATAATGAGCCCAAGGGCATCCCGATAGAGCCTAAGTGTGGACAAAATCCAAATATTATCAGCAACACTACTGGAATAATAATCAATGTATCCTAAAGTAACTCTATAGTAATATAATATGAAATAATACAAATATTTAATGATGTTGCCAATGTAAACAACGTCCAGGAAAAAAACGGAAACAAGACATCAGGCACAAAAAAAGGCCCAAAGTCAGAAACCAATTTAAATGCCACCAGATGCAAAGCTAGATCTTCATACAAAGAAAAAACAATACATCGGATAGAAGATGCAAGACCAAAATGACCTAACACCCCTAGGTTGAGGACGTAACCATGGGGATAAACAGAATAAATATTCTGCAATACACGTTATTTATTTATTTATTTATTTATTTATTTATTTATTTATTTATTTATTTATTTATTTATTGGTGTTTAAGGTCACATACTTATGCACAATGGCTAATCGTGACCGTGACAGTTTGACGGGTGGAGGAAGCCGGAGTACCCGGAGAGAACCACCGAGCAACGACGAGCAGCTGTCAGCTCTCCAACATCGTAACTCTGAACTCTGCACCGCAGCACAGGCAGGGTTAGAGTGGTTGAAGACATGCGCACCATCGACGTGCAGTACGCCTCAGTACACAGCGTCATCGTGCCCCCATGTAGGCATTCAGGGTGAAGTGTCTTGCCCAAGGACACAACGCGGTTGCCGCAGGTGGGATTCGAACCGAGGACCTCTCGGCTTGCAGCCTGCACCTCTACCAACTGAGCCACCGCGCCCCCGCAATACACGTTAAACTCCCAAGAAATTTAATGAAAGTGTCAATGACACTGTAGCTCAACTTGACAAACTTGAACTTGGTAAGTTATAAGTGAAATGGCAAAATTGAAGATCATTGGTACCAATGTTATTTGGTGAAATTTCAACATAACAGCATTGTGTGTGCTCAATGTCTGAGTAATCCGTGCATTTTTAAATGTAAACTGTAAGACTGGCTAAAGGAAGAATGTTGAAGCACAAATGCAGTAAGTTCAGAGGTTATTGTAAATGGCAATTTTTTTCACAGAAATGAATGCTAATCAACAGCTCTTATCCAAAGGTTTCGCCTAATGAGCACAGCAAGTTCAAAAACAATCCCCTGATAAATGTGGTATGTAGCCCATGTCAAAAAAGAATGTTGATTCACAAATGCAATAAATTCAAAGATTGTTGCTAGCAGAAACAGTTTTTGATGGAAATGAAAAGAAAATCGATAGCTCCTATCTTTATCACCCTGCATAAGCATACAAAGTTTTCAAAACAACCTGATCATGAATGCTCCCTCTGAGGCATGCCAAAGGAAGATGTCAATGCACAGATGCACTAAGTTTGAAGGTCATTGCTTGTGGCAATGTTTTTTTTCTCTCTTTTTTTATGGAAATTTATAAAAATACCCTGCCAAGAGTGTAAAAGGGAAAAGTTGCTGCACAAATGCAGTAAGTTCAAAGGCTGGTGATAACGACAATAATTTTTTATGGAAATGACAAAAAATCAATAGCTTACATCTAGAGGTCACCCCGAACACACATACCAAGTTTCAAAGTGATCCGATCAGAAATGTGCCCTGAAGTGTGTGCCAAAGGGAAGTATTGAAGTCCGACTAAACTAAGTTCAAAGATCGTTGCCAGCGGCAACATATTTTGACAGAAATGGAAGAAAATCGATAACTCCCATATAGATATCACCCCACACAAGCACACCAAGTTTCCAAGTGATCCAATCATAAATGTGCCCTGCAGGGTGTGTCAAAGGGAAATATTGAATCATGACTGCACTAAGTTTTTTACTACGTTCATCAGAGGATTTTGGACAGAAATGGAAGAAAATCTACAGCTACCATCTAGAGGTCACCCCAAACAAGCACACCTAGCTTCAAAACGATCCGGTCAAAAATGTGCACTGCAGGGTGTACCAAATGGAAATATTGATGCATAAATACACGAAGTTCATCGAAGGTCATTGCCAGCAGCAACATTTTTTGACAGAAATTGACGAAAATCGATAGCTCTCATCTACAGGTAACCCCAAACAAACATACCAGGTTTCAAAGCAATCTGATCATAAATGTGCCCTGTAGGGAGTGCCAAAGGAATATATTGATGCCTGACTAAACTAAGTTCAAAGGTCATTGCAGGAGCAAAATGTTTTGACGAAAATGGAAGAAAATCGATAGCTCCCATCTAGAGGTCACCCCAAACAAGCATACCAGGTTTCAAAGCAATCTGATCATAAATGTGCCCTGTCGGGTGTGCCAAAGAGAAATCTTGAGGCCTGACTAAACGAAGTACAAAGGTCGTTGCCAGCGGCAACATTATTTGACGGAAATGGAAGAAAATCAATAGCTCCCATCTAGAGGTAACACCAAACAAGCAAACAAAGGTTCAAACCGATCTGATCATAAATGTGCCCTGTAGGGCATGCCAAAGGAATAAATTGATGCCTGACTAAACTAAGAGGGCATGCCAAAGGAATATATTGATGCCTGACTAAACTAAGTTCAAAGGTCGCTGCCAGCGGCAACATTTTTTGACGGAAATGGAAGAAAATCGATAGCTCCCATCTAGAGGGCACCCCAAACAATTATGCCAGGTTTCAAAACAATTTGATCACAAATGTGCCCTGTAGGGTGTGCCAAAGGGAAATATTGAGGTCTGACTTAACTAAGTTCTAAGAACGTTGCCAGCGGAAACATTTTTTTGACGGAAATAGAAGAAAATCGATAGCTCCCATCTAGAGGTTACCCCAAACAAGCATACCAAGTTTCAAAACGATCTGATCATAAATGCAACCTGTGAGGTGTGCCAAAGGAAATTGTGGACATACGTACGTACATACGCCGACGGACGAGAAGTGATGGCAATAGCTCAGATTGACTTCGACAAGTTGAGCTAATAAAAAAATTCAATAAAAAATAGCCGAAAAGCTTAGGAGTTTAACAGGAAGGGTTCATGGAAGGATAGGGAAGAAATACTGAACAAACAGTGGAATAATCATTAGCAAGAATGACGACGTCAGGTGTATGTCCCAAAAATGGGAAACATGAAATAATTTTTATAATTATTATAAAGTTAAAGCCCTGAACATCTGAAACCACAATAGTTCAATTCCATCATCCATTAACAGCCTTGGATCCACCAATTCTTGCATTGATTTGTGTCTGGCATCCTCAAAAAAGGAGATTTTAAAGCACAGATGTCAACTCATTGTTACTGACTTTAGGGCCAAACAAAGAATGATGTTTGCACCAATTCCGGTCTCTTCCTGACCACTACGCATGTGCAGAGAGTAATAGTATGGAGGGCCAGATAGGACTTTTAATTTTTGGTTTTGTATGCAAATTTGGGGGATTGGGGGGTTCAAAATTTGTGTTTGGCCCTTGATAATTTCGAGTTTGCACCAGCTAGTCTGGGTCATTGGTTGTCGTATAAAAATAGTGCATTGAGTACCCCCTCAATCTGAGGGTGCCAAATAGGGTAGAACAAGCCTTGTTGAAATTTACCTTATCACTTGAATTTAGGTGGAAATGAATGAGCTGTGATTTGATCATACCTTTAAATGTATATGGTGGATGAAATGATTTTATGTGCAACAATTGATGTGAATCAATTATTTCAAAATATACCTTATAATCTAAATGACCAGATGCCTGGAACTTTTTACCTTTATATACGGTCACATCAAGAAAATCAACAGAATTTTCACTTATAGTAGCTTTCAGTTTGATGTTTGGATGATAATTGTTTAAAAGTTAATTTATTTCATCGTATCAGATGCTTTCATACTAATGATATATACTACTCAAAGTTTGCTAAGCACCAAGTATATCCAACTACCTGTTTTACGTGTTAGTTGAAATATTGTAATGAAAAGTGTATATATATTTTATTTAATTATATCTTTAATGATTTAAGTACAGAAATTAAGATTTTATTTGTGTTTGACATTATTTTTTAGCTTTTGAAAACGATAACCATGGAAAATGGATATTATTGGTAAAAGAAGAAATTTTTCAATTTACAAAAAAGTTGACGGAGCGAACTGGTATGGGTTCAATATCGAGTATGAGACCCATTACTGTTAATTACAGCTTGATAACGCTTCTCATGCTCCCAATCAGGTTCCTGATGGTCCTTTGTGGGATGTTGTTCCATTCTTGGACCATCATGGCACCAAGCTCCTGGACACTTCTTGACTTGACTGGACGGGCTGAAATTGCAAGCTGCAACTCATTCCAGACATGTTCGATTGGATTGAGGTCAGGGGATCTTGCTGGCCAGTCCATATGCTCAATTTCCTCCCCATGTTGGTACTCCCGGACAGCATAGGCAACACGAGGACGGGCATTATCGTCCATCAGAATGAATCTATCACCCACTGAACCTGCATACAATCTGTCGTGGCATCCAGGATCTCATCAATATACCGCTGTGCAGTCAATGTACCACAGTCAAGGACACAGAGCTGTGTACATCCATCCCAGCTGATGCCGCCCCAGACCATTATTGACCCTTCACCATAGCGGTCATGTCCAGCAATGTTGGCTGCATGGAATCACTCTGCTGGACTTCTCCATACCCTAGAATGCCTGTCTGTGTGGTCTGGGCATTACCTTGACTCATCTGTAAAAAGGACAGGTCGTCAATCTTCTCTGGTCCATCCAACATGGTCCATGGCCCATTCATATCGTGCCTGGCGGTGGTTCTGGGACAGTGGAATGCGAATACATGGTCTTCTCGACCACCTTCGTGCAACCTTGCCCGTATAGTCTGCGTCGAAACATTTACTCCGGATGCATTCTAAAGGTCATTGCGAAGCTGGGTTGCTGTGGCAAAGCGGTTCCTACGGGCCTGAATGATCAACAAGAGGCCCCAGGGGGCCTGAGGGCGCTCACCTGACATGGTAGCCTAAATATCAACCCAGAGAATTGATTTCCACAAGTTGCATCTGCTCCTCCTAAGAAAAGCTGAAACCAAATATCCAAATATTCTGACCAGTGGATCTAAAAAAAGATTTTTAAAGAATATTCCTCATACTGAACTAAGTCATAATTCGGGCTCCCACAGGGAGCCCATATATGAACCCAGGGACTTGGCTTTAACAAACCTGAATCTCACACCCCTAAGGATTCTGCACACCAAATATCAAAACATTCCGACTGCTGGATCTGAAGAAGAAGATTTTTAAAGAAAATTCCTCATTTTGAACCAAGTTACAATTCGAGCTCCCACAATCAGCCCAGATATGGACCTAGGGACATGGCTTGAACAAACTTGAATCTTACCCCCCTAAGGATGCTGCATAAAAAATACCAAAAGCATTCATCTGCTGGATCTGAAGATTTTTAAAGAAAATTCCTCATTTTGAACTAAGTTGTCATTCAGGCTCCCATAGTGAGCCCAAATATGAACCAAGGGACTTGGCTTGAACAAACTTGAATCTCAGCCCCCAAGGTTGCTCCATGCCAAATATCAAAACATTCCAACTGCTGAATCTGAAGAAGAAGATTTTTAAAGAAAAATTCCTCATATTGACTAAGTTATAATTTGGGCTCCCACAGGGAGCCCACATATGGACCCATGGACTTGGCTTTAACACACTTGAATCCCCCCCCCCCCCCCCTCCCCCCCAAGGATGCTACTCACCACATATCAAACCATTCGGACTGCTGGATCTGAAGAAGAAGATTTTTTAAGAAAATTCCTCATTTCGAACAAAGTTACAATTCAAGCTCCCACAGTGAGCCCAAATATGGACCTAGAGACATGGCTTGAACAAACTTGAATCTCACCCCCCTAAGGATGCTGCATACCAAATATCACAAGATTCTGCCTGCTGGATCTTGAGAAGAAGATTTTCAAAGAAATTTGCCTGAAATGCACTAAGTTCGAATTTGGGCTTCTATCGTGAGCCCAAATATGAATCCAGGTGGCTGATTTGAACAAACTGGAATCAGATCCACCCCACAATGTTGCATACCAAATATCAAAAGATTCTGCCTGCAGGATCTGGAGAAGAAGATTTTTGAAGAAATTTGCCTGAAATGCACTAAGTTCAAATTTGAGCTTCTATAGTGAGCCCAAATATGAATCTAGGGAGCCGATTTGAACAAAATAGAATCAGATCCACCCCACAATGTTGCATACCAAATATCAGAAGATTCTGCCTGCTGGATCTGGAGAAGAAGATTTTTTAAGAAATTTGCCTGAAAAGCACTAAGTTCAAATTTGGGCTCCTATACTGAGCCTAAATATAAACTCAGGGAGCCGATTTGAACAAACTTGAATCAGATCCACCCCACAATGTTGCATACCCAATATCAAAAGATTCTGCCTGCTGGATCTTGAGAAGAAGATTTTCAAAGAAATTTGCCTGAAATGCAGTAAGTTCAAATTTGGGCTCCTATACTGAGCCCAAATATAAACCCAGGGGGGCCAATTTGAACAAACTTGAATCAGATCCACCCCACAATGTTGCATACCAAATATCAAAAGATTCTGCCTGCTGGATCTGGAGAAGAAGATTTTTTAAGAAATTTGCCTGAAATGCACTAAGTTCGAAATCGGGCTCCTATACTGAGCCCAAATATGAACCCAGGGGGCTGATTTGAACAAACTTGAATCAGATCCACCCTCCAATGTTGCATACCAAATATCAAAAGATTCTGCCTGCTGGATCTGGAGAAGAAGATTTTTTAATGTTTTTCCCATTGCCTACAGTGTTAAAAAGTGCTGACTCAGCACTTTTTCAAAGTCCCGAAACTGTACCCTATGATAAAACCGCTGGCAATTTTTTTTTACCAATTCTTTCTGTTGGTCCTAAGGAAGCTTCACACCAAATAAAAATTCTCGGTGCCGTGCAGTTTTGGAGATATGGGCGTTTTAATTTTTTTCTATTTTTAGCTCCTGCGGTTCCCATGGGGCTACGGGAAAAAAAAAATCAGCATAAATTAGGTACTTATGACCCAATAAGCCCTCACATAAAATTTGGTTCAAATCAGCCTCTCGGTTTGGAAAATAGAAATTTCGGGCGGGGCCAAAAATTTTGCCCCTCCCATAACCACGCCAAGTATAGCCCCACAAACTTCTCTTGAACAAATCTGAGTCTACACCTCAAAAGGAAGCTGCACACCAAATATCAAGTCTCTGCTACTGCTGGTTCATGAGAAGATTTTTTAAGATTTCAGCTCACTTTTTGGGTGTGGCCCTACCCACGTTTGGGGCAACTTGATTTGAACAAAATCAAATTGCGATGTCATAACAAACTATTATCTCAAATATCAATTAAATTGGTTCAGCGGTTTGGGAGGAGAAGACGCAAACACCATGTTCACGGACGACGGACGCCAGACGACTGAAAGTCAGGTGAGCTAAAAAATGGTCTTCAGCTGCAGATGTTGCCCTGTCTCTGCCACCACCATGCCGTCTTACTGGTGTGCCATACTGCTGAAATCTTGCCCAGGCTCTGGTGATCACCGTATGGTGCACAACAAGGGCTTCACCAACCTGACGATGGGTAGCCCCTTGCTCCACCATCCCTACAGCCCACCACATTTCTGCTTCAGACAAATGTCTTCTTACATTTGCATTTGCCATATTCAATCATTAAATCACAAGGGTTTGTGTTGAAATGAAGACTGAATTCCCTACACATGTCATGTACATGTAGACAGTACACAAAAGCATCATGAAAATCATGGGGTACGTGCTTTCCATGACTGTCACGAAAAGTCTGCCTGTCACGAGAGCTAATGTAAACACTGGGGACCATCTCAATACATTCCTCAATCATATCCACCAAAAATATCGCAAATATGTCACAAGCAAATTTCACAATGATGTGTCAAATATTTGGTGCTTAGCAAACTTTGAGTAGTATATAAAACATAAGGGTATTTTTGCATAACAGAATTTGTGGTTCTGTTAAATGGGTAACTTATTTTTTTGTGGCTTATTGTCCCTTTAATTCTTCCTTAACAATTTTGTACTTATGTTCCAGTTCAAAAGTTTTAATATATTCCACTGCTACATCTTTAAGGCCATCAATTAAACTGTCTGTTTTCTTCCACTTATTCCACCCCTTTCTGGATGCAATTTGATCAAACTAGAAGATGAAAGACTCCCTACTTGAACAATCACTACCTGAGAACATACGCATTTCGAGAGGTCTTTAGATGACCAATTGTTATTTGAATCTGGTTCTGAGGTATTATTATAAAGTCAAATTTGTTCTATTTTTAGCTTGGAGGGGTTTCCACAGGGCTCTTGGTTTTTTCTTTTCTCTTTTTTGCTGAAATTAAGTATTTGCCACCCATCTATGCTGGGTTTTAAATCTCATTCAAGTTAGCTGAAAACTAAAAGTTTGGCGGGACCCATTATCTTTCCCCTCCCAGAACAATATTATTGCCCCTCTCACACTTTCTTTGAACAAATTTTAGGGTGTGCATCAAAGGAATCTGAATGCTACATATCAACTTTCTATCCATCAGTTCATGTGATTTTTTTTTAAATTTGTGGTGATTTTCTCCCACTTCTCACAAGAGGCGACAGTGATTTTATCTGAACAAAATCAAATGTTACCAACAATTCCTTAAAATTTAACATAAATTGGTCCATAGGTTTTTGAGTTGTCGACCAACAATGTTCACGATGGATGCCAGGCATGGTAACTCAGACAAGAATTTGACTGTGGAGGCATATTGATAAATTCAAGTACTTTTCAAGGACTTGATCACAAATATGATCAGTTTTCTGTGGGTTTCATGGCCTTGAAAAATGAGATGCAAAATTTCAAATACTTCAAAGACCTGTGTGAATCCTGTTGTCAAGCATCTACAGCCAACCAAGACTTGGATGGGAAATCCCTATCAGAGCAATTCAACTTCTGTCCTCAACACTTCTTCATGACTGCAGGTTGGTGCATGTGTTTTAAGGCTACAAACTTTTATCAAAGTGAGATTTAGGCTTCGAAAAATTAGCAGAAAAGAAAGCTGTATTAAAATCAAATGTGGGACTCACCAGCCATGTGAATACATCCTTTGGTACAATTTCTGCCACCTTTGCAATCACCTCCAGGTTCTGACGTAAAAAATGCTGCCACTCTGTTTGAGACTGAAATTAAAGATGGTTCACATGACAGAATGCAAAAGACTCATCACTTATATAGATTCCTCTAAGACACTTTTACAAAGAATATGGCACCAATAAGGATCAAAATGTCCATCTGTTACAGAAAAGACCAACAATAAATCAATGAAGCAAATTTAGCCAATTGTTTATACCTATACAGCCCATTTTAGAGGACATGCACCCTATGTTAATAAAATTCTCACAATCAAAAATTGACAGAATTTGTTGAAAAAACAAGAGGCTCTAAAGAGCCTGTAATCATTCACCTGGCAGAACAGAAGATGAAAATGTGATTTCCCATAGGATTTCTATGGTAACTTTAAGCTGCAATTAGGGCCATGATTATACAACCCAATCAACATTATATGAGGATAATTGGTAGAGGGTGACCCAGTCATCAACCATGTGAAGTTTCAAAACATTTGGTCTTGTAGTTTCAGAGAAAATTTTTAAAAATCGACAATTCAGAATCAAAGAATGCCTCTAGCAGCCATGTTTTTAATCCAACAGGAACAAAATGAGAAACAGTTGTAGAGAACCTCCCATAGACCATTCCTGCTAAGGTTGGTTCACATCAGCTCAGAAGTTCCATAGAAGAAGATGAAAATGTGATTTCCAGTGGGGTTACTATGATAACTATAAGCCATGTTTGCAACCCGATCAACATTAAATGAGGATCGCTGGTAGAGGGTGTCCCAGTCATCAATCATGTGAAGTTTCAAAACATTTGGACTTGTGGTTTCAGAGGAGAAGATTTTCCAAAATCCACCAATCAGAATCAAAGAATGCCTCTGGCAGCCATGTTTTCCATCCGATGGGAACAAAATGAGGATCGTTCATAGAGTACCTCCCATAGACCATTCCTGCCAAGTTTGGTTCACATCAACTCAGTAGTTCCAAAGAAAATGAAAATGTGATTTCCCATAGGGTTCCTATAATAACTATAAGCCACAATTGTGGCCATGTTTGTAAACCGATCAACATTAAATGAGGATCCTTGGTAGTGGGTGTTCCAGTCATCAATAGTGCGAACTTTCAAGACATTTGTCCCTGTAGTTTCAGTGGAGAACATTTTTCAAAACCCACCAATCAGAATCAAAGAATGCCTCTGGAGGTCATGTTTTTCAACCGATGGGAACAAAATGAGGATCGTTTGTAGAGGACCTCCCATAGACCATTCCTGCCAAGTTTGGTTCACCTTGGCTCAGTAGTAGGAAGAAGATGAAAATGTGATTTCCCATACAGTTTCTATGGTAACTACAAGCCGCAATTGTGGCCATGTTTGCAACCCGATCAACATTAAATGAGGATCGTTGGTAGAGGGGGTCCCAGTGATCAACCATACAAAGTTTCAAAGCATTTGGCCATGTAGTTTTAGAGGAGAAGATTTTTGAAAAACCACCAACCAAAAACAAAGAATGCCTCTGCCAACCACGTTTTTCATCCAATGGGAACAAAATGAGGATCGTTTGTAGAGGACCTCCCATAGACCAGTCCTGCCAAGTCTGGTTCACACCAGCTCAGCGGTTCCAGAGAAGAAGATGAAAACATGAAAAGTTTACGGACGACGATGGATGCCAAGTGATAGCAAAAGCTCACATGGCCTTTTAGGCCAGGTGAGCTAAAAACAAAAGGCATAATATGTATAATGCCAAAGGGATTGGAGGAATTTTCAATTTGAAGGATAAAGGGTTAATATCTCAGGATTAAATTATCAGATTTACACCAAAAACTATACAGCTCGGCACATCAGTAACCTGAACACCAATATAAAGTAACTTGACAATCCAAGCAATATTTTTCAAGTTATCGAATGCCAAAGGGATTGGAGGAATTTTCAATTTGAAGGATAAAGGGTTAATATCTCAGGATCAAAATAACAGATTTACACCAAAAACTATACAGCTCGGCACATCAGTAACCTGAACACAAATATAAAGTAACTTGACAATCCAAGTAATATTTTTCAAGTCATCGAATGCCAAAGGGATTGGAGGAATTTTCAATTTGAAGGATAAAGGGTTAATATCTCGGGATCATATCATCAGATTTACACCAAAAACTATACAGCTCGGCACATCAGTAACCTAAACACAAATATAAAGTAACTTGACAATCCAAGCGATATTTTTCAAGTTATCGAATGCCAAAGGGATTGGAGGAATTTTCAATTTGAAGGATAACGGGTTAATATCTCAGGATCAAATTATCCGATTTACCCCAAAAACTATACAGCTCGGCATATTAGTAACCTGAACACAAATATAAAGTAACTTGACAATCCAAGCAATATTTTTCAAGTTATCGAATGACCAAACAGATGATTCTGAAAAAGGAAGTTTCCGACCGCTGGAGTTTCTAATGCGGTCTGCTAATTTCATTTGCCAAAGACAATTACAGTTATATGATGGTATATTTGTTTGATTACCAGTTTTAGGCTTCGGTGCTGGTACAAAAGTTACACCGCAATCTAAAAGAAACTTCTCTTGGGTTGTTAGTTCATTGGTGCCAGACAGGTTAACCACATTAGTTCCTACTCCCACATCTGTTAGGCGGTTGTTACTTTTTTTGTGTGTGTGTGTGCATGTGCGTTAGTTTAACCCCACTATTGAGGTAAATTATAGAAGTACACAGTCACGTAGAGAGGTACATAAAAATACCGAGGTAAATTTCCCGTTACCTTGGTAAGATAACCTCAATGTCTAACACTTAGCCCTTCATGCTAGACAAAAACGTGGACGGTCCTTGGATAGTCCATGTTATGACAGGATAAAATACGAAAAATCTCCTTTCTGGGAGCCTTAGAAAGCGATGACCTCACTCAGCTGGTATGAAATATGGTAGGTACGTGTGTGTGTGTGTGTGGGTTTGTCTTACCAACTTGACGAGGTAACTAGACAAAAGAGTTTGCGTATTTCGCCTTACCGAGGTACAAAAGACAAAAGAAACCCTTTACCTCGGTTGTTTTCCCAGAACTGTACCGGCAAAACGAGGTAGAAACCGTTAGTCCACACAAAGGACAAACAATGGGATACCTCGGTATGTAGGGTAGACAAGACTGTGTGTGCATGTGTGTGTGTGCATGTGTGTGTGTGTGTGTGTGTGTGTGTGTGTGTGTGTGTGTGTGTGTGTGTGTGTGTGTGTGTGTGTGTGCGTTTGTCTTACCAACTTGACGAGGTAACTAGACAAAAGAGTTTGCGTGTTTCGCCTTACCGAGGTACAAAAGACAAAAGAAACCCTTTACCTCGGTTGTTTTCCCAGAACTGTACCGGCAAAACGAGGTTGAAACCGTTAGTCCACACAAAGGACAAACAATGGGTTACCTCGGTATGTAGGGTAGACAAGACTCTGTGTGTGTGTGTGTGTGTGTGTGTGTGTGTGTGCGTTTGTCTTACCAACTTGACGAGGTAACTAGACAAAAGAGTTTGCGTGTTTCGCCTTACCAAGGTAAAAAAGAGAAAAGAAACCCTTTACCTCGGTTGTTTTCCCAGAACTGTACCGGCAAAACGAGGTAGAAACCGTTAGTTCATACAAAGGACAAACAATGGGGTACCTCGGTATGTAGGGTAGACAAGACTGTGTGTGTGTGTGTGTGTGTGTGTGTGTGTGTGTGTGTGTGTGTGTGTGTGTGTGTGTGTGTGTGTGTGTGTGTGTGTGTGGGTGTGTGGGTGTGTGTGTGTGTGTTTGGGTTTGTCTTACCGATTGGATGAGGTAAGTAGACAAAAGAGTTTGCGTGTTTTGCCTTACCGAGGTACAAAAGACAAAAGAAACCCTTTACCTCGGTTGTTTTCCCAGAACTGTACCGGCAAAACGAGGTAGAAACCGTTAGCCCACACAAAGGACAAACAATGGGGTACCTCGGTATGTAGGGTAGACAAAGATGTGTGTGTGTGTGTGTGTGTGTGTGTGGGTGTGTGTGTGGGTGTGTGTGTGTGCGTGCGTGCATGCGTGTGTGTGTTAGTTTAACCCCCCCCTATCGAGGTAAATTATAAAAGCACACAGTCACGTATCGAGGTACACAAAAATACCAAGGTAAATTTCTCGCTACCTAGGTAAGGTAACCTCACTAAGATACTCCACTTTCAGTGCTGGATCCTATAAACATAATTTGAGAAGTACCTCGCTTCTTCAATACAGAATTTGTGAGTGTGCATCTGTGTGGAACACACTCCGTAAGCAGAAATCCAACAGACTAATTTTTGCAGCTGATACATGCGTTTGCTAGGTGAATATTAATTAGCTTCAACGAATGTCCGTTTGCTTCACGAAATGAATAAAAAAAAGGGACACTACCTGGGAAAGACATTACCATATAAGGAACACTATAAGGAACACTACCTTGGAATGACATTACCATATAAGGGAATAAGGAACAATATATATATATACCTTGGAAAGACACTGCCATATAAGGCTGTGCCTTGGTATGTATGTGGTATGTGTGTGTGTGTGTGTGTGTGTGTGTGTGTGTGTGTGTGTGTGTGTGTGTGTGTGTGTTTGAGGTTAAAAAATCGCACTGGCACAGACATTTCATACTGAAACGTTTTTTTCTTTTAATATGCCGCCGAAAAATTGTTTTCATTTACTGAACCCTAATGGGTTTCAAACATGACAAAAAAGTACATAAAATTGATTTAAACTAAGTGATGAGCTTAGGAACTGGTTAAACTGACTGGCAATAATTGATGTTATTCACTGATGGGCTCTAATTTAGTCCTTACAAGGATGTTACGCAAGCTTTTGTTTTTCTTATAGGCGATGACAGGTCGAAGATTCAAAGGTTCATTTAATTTAGCATTGGTAAAATTGAATTCATCTTTTAATATTTTTGCTATTTCGATATTCATTCTGTTGTACGTTAAAGTGAAAGGAATGATGGACCTCCTTTCGCATTCGCCCTCTGATATGTTCATACCAAATGGCCAGAGGGTTTGAAGCGTATTGATCCAAAAAGCTTCACGTTTTTTTTCTAAATTCATCCGTTTCTTCTAATGTGTCTTTAATTGGTGGTTGTTCAATTGGGTGGATTTCGAAATCGTCCAAAGAATGGCCAGGAAGGTTAAAATGTTGTGCTACTGGGGCATCAGCATTATGTTTTATATCCTGTTTGTGTCTAGTAGCACGTTCTCGGAAAGGATTTTGACTTTGACCAACATACTGTTTCCGACATCGCTTACAAGTGATAAGGTAAATAATGTTTGGTGAATCACAATGGAGGGGGTTTCGGATCTGATAATGATTTTTCGTTTGTTCGGAGGAAAATTCCTCTTTCTGATCAGGCATAAATGTATGCAGTCTACAACGAGGCTTTTTGCAATTAAATACCGCGCCACTACTATTTTGCAACGGTCTGTTGTGTTCAATCTTCAGTGGTTCGAAATCGGTAGTTTCAGCTGGACTTTCGAGCTTTTTCAGGGTTTGGGATTTCAGGCTACGCAAAAGGCGCAGCGAGTACCCTCTCGATCTGAGGGCGCCAAATAGAGTAGAACAAGCCTCATTGAAATTTACCTTATCACTTGAATTGCGGTGGAAACGAATGAGCTGTGATTTGATGATACCTTTAAATGTATGTTGAGGATGAAATGATTTTGTGTGCAACAATTGATGTGAATCAGTTGGTTTAAAATATACTTTATAATCTAAATGACCGGACGCCTGAAATTGCTTGCCTTTATACACGGTCACATCGAGAAAATCAACAGAATTTTCACTGATAGTAGCTTTCAATTTAATATTTGGATCGTGATTGTTCAAAATTTCTAAAAAATCATCAAAATCTTCTTTTGAATGTTCCCAAATAATAAAAATGTCATCTAAATATCTGAGATATACGAGAGGATGCTTTGCACATTTGCTTAAGGCATTTTCCTCCCATTCCGCTACATAAATGCTTGCAAAATTAGGACTGAATCTTTTACCCATAGGACAACCCATTATTTGTAGAAAATATTCTCCATTGAATTGAAAGTCATTACCTTTTAAGCTCAGCTCTAAAAGATCCAAAATTTGTTCATCCGGGCGTTTCGCATCCGGATATTTTTCAAATGCATTTTTAACTGATTTAACACCTTTATCAATATCAATGTTCGTATACATACTGTCGATATCCAAAGTAGCCAGAATTGCATTTTTCGATATTTTCAATTTCGAAATTTTTGACAGGAAATCCTGTGTATTTTTTAGATAGCTCGGATGTCTATTTGCTATAGGTTTCAGATGATAATCAATTAATTCCGAGATCGCATAAGATTCCGAATTACAATCTGATACAATTGGCCTCCCGGGTGGAGTTAAGTCATCCGTCCATGAAGAACGGTCCTTGTGGATCTTTGGTAGGATATAAAATTGTCTTGTTTGAGCACTGAGCTTAGCCGTTAAATATTTCAATTGTTTTTTGGTAATGTGACCTTCGTCGAGGAGAAATTTTAAGATCTTATTGAATTTTTCGATATTACTAGGCCAAATAAGTGAATCTATTTTCTTATAATGTTTAGTATTGCTGAGTTGTCTCATGGCTTCCTTTATATAATTATCCCGAGATAGAACAACTACCGACCCACCTTTGTCGGCTGGTTTAATTACTAATTTCTTATTTTTTCGAAGTTTCGTGAGGGCTCTCCGTTCACCAGCTGTTAAATTGTCTTTATCGGAGAGTATGTTCATGCTGAACACCTTTTGGATGATTCGTTTGCTAGCCTCAATAATTTCGGGATCTACTTCACTATCTGGAGGTGACCAACCAGATGATTCTGTAAAAGGAAGTTTCCGACCGCTGGAGTTTCTAAAGCGGTCTGCTAATTTCATTTGCCTAAGAAAATTACAGTTGTATGATGGTAAATTTGTTTGGTTATCAGTTTTAGGCTTTGGTGCAGGTACAAAAGTTAAACCGCGATCTAAGAGATTTCTCTTGGGTTGTTAGGTCATTGGTGCCAGACAGGTTAACCACATTAGTTCCTAATCCCACATCTGTTAGGCGGCTGTTACCTTTGCCTTTACTTAGTTTAAATTTAGGTGGTTCAACCAGTGATCGTACATAATATTGGCGGTTCTCGTGGTCCAATGGATTAAATCCTGAGCAACATCAAACCTCGCGTCATCAATTTTTGGTATCACGTTAACGTCCTTCACTTTCCGAATGGTTTCGTTGATGATGCTCAGGGTTCTCCTCTCAGCCTGAGGGAGTTTTTGCGAAAAGTTTAGTTCAGCGAAATAAATTTTTGCTGATCTAAACTTGACCCTGATATCGCTAAGCATATTCCGCAACTGCTTAACTACGAGATCAGAATTATCGTTTCGAGAATTCACGCCAATATTTAATAATATTTTTTGGGGACTGGACTAGCCCCTGTGCCCTTTAAACATAGAGCACAGATGATTGAATTTGGCGCCGGGGTAACACTCCACCTGGATGTCCGGATGGGGATTTCGATCAATGCGTCCTAAATTTGAACTTCCAATCATAAGGATGTTTTTACAAACATCGGGGAGGCGCCAATTCCTTTTGTCAAAATTAACTCCGCTTTTATGCCGAAACTGGGAGAATTTAGAATCAAATGAGCGGCCCGAGTTGCGGCTCGGTGATTTGACTTTCTCTGAGTACGATATACCTGGTTGAACCACACTAGAGGCAGGAGAAGGGGGAGAAGAAACAGGAGCAGGAGAGGAAACAGAAACAGGAGAAGAAACAGAAGGAGGAGGAGGAGTTCTAGTGAGAGCACTAGGAGAACTAGAGAAGAAAGGCTGAGGAGGAGTAGGAGGTAGAGGAACAAGACGAGGCGAGACAGCGTTACTCAATTTGCGAGCATCTTCAGTCACAATATGGACCGGAGATGTTTGCAAATTCAGGCGCTTACTCTGAGAGAAAGAAGAAGTAGAAGGAAAAGAAGAGGGAGAAGTGCTTTGCCTTGATCTTTTCTTATTTTGCTTTTCGCATTGGGGTAGAGGGACAACACGGGCCGGAGTTTGCTTGCTCCCTCCCGTATTGTTCCTTACTCCAGACGCTGGGCGAAGTTCCGAAATGTAAGACTCATAGGCCGAAATCGTCTTATCTGTCAACTTGTTTTTAAAGTTTTTTTGAGCCCAGATCAAGGCACGCGCCGAAGCGCTGTTGAAGTCTATCTTTTCGAGTCCAGGAGGTGGTCGCATAGCCAAAGTTATCTTAGACTTCAACTGGTTTAAATTTATCTTATAATGCTCAATTAAAGCATTTAACGTTTGATTGGCCCATCCCACACTAATCTGTCGAAAAACAGAAAAAATGTGTGGGGTGGGAAGAGCCGGCTTTAGAAAGCCCCCTAACTCATCTACTTTCTTCTCCAACTGCTTCGGGAAATCCCGGTTGGCCAAATGCTGCTCTAGGAGCCCAATATGGTGCATACACTGAATCACCTGGAAAAGGGCCTTGACCAATCTAGAATAGGCCTGGAACGATTGTTCCTGGCCCCTTCCAGACTGGGCAACTCTCTTTCCCTGATGCTTCTGTCTTTTTTGAGCCATTTGAAGAATAAGTAGATGAATTTAAAATGAAATTAAAATGAAGAAATGAAATAAATTAAAATGAAATCTAGATATTACCTATTAGAGAAGATACCTGGATTGGTTGTAGTCTTCAGCAAAGGTAGAAAATAATCCGTCTGTCTCGACGCGTTTCGCTTGGTTTGGCTTTTTCAAAGAGACTTTGAGGAAAATGATTCCAACTTTGGGAGGGCATGCATGGTATATATCTATATATGGGCTGGGGGTGTTTTTCACAGCTCAGTACATAATTAAACTCGGTAACAAGCTGACAGATGTCACTCATCTAATTAATTCTTTTCAATCCGAGATGTTCCAAGTTTGTTTTTCACAACTCAGTTTGTGTCGTCCAAACAAATCAGATGAAGCCCTATTGATTGGCTTCCATTGAATTTTAATCAGTCAGTGAATGGTTTGCTTTATTGACCCCATGAAGCCCTATTGGTTGGCTTTGATTTAAGTAAAACCAATCGGGAGCGGTTTGCTTTACTGGCTTCAGAAGTATGTGAAAATAACATGAAAAAATGGTTTGATAAAATATATTGAGACTAAAGAAATAAATGAAAAAATAACGCCAAAGATCATGATGCCTCACGAATGTTATCAGTTGGAATGAATATCCCCCGACGGAGGTTTATGACGGAAAATATTTTACACCACGTAGAAATTGTGTGTTTTACCTTCTGAACCTCTACATTGTGTGAAAGGTATGAAAAATTAAAAATAAACATAATAATTTAAATAAATGAATCAACCAAATAAATAAATAAATAAATAAATAAATAAATAAATAAATAAGTAAAAATTAATAAAAAATTAAAAATAATCAATATATAAATAAATAAATAATAATTTTATTTAGGAAATACATACACATGATTGAAATTAGAACCTATTTTGTTTTTGGGCATATATGAACTCTGGCACTCGCCTGTGTGTGTTTGAGGTTAAAAAATCGCACTGGCACAGACATTTCATACTGAAACGTTTTTTTCTTTTAATATGCCGCCGAAAAATTGTTTTCATTTACTGAACCCTAAAGGGTTTCAAACATGACAAAAAAGTACATAAAATTGATTTAAACTAAGTGATGAGCTTAGGAACTGGTTAAACTGACTGGCAATAATTGATGTTATTCACTGATGGGCTCTAATTTAGTCCTTACAAGGATGTTACGCAAGCTTTTGTTTTTCTTATAGGCGATGACAGGTCGAAGATTCAAAGGTTCATTTAATTTAGCATTGGTAAAATTGAATTCATCTTTTAATATTTTTGCTATTTCGATATTCATTCTGTTGTACGTTAAAGTGAAAGGAATGATGGACCTCCTTTCGCATTCGCCCTCTGATATGTTCATACCAAATGGCCAGAGGGTTTGAAGCGTATTGATCCAAAAAGCTTCACGTTTTTTTCTAAATTCATCCGTTTCTTCTAATGTGTCTTTAATTGGTGGTTGTTCAATTGGGTGGATTTCGAAATCGTCCAAAGAATGGCCAGGAAGGTTAAAATGTTGTGCTACTGGGGCATCAGCATTATGTTTTATATCCTGTTTGTGTCTAGTAGCACGTTCTCGGAAAGGATTTTGACTTTGACCAACATACTGTTTCCGACATCGCTTACAAGTGATAAGGTAAATAATGTTTGGTGAATCACAATGGAGGGGGTTTCGGATCTGATAATGATTTTTCGTTTGTTCGGAGGAAAATTCCTCTTTCTGATCAGGCATAAAAGTATGCAGTCTACAACGAGGCTTTTTGCAATTAAATACCGGGCCACTACCATTTTGCAACGGTCTGTTGTGTTCAATCTTCAGTGGTTCGAAATCGGTAGTTTCAGCTGGACTTTCGATTTTTTTCAGGGTTTGGGATTTCAGGCTACGCAAAAGGCGCAGCGAGTACCCTCTCGATCTGAGGGCGCCAAATAGAGTAGAACAAGCCTCATTGAAATTTACCTTATCACTTGAATTGCGGTGGAAACGAATGAGCTGTGATTTGATGATACCTTTAAATGTATGTTGAGGATGAAATGATTTTGTGTGCAACAATTGATGTGAATCAGTTGGTTTAAAATATACTTTATAATCTAAATGACCGGACGCCTGAAATTGCTTGCCTTTATACACGGTCACATCGAGAAAATCAACAGAATTTTCACTGATAGTAGCTTTCAATTTAATATTTGAATCGTGATTGTTCAAAATTTCTAAAAATTCATAAAAATCTTCTTTTGAATGTTCCCAAATAATAAAAATGTCATCTAAATATCTGAGATATACGAGAGGATGCTTTGCACATTTGCTTAAGGCATTTTCCTCCCATTCCGCTACATAAATGCTTGCAAAATTAGGACTGAATCTTTTACCCATAGGACAACCCATTATTTGTAGAAAATATTCTCCATTGAATTGAAAGTCATTACCTTTTAAGCTCAGCTCTAAAAGATCCAAAATTTGTTCATCCGGGCGTTTCGCATCCGGATATTTTTCAAATGCATTTTTAACTGATTTAACACCTTTATCAATATCAATGTTCGTATACATACTGTCGCTATCCAAAGTAGCCAGAATTGCATTTTTCGATATTTTCAATTTCGAAATTTTTGACAGGAAATCCTGTGTATTTTTTAGATAGCTCAGATGTCTATTTGCTATAGGTTTCAGATGATAATCAATTAATTCCGAGATCGCATAAGATTCCGAATTACAATCTGATACAATTGGCCTCCCGGGTGGAGTTAAGTCATCCATCCATGAAGAACGGTCCTTGTGGATCTTAGGTAGGATATAAAATTGTCTTGTTTGAGCAATGAGCTTAGCTGTTAAATATTTCAATTGTTTTTTGGTAATGTGACCTTCGTCGAGGAGAAATTTTAAGATCTTATTGAATTTTCCGATATTACTAGGCCAAATAAGTGAATCTATTTTCTTATAATGTTTAGTATTGCTGAGTTGTCTCATGGCTTCCTTTATATAATTATCCCGAGATAGAACAACTACCGACCCACCTTTGTCGGCTGGTTTAATTACTAATTTCTTATTTTTCCGAAGTTTCGCGAGGGCTCTCCGTTCACCAGCTGTTAAATTGTCTTTATCGGAGAGTATGTTCATGCTGAACACCTTTTGGATGATTCGTTTGGTAGCCTCAATAATTTCGAGATCTACTTCACTATCTGGAGGTGACCAACCAGATGATTCTGTAAAAGGAAGTTTCCGACCGCTGGAGTTTCTAAAGCAGTCTGCTAATTTCATTTGCCTAAGAAAATTACAGTTGTATGATGGTAAATTTGTTTGGTTATCAGTTTTTGGCTTTGGGGCTGGTACAAAAGTTAAACCGCGATCTAAAAGAGATTTCTCTTGGGTTGTTAGGTCATTGGTGCCAGACAGGTTAACCACATTAGTTCCTAATCCCACATCTGTTAGGCGGCTGTTACCTTTGCCTTTACTTAGTTTAAATTTAGGTGGTTCAACCAGTGATCGTACATAATATTGGCGGTTCTCGTGGTCCAATGGATTAAATCCTGAGCAACATCAAACTTCGTGTCATCAATTTTTGGTATAACTTTAACGTCATTCACTTTCCGAATGGTTTCGTTGATGCTCAGGGTTCTCCTCTCAGCCTGAGGGAGTTTTTGCGAAAAGTTTAGTTCAGCGAAATAAATTTTTGCTGATCTAAACTTGACCCTGATATCGCTAAGCATATTCCGCAACTGCTTAACTACGAGATCAGAATTATCGTTTCGAGAATTCACGCCAATATTTAATAATATTTTTTGGGGACTGGACTGGCCCCTGTGCCCTTTAAACATAGAGCACAGATGATTGAATTTGGTGCCGGGGTAACACTCCACCTGGATGTCCGGATGGGGATTTCGATCAATGCGTCCTAAATTTGAACTTCCAATCATAAGGATGTTTTTACAAACATCGAGGAGGCGCCAATTCCTTTTGTCAAAATTAACTCTGCTTTTATGCCGAAACAGGGAGAATTTAGAATCAAATGAGCGGCCCGAGTTGCGGCTTGGTGATTTGACTTTCTCTGAGTACGATATACCTGGTTGAACCACACTAGAGGCAGGAGAAAGGGGAGAAGAAACAGAAGCAGGAGAGGAAACAGAAGCAGTAGAAGAAACAGAAGGAGGAGGAGGAGTTCTAGTGAGAGCACTAGGAGAACCAGAGAAGAAAGGCTGAGGAGGAGTAGGAGGTAGAGGAGCAAGACGAGGCGAGACAGCGTTACTCAATTTGCGAGTATCTTCAGTCACAATATGGACCGGAGATGTTTGCAAATTGAGGCGCTTACTCTGAGAGAAAGAAGAAGTAGAAGGAAAAGAAGAAGGAGAAGTGATTTGTCTTGATCTTTTCTTATTTTGCTTTTCGCGTTGGGGTAGAGGGACAACACGGGCCGGAGTTTGCTTGCTCCCTCCCGTATTGTTCCTTACTCCAGACGCTGGGCGAAGTTCCGAAATGTAAGACTCATAGGCCGAAATCGTCTTATCTGTCAACTTATTTTTAAAGTTCTTTTTAGCCCAGATCAAGGCCCGCACCGAAGTGCTGTTGAAGTCTATTTTTTCGAGTCCAGGAGTGGTCGCATAGCCAAAGTTATCTTAGACTTCAACTGGTTTAAATTTATCTTATAATGCTCAACTAAAGCATTCAACATTTGATTGGCCCATCCCACACCAATCTGTCGAAAAACAGAAAAAATGTGAGGGGTGGAAAGAGCTGGCTTTAGAAAGCCATCTAACTCACTTACTTTCTTCTCCAGCTGTTTCGGGAAATCCCGATTTGCCAAATGGTGCTCTAATAGCCCAATGTGGTGCAAACATTGAAGCACCTGAAACAAAGCCTTGACCAGCCTAGAATAAGCCTGGAATGATTGTTCCTGGCCAGTTCTGGACTGGGCAACTCTCTGCCTCTGATGCCTCTGCCCTTTTCTTGCCATTGTTAAAGAAAGTAGCTGAATTAAATATAAATAAAATATAAAAGTGATGAAATAAATAAAATTGGAAAATTAGATATTACCTATTAAAGAAGATACCTGGATTGGTTGCAGTCTTCAGCAAAGGTAGAAAATAATCCGTCTGTCTCGACGCGTTTCGCTTGGTTTGGCTTTTTCAAAGAGACTTTGAGGAAAATGATTCCAACATTGGGAGGGCATGCATCGTATATATCCATATGTGGGCTGGGGGTGTTTTTCACAGCTCAGTACATAATTAAACTCGGTAACAAGCTGACAAATGTCACTCATCTAATTAATTCTTTTCAATCTGAGATGTCCCAAGTTTGTTTTTCACAACTCAGTTTGTGTCATCCAAACAAATTAGATGAAGCCCTATTGATTGGCTTCAATTGAATTTTAATCAGTCAGTGAGTGGTTTGTTTTACTGACCCCATGAAGCCCTATTGGTTGGCTTTGATTTAAGTAAAACCAATCGGGAGCGGTTTGCTTTACTGGCTTCAGACGTATGTGAAAATAATATGAAAAAATGGTTTGATAAAATATATTGAGACTAAAGAAATAAATGAAAAAATAACGCCAAAGATCATGTTGCCTCACGAATGTTATCAGTTGGAATGAATATCCCCCGACAGAGGTTTATGATGGAAAATATTTTACACCACGTAGAAATTGTGTGTTTTACCTTCTGAACCTCTACATTGTGTGAAAGGTATGAAAAATCAAAAATAAAAATAATAATAATTTAAATAAATGAATCAACCAAATAAATAAATAAATAAATAAATAAAAATTAATAAAAAATTAAAAATAATCAATAAATAAATATATAAATAAATAAATAATAATTTTATTTAGGAAATACATACACATGATTGAAATTGGAACCTATTTTGTTTTGGGGCATATATGAACTCTGGCACTCGCCTGTGTGTGTTTGAGGTTAAATGAAAGTGTCAATGACACTGTAGCTCAACTTGTCAAGACAAAGACATGTACATGTATAGTATGTGACACAGCCATGACAAACATCTAGGTAATGACCTGATAACAAAGGTACATATAAAGTATTGTAATGGTCTGTACATAAATACTGAGCGTTGCCTGTAACAAATGTATAGGTAAAGTATTGTAAAGGTGGGTGACAGTCAGATGCTAAACTAGAAAAGAAATCTTTGAGTCCCAGAGTGGGTCTGACTGAACCCCAAAATATTTGTTCTCATAGCACAGTGATAACAAAGGCACCCCAAAACACACTAATTCCTGTCCCAAGGTGAAAACAAAGGTACCCAAGAAATTTCGTGAAGATCAGTTCACAAATATGAGCTGTGTAGAAGTTGTGACAAAAAACTGATTGGACATAATTTCGGTACAAAATGGCCACTGGCAGCCATCTTGAATTTTGGACCGCACCCAGAAACACTCGTTCTCGTCCCAAGGTGATAACAAAGGTACCCAAGAAGTTTTGTGAAGATCGGTTCATAAATACAGCCTCTAGCCCGAGCCGTATTGACATGTGCACTTACAGAGTATAAGTAGCACTGAATAAATCAAAGTTCATCTAATTTGCATAATTTTTGCACGAGAAAAAAACCCGTACTATATGTGATGTATTCCATGTTACTAAACATTCATACAAAAATTTATTCAAATCAGAACTTTCATACAGAAGTTCTGTACAAAAGACTGATTGCACTAATTTTGGTACAAAATGGCTGCTGGTGGCCATCTTGAATTTCGGACCACACCCAAAAACACTCGTTCTCATCCCACGGTAATAACAAAGGTACCCAAGAAGTTTCGTAAAGATCGGTTCATAAATACAGCATCTAGCCTGAGCCGTATAGAAGTTGTGTACAAAAAACTGATTAGACCTAATTTGGATACAAAATGGCCACTGGCAGCCATCTTGAATTTTGGACTGCACCCAGAAACACTCGTTCCTGTCCCAAGGTGATAACAAAGGTACCCAAGACGTTTCGTGAAGATCGGTTCATAAATACAGACTCTAGCCCGAGCCGTATTGACATGTGTACTTACTGTGTGTAAGCAGCACTGAAAAAATCAAAGTTAATCTAATTTGCATAATTTCTGCACGAGAAAAAAACCTGTATTATATGTGATGTATCCCATGGTACTAAACATTCACACAAAAAATTATTCAAATCAGTGCTTTCATATGGAAGTTCTGTGCAAAAATCTGATTGCACCAAATTTCGTACAAAATGGCTGCCATCGGCCATCTTGAATTTCGGACCGGACCCCAAAACACTCGTTCTCGTCCCACGGTGATAACAAAGGTACCCAAGAAGTTTTGTAAAGATCGGTTCATAAATACGGCCTCTAGCCTGAGCCGTATTGGCATTTGCACTTACAGTGCTGAAAGTAACACCAAAAAACATCAAAGTTTGTCTAATTTGCATAATTTATGCACGAGAAAAAAACCCGTATTATATGTGATGTATCCCATGGTACTAAACATTCATACAAAAAATTATTCAAATCAGAGCTTTCATATGGAAGTTCTGTACAAAAAACAGATTTCTGCATCGTCGGTACAAAATGGCAGCTGGCAGCCATCTTGAATTTCGGACCGCACCCAAAAACACTCGTTCTCGACCCACAGACATAACAAAGGTACCCAAGAAGTTCCGTAAAGATCGGTTCATAAATACGGCCTCTAGCCCGAGCCATAGCAGCTTGGCACTTACAGCTCTGAAAGTAACACTAAATAAATCAAAGTCAGTCTAATTTGCATAATTTACGCACGAGAAAAAAACCCGTATTATATGTGATGTATCCCATGGTACTAAACATTTATACAAAACTTTATTCAAATCAGAACTTTCATACAGAAGTTCTGTACAAAAAAACTGATTTTTGCATCATTGGTACAAAATGGCCGCTGGCAGCCATCTTGAATTTCGGACCACACCTAAAAACACTTGTTCCTGTCCCAGGGTCATAACAAAGGTACACAAGAAGTTTCGTAAAGATTGGTTCATAAATACGATCTCTAGCCCGAGCCATAGCCAATTGTTGACGTACGGACAGACGGACGACGGGCCATGACAATAGCTCAAATTTGACTCAAAGTTGAGCTAAAAATCGCAATGGCACAGACATTTCCTACTGAAACGTTTTTTTCTTTTAATATGCCGCCGAAAAATTGTTTTCATTTACTGAACCCTGATTGGTTTCAAACATGACAAAAAAGTACATAAAATTGATTTAAACTAAGTGATGAGCTTAGGAACTGGTTAAACTGACTGGCAAAAATTGATGTTATTCATTGATGGGCTCTAATTTAGTCCTTACAAGGATGTTACGCAAGCTTTTGTTTTTCTTATAGGCGATGACAGGTCGAAGATTCAAAGGTTCATTTAATTTAGCATTGGTAAAATTGAATTCATCTTTTAACATTTTTGCTATTTCGATATTCATTCTGTTGTACGTTAAAGTGAAAGGAATGATGGACCTCCTTTCGCATTCGCCCTCTGATATGTTCATACCAAATGGCCAGAGGGTTTGAAGCGTATTGATCCAAAAAGCTTCACGTTTTTTTCTAAATTCATCCATTTCTTCTAATGTGTCTTTAATTGGTGGTTGTTCAATAGGATGGATTTCGAAATCGTCCAAAGAATGGCCAGGAAGGTTAAAATGTTGTGCTATTGGGGCATCAGCATTATGTTTTATATCCTGTTTGTGTCTAGTAGCACGTTTTCGGAAAGGATTTTGACTTTGACCAACATACTGTTTCCGACATTGCTTACAAGTGATGAGGTAAATAATGTTTGGTGAATCACAATGGAGGGGGTTACGGATCTGATAATGATTTTTTGTTTGTTCGGAGGAAAATTCCTCTTTCTGATCAGGCATAAAAGTATGCAGTCTGCAACGAGGCTTTTTGCAATTAAATACCGGGCCACTACCATTTTGCAACAGTCTGTTGTGTTCAATCTTCAGTGGTTCGAAATCGGTAGTTTCAGCTGGACTTTCGATTTTTTTCAGGGTTTGGGATTTCAGGCTACGCAAAAGGCGCAGCGAGAACCCTCTCGATCTGAGGGCGCCAAATAGAGTAGAACAAGCCTCATTGAAATTTACCTTATCACTTGAATTGCAGTGGAAACGAATGAGCTGTGATTTGATGATACCTTTAAATGTATGTTGAGGATGAAATGATTTTGTGTGCAACAATTGATGAGAATCAGTTGGTTTAAAATATACTTTATAATCTAAATGACCGGACGCCTGAAATTGCTTGCCTTTATACACGGTCACATCGAGAAAATCAACAGAATTTTCACTGATAGTAGCTTTCAATTTAATATTTGGATCATGATTGTTCAAAATTTCTAAAAATTCATCAAAATCTTCTTTTGAATGTTCCCAAATAATAAAAATGTCATCTAAATACCTGAGATATACGAGAGGATGCTTTGCACATTTGCTTAAGGCATTTTCCTCCCATTCCACTACATAAATGCTTGCAAAATTAGGACTGAATCTTTTGCCCACAGGACAACCCATTATTTGTAGAAAATATTCTCCATTGAATTGAAAGTCATTACCTTTTCAGCTCAGCTCCAAAAGATCCAAAATTTGTTCATCCGGGCGCTTCGCATCCGGATATTTTTCAAATGCATTTTAACTGATTTAACACCTTTATCAATATCAATGTTCGTATACATACTGTCGATATCCAAAGTAGCCAGAATTGCATTTTTCGATATTTTCAATTTCGAAATTTTTGACAGGAAATCCTGTGTATTTTTTAGATAGCTCGGATGTCTATTTGCTATAGGTTTCAGATGATAATGAATTAATTCCGAGATCGCATAAGATTCCGAATTACAATCTGATACAATTGGCCTCCCGGGTGGAGTTAAGTCATCCGTCCATGAAGAACGGTCCTTGTGGATCTTTGGTAGGATATAAAATTGTCTTGTTTGAGCACTGAGCTTAGCTGTTAAATATTTCAATTGTTTTTTGGTAATGTGACCTTTGTCGAGGAGAAATTTTAAGATCTTATTGAATTTTTTTGAATGCCAAAGGGATTGGAGGAATTTTCAATTTGAAGGATAACGGGTTAATATCTCAGGATCAAATTATCCAATTTACCCCAAAAACTATACAGCTCGGCACATTAGTAACCTGAACACAAATATAAAGTAACTTGACAATCCAAGCAATATTTTTCAAGTTATCGAATGACCAAACAGATAATTCTGTAAAAGGAAGTTTCCGACCGCTGGAGTTTCTAATGCGGTCTGCTAATTTCATTTGCCTAAGACAATTACAGTTATATGATGGTATATTTGTTTGATTACCAGTTTTAGGCTTCGGTGCTGGTACAAAAGTTACACCGCGATCTAAAAGAAACTTCTCTTGGGTTGTTAGTTCATTGGTGCCAGACAGGTTAACCACATTAGTTCCTAATCCCACATCTGTTAGGCGGTTGTTACTTTTTTGTGTGTGTGTGTGTGCATGTGCGTTAGTTTAATCCCACTATTGAGGTAAATTATAGAAGTACACAGTCACGTAGAGAGGTACATAAAAATACCGAGGTAAATTTCCCGTTACCTTGGTAAGATAACCTCAATGTCTAACACTTAGCCCTTCATGCTAGACAAAAACGTGGACGGTCCTTGGATAGTCCATGTTATGATAGGATAAAATACGAAAAATCTCCTTTCTGGGAGCCTTAGAAAGCGATGACCTCACTCAGCTGGTATGAAATATGGTAGGTACGTGTGTGTGTGTGGGTTTGTCTTACCAACTTGACGAGGTAACTAGACAAAAGAGTTTGCGTGTTTCGCCTTACCGAGGTACAAAAGACAAAAGAAACCCTTTACCTCGGTTGTTTTCCCAGAACTGTACAGGCAAAACGAGGTAGAAACCGTTAGTCCACACAAAGGACAAACAACTCGGTATGTAGGGTAGACAAGACTGTGTGTAAGTGTGTGTGTGTGTGTGTGGGTTTGTCTTACCAACTTGACGAGGTAACTAGACAAAAGAGTTTGCGTGTTTCGCCTTACCGAGGTACGAAAGACAAAAGAAACCCTTTACCTCGGTTGTTTTCCCAGAACTGTACCGGCAAAACGAGGTAGAAACCGTTAGTCCACACAAAGGACAAACAATGGGATACCTCGGTATGTAGGGTAGACAAGACTGTGTGTAAGTGTGTGTGTGCATGTGTGTGTGTGTGTGTGTGTGTGTGTGTGTGTGTGTGTGTGTGTGTGTGTGTGTGTGTGTGTGGGTTTGTCTTACCAACTTGACGAGGTAATTAGACAAAAGAGTTTGCGTGTTTTGCCTTACCGAGGTACAAAAGACAAAAGAAACCCTTTACCTCGGTTGTTTTCCCAGAACTGTACCGGCAAAACGAGGTAGAAACCGTTAGTCCACACAAAGGACAAACAATGGGGTACCTCGGTATGTAGGGAAGACAAGACTCTGTGTGTGTGTGTGTGTGTGTGTGTGTGTGTGTGTGTGTGTGTGTGTGTGTTTGGGTTTGTCTTACCGATTGGATGAGGTAAGTTGACAAAAGAGTTTGCGTGTTTCACCTTACCGAGGTACAAAAGACAAAAGAAACCCTTTACCTCGGTTGTTTTCCCAGAACTGTACCGGCAAAACGAGGTAGAAACCATTAGTCCACACAAAGGACAAACAATGGGGTACCTCAGTATGTAGGGTAGACAAAGATGTGTGTGTGTGTGTGTGGGTTTGTCTTACCAACTTGACGAGGTAAGTAAACACAAGAGTTTGCGTGTTTCGCCTTACTGAGGTACAAAAGACAAAAGAAACCCTTTACCTCGGTTGTTTTCCCAGAACTGTACCGGCAAAACGAGGTAGAAACCGTTAGTCCACACAAAGGACAAACAATGGGGTACCTCGGTATGTGGGGTAGACAAAGATGTGTGTGTGTGTGTGTGTGTGTGCGGGTGTGTGTGTGGGTGTGGGTGTGTGTGTGCGTGCATGCGTGCGTGCGTGCGTGCATGCGTGTGTGTGTTAGTTTAACCCCCCCTATCGAGGTAAATTATAGAAGCACACAGTCACGTATCGAGGTACACAAAAATACCAAGGTAAATTTCCCGCTACCTAGGTAAGGTAACCTCACTAAGATACTCCACTTTCAGTGCTGGATCCTATAAACATAATTTGAGAAGTACCTCGCTTCTTCAATACAGAATTTGTGAGTGTGCATCTGTGTGGAACACACTCCATAAGCAGAAATCCAACAGACTAATTTTTGCAGCTGATACATGCGTTTGCTAGGTGAATATTAATTAGCTTAAACGAATGTCCGTTTGCTTCACGAAATGAATAAAAAAAAGGGACACTACCTGGGAAAGACATTACCATATAAGGAACACTACCTTGGAATGACATTACCATATAAGGGAATAAGGAACAATATATATATATACCTTGGAAAGACACTGCCATATAAGGCTGTGCCTTGGTATGTATGTGGAATTTCTAACACTTAGCTCTTCATGCTAGACAAAACGTGGATGGTCCTTGGATAGTCCATGTTATGACAGGATAAAATACAAAATATCTCCTTTCTGGGAGCCTTAGAAAGTGATGACCTCGCTCAGCTGGTATGAAATAGGTACCTCACAATGTATGGAAAACACGCCTGTGAGTGTGTGTAGGTGTGATATATATAAATATATTTATAGTCAGTATTTTTGTTGTTTACAAATGTACACATGTCATCGGTATAATATACACTATTCAGATTTCATGCCTCTTAGATGAAGACCATCCCATTTAATCCCCCTAAAGATGCTGCATACCAAATACCAAAAGATTCAGACAGGTGGTTCTGAATAGAGCTGAAACGGTTAAATGGTTTTCTTGATCGATTAATTAAATGGATTAACCTTGGTTAACCGATCAGTTGTCCCGATAGATCTTTGAATAGATGCCGTGCTGTTGATGATTTACAGTGTTAATAATGTCCCATTTGTGGCTATTGATACAATGTCATGTTCATGCGAGTGAACAAGTACATCAGCATGCTGTATTCTATTCCGTATCACACAAAAATCTTAATAATATGAAACAGAAACATCGTTCATGGCCTAAGATTTACCCAGTGGCATGGGCAGAAACAAAAGAGCAGTTAATGTGCATAATCCCAGTAAGTATATTGCAGAAAACCTTCGATTTTTAGGAGCGTATGAGCGTCCTTGCAGCCTATGAAACATGCGCAGTGTGATGCCATCTGGAAATTGGAAAGGCTATGGTTAAAATTTTTTTTTTTTTTCGTGTGTCTGCACTGTCTTCCAGTTCCAGCCTGCCAGCAGCTTTGAAGTTTTGTTGATGTGGGGTGTGTGTGCGAATAACGATGACTTGCTTGCAGAGCGTGTGTCGTATCTCGCTCAGTGAGTCTGCACATGGAATTAGTTTCTGCGGCATCATTTGATCTTTTCCAGTGAAGTTGCCAACTTGCAGCTACTTTGAGAACGTCATAAACCAAACAGCTCAATAATTAACAAGTGCAATGCCGATCGCAGGCGATCAGACTCTAGTCCCCCCACGGTGGATGGTCTGTTCTATAAAACATGCGGAATATTTTTAGGGCCTGTTGGGCATTTAAAAAATAAGTTGCACGTTATGAAATGGATAAAAGATTTCAACAGCAAGTGGGAATTGAAGTCCTCTCTCTCCCATCATGTATCGGTTCTCAGGCACCTACCATTTAACAACAGGAACAACAATGTAATTATTCCATATTGCATTTTTATTCAAAAATTATGACGTGCATCATCCTCCTATTATGTGCCACCAATGGTATAAATATGAAAGTACAGTCTCGAAGCATCTATCTATTAGATACAGGTGGTAACCGTAAAGTAGGAACACAAAAAATTCAATGAAAATGGTCATCCTTCAGCCATTCTAAAAAATTTTTCCAAAAGATTTTGACGTGCATCCTCCTCCTAGCATCTCTGACCAATGTTAGAAATCCTCCTAGTGACGCTCATCATCCTCCTAGCATCTCTGACCAATGTTAGAAATACTCCTAGCATCTCTGACCAATGTCAGCAATCTGAAAGTAATAGCTCGAAACATGTCTAAGATACAGGTGGTAACATCAAATATGGCAAAAAAATAACAAAAATGGCTGCCATTCGGACATCTTGAATTTTTTTTTTCAAAAGATTTTGACATGCATCATTCTCCTATTGTGTCTGACAAGTGTTGAAAATTTAAAACTAATATCTCAAAACATAACCAAGATATAGGTGATAACGTAACTTGAGAATGCAAAAAATGAACAAACATGGCCCGGCAATCTTGAATTTTATTTTTTTTTTAAATTTTGATGTGCATCATCCTCATAGAATCCATGAACAATGTTAGAAACCAGAAACAAATATATTAAAACATGTCTAAGATACAGGTGGTAACATCAAATGAAGCAAAAAATGATGACAAAAATGGCCGCCTGTCGGCCAACTTGAATTTTTTTTCAAAAAGTTTTGACGTGCATTGTCCTCCTATTATGTGTCACTAATGGCATAAAAATGAAAGTACAGCGTCGAAGCATCTATGAGATACAGGTGGTAACATAAACTAAGATACAGGTGGCAACGTCAAATATAGCAAAAAAATGACAACAAAAAATGGCTGCCATTCGGCCATCTTGAATTTTTTTTTTCAAAAGATTTTGGCATGCATCATCCTCCTATGATGTCTGACAAATGTTGATAATTTAAAACAAATATCTTGAAACATCTCCTGGGTACGGGTGACAACGTAACTTGAGAATGCAAAAAATGAACAAGAATGGACGTCATTCGTCCATCTTGAATTTTTTTTTCAAACAATTTTGACGTGCATCATCCTCATAGCATCTATGAACAATGTTAGAAACCTGAAGCAAATATATCAAAACATGTCTAAGATACAGGTGGTAACATCAAATGAAGCAAAAAATGATGACAAAAATGGCCGTCAGTCGGCCATCTTGAAATTTTTTTCAAAGATTTTTGACGTGCATCATCCCCCTATTATGCGTCACCAATGGTATAAAAATGAAAGTACAGCATTGAAGCATATATGAGATACAGGTGGTAACATAAATGAGGACAGACAGACAGACAGACAGACAGACAGACAGACAGACAGACAGACAGACAGACAGACAGACAGACAGACAGACAGACAGACACAGACAGACAGACAGACAGACAGACAGACAGACAGACAGACAGACAGAGACAGACAGACAGACAGACAGACAGACAGATGGACAGACAGATGGAGTGCAATCCAATAGTCCCCAAAAATGGTAAAAACGCGGGGGACTAATAATTTAAATAGAGGCATAGCCTAAACATTCCCTACAGTACCCATGTTATAACTGTTGTTTTGCCCCTCCTCCCACTCCTCCCTCCCCACACTTGTTTTCTTGTTCGACTTGATTTGTTGATCTGCAGTTGAAATGACACAAATGGCGACCATATATTATATATCTGTCAATCTTATAGTGTACCCGCCCCATTCATATGACGTCATATTCGTATCTGTTAATGGAATTGCTGGGATTTAGGATACTTAACATTCAAATACCGATGATCACACACAGTGCTGACAATGCCAATATTGAGTTTTACTTTAGAACAGGTGCCTACAAAATGTAATCAAGATTATCGAATGAAGCCTGGTGTATGGTGCCCTGAAAGTGAGGGAGGTGGCGTCTACTGAAATCTCGCACTGAACATCATGACAGAGGGAGAGAATTGCATAGTTGGGGATTTAAACTTTCATTTCGATAAGAAGACCAACCCAGACACACAGCGATATATGGGTCTTCTTGTTTCTCTGGATCTGAAACAACATGTGAATAAACCGACCCATAAAGTAGGTCACACACTTGATCCTATTATTTCCCGGAACATCGATAACATTATTTCATCAATTAGAATCCATGACTTATCCTTGTCAGACCACTTTCTTGTTTTATGTACTTTTTCTATCAACAAGCCAGCTGTGCAAAAAAGAACTGTCTCCTTTAGAAAACTTGGGATCTTGACATTAATAATTTTATGCAATGTATCACTAAATGTCTGAGGAAACATCCAGGCAATGATTTAAACTCTATGGTAGAATCATATAATGTTGATCTGAGGTAGGTACTTGATGAAATGGCCCCCATTTCATCCAGAACCTTTACTGTCAATGCAATCCGCCCCTGGGTCAATAATGAAATACGGTCAGCTAAGTGTGTGCGCCATCAACTCGAACAGAAATGGCGTAAGACTAAGTTGACCGTTGACCATGAGATGTTTAAATTACAATGTAAAAAAGTTAAAAATCTTTAAAAGGCAATTTTTATGCGAGAAAATTTCTAACTGTGGATCTGACCAAAAACAGCTCTTCAAGATCCTGAGGTCACTGGAAGCCAGAGAAACTCTCAACTTCTCTGATCAGCTTTCCAAAACAGAAATCGCTAATAAGTTTTCAGTTTTTTATCACAAAGATCCAAAACATCAGAGAGTTTTTAGACAAGACTGACAAAGAAAATATGCAACCTGTACAAACTGTCAATCCATCCTCGAAACTAGCCCAGTTTCACATGGTTTCAGAAAGCACAGTTCAAAAAATAATAATGTCTTCACCATCAAAAAGTTGTGATTTGGATCTGATACCAACTACACATCTTAAAACATCGCTCTCTGTCCTTATTGGCAGCATCACTGAAATTGTTAATGAGTCAGTGAGTTCTGGTCATCTACCACCCAGTCTAAAAACAGCTCTTGTTACCCCACTTAAAAAATAGGCCGATGAAATCGTCAGATGTGTACCCATATGCACAACTAGTAGAAAGCTGTATGACGGAGGGCCAACATTATGTACACCATACATGGTATGGGTACATATTGAAATGGATTGGAGGAGTGTCTAATTTGATGGATAAAGGGTTAATATCTCCGGATCAAATTATCAGATTTACATAAAAAACTATACAGCACAGCACATCAGTAATCTGAATATATATATAAAGTAACATGACAATCGGATTAATATTTTTTGAGTTTCCAAAGGGATTGGAGAAATTTTCAATTAAAATGATAAAGGGTTAATATCTCAGGATAAAATTATCAGATTTACACCAAAAACTATCAGCTCGGCACATCAGTAACCTGAACACAAATATAAAGTAACTTGATAATCCAAGCAATATTTTTCAAATTATCGAATGCCAAAGGGATTGGAAGAATTTTCAATTTGAAGGATAAAGGGTTAATATCTCAGGATCAAAATAACAGATTTACCCCAAAACTATACAGCTCGGTACATCAGTAACTTGAACATAAATATAAAGTAACTTGACAATCCAAGTAATATTTTTCAAGTTATCGAATGCCAAAGGGATTGGAGGAATTTTTAATTTGAAGGATAAAGGGTTAAAATCTCAGGATCAAATTATCAGATTTACACCAAAAACTATACAGCTCGGCACATCAGTAACCTGAACACAAATATAAAGTAACTTGACAATCCAGGCAAGATTTTTCAAGTTATCGAATGCCAAAGAAATGGATACGGACGCCGGACGTTCAATTTGAAGGATAAACGGTTAATATCTCAGGATCAAAACATCAGATTTACATCAAAAACTATACAGCTCGGCAAATCAGTAACCTGAACACAAATATAAAGTAACTAGACAATCCAAGTAATATTTTTCAAGTTATCGAATGCCAAAGGGATTGGAGGCATTTTCAATTTGAAGGATAAAGGGTTAAAATCTCAGGATCAAATTATCAGATTTACACCCAAAAACTTTTACAGCTCGGCACTTCAGTAACCTGAACACAAATATAAAGTAACTTGACAATCCAAGCAATATTTTTCAAGTTATCGAATGCCAAAGAAATGGATACGGACGTCAGGCGGACAGACGGACGGATGGACGGACAGACAGACGCTCCAACATTTCTGGTTTATGGGCTACCAAAAAAACATTTTGTATGTCCAAAACCTTATTTTACCCAGAACCCCACCACTTCGACCCTAGAACTTATATTTAACCCTAACTCCACTCTCCACCCAAAAACCTCACCCTAACCCTAACCCTACCCCACCCTGCCCCTAAACCCTAAAAGCCCACCCTGACCCTAACCCCCACCCACCCCCGAGACCTAACCCCCAACCTTAAACCCTACTCTGGGGCTACCCCTAATCCCACCCCTGACCCAACCCCACCCTAGCCAAATCAATAGGATTAGGAGCTATTTTTCGGTTTAGGGGCTACTAAAACTAACCTAACCCTCCCCAACCTTAAGCCCTACTCTGGGGCTAACCCTAACCCCACCCCACTCCTAACCCTAACACTACCTTAATTTGGAGGTAGCCCCTTATAATAATATCCCCTAAACCCCCAATGTTGGCCCGGACAGACGGACGGACAAAGGATGGACGAACGACGGATGGCCACTCCGGATGCCGGCATTATGTGTACCATACAAAGTATGGGTACACATAAAAAGCATTCTTGGATCCCACAATACTGAAAAATTATCGTCCAGGCTCGAATCTTCCTTTTATCTCTAAGATCATAGAAAACGTCATCGCACAACAGCTGCGTGCACATCTGGATGAAAACTGTTTACTTGACCCAAAACAGTCCGCATATAGACCTGGTCATTCAAATGAATCTGCCCTTCTCTCAGTTCAAAATGATGTTTTGAAATCTATAGACAACAAAAAATGGGTTGTGTTGGTGCTACTTGATCTTTCAGCCGCATTCGACATGACTGACCACAAAATTCTCTATGACAGACTTTTCCAGCTTGGAATAGAGGGATCAGCATTAGATTGGTTTCGATCCTATGTGAGCAACAGAACTCAGTGCGTTACTGTTGATGGCGATAGATCATAGATAGCTTCACTTGAATTCGGGGTGCACCAGGGTTCTGTTCTCGGCCCCATCTTATTCACCCTTTACATGCAGCCTCTAGGTGCCATTATTCACTCACATGGTATCGAGTACATTATCTATGCTGATGACTCACAATTATATGTTGAATTTAACCCTACCAATTCTGAAGATACAGCCATACAATTTATGTGTCTTGAAAACTGTATTGAGGATGTGAGAAATTTCATGCTCCAAAACAAACTTAAATTGAATGACGAAAAAACTGAACTGATAGTATTCTCTTCAAGATACAAACCTGCACCAGACACGGCTCAAAGTTGGCGATACAGCGATCAATCCGTCAATTCAGGTTCGAAATGTAGGTGTCTATTTTAGTTCAAACAATATTTATTTCCAAATGTACAAGCAAACCTAAGTAGAATGCGAACAAGGTAGTGAATTCGACTGTCTATTTTGACAAGCACCTATCTATGGCTGCTCACATTACTAAAATATGTCAGGCTGCCAACTGGTAACTCCGAAAACTTGGTCTCTCTCGAAAAATTTTGACGAAGAGGGCAGTAGAGTGTCTGGTACATGCATTTATCACATCACACCTACATTATTGCAACTCCCTGTTGCATGGGCTTCCCAACAAGCAAATACAAAGGATGCAACAAATACAGAACACACCTGCCCGTATTGTCTCATTGACGAAGCGGCGCCAGCATATAACTCCAGTGTTGAAAGATATACACTGGCTTCCTATTTCTGCAAGGACTGAGTTCAAAGTCTTGCTCTTTGCATACAAGGCCCGCTGCTGTGATCTGGCTCCAGCTTATATTAGCGACCTGGTGGTTCCATATTAACCTAAATGCTTGTAAAGATCCTCTGCATACAAGTTGTTTGAGGAAACTACCTGCAACTTAGTCTCATATGGTGGCCACTCCTTTACCTACAGTGCACCTTTTTAATGGGCTACACATTTCAGTGCGATATACATCTCCGAGTGCTTTCAAATCTGTGCTGAAAACCTATCTTTTTGATAAATCATACTCAGGGTAATTTTGAGTAGCATCGTATGAATGTACAGTCCATAGGCATTGCCACATGTCATAAATGTCTTTGTAAAGCGCCATGGAACTTTTTATCATTGTGATATGTGCGCTATATAAATATTTATTATTATTATTATTTTATTATCAAATACGGAAACTGAAAGTGACAACATTATCAGGATAAAACACATGCTGACCTGACTGATATTTTGACAACGTCATAGCAAGTACAGCATGCATTTGAAACTGACAACTTGCCGACGAGTGAGTGTGGCAATGTCTATGTGAGTCGGGGGTGTGTTTGTTATAGTGTTATCACCCGTAATGCGGTAGTTCAAAGGAAACGGTTAATCGATCAAGGACTTTTTTGATTGATCATGATGTTGATCATCAGTTAATCAATTAACCGGTTAACCATTTCAGCTCTAGTTGAAGATTTATAAACGAGAGGCCCCACGAGGACTGAAGCGCTCACCTTGAACAGAACACGATAGAGTCCAAGAATGTAAAATGTGGAGATCCCCTATGAAGCCTGTTGATACAACCTATGTGGATTAATCTTAGTTACACACCTCGAGAGGGTACTGAATACAAAATTACTAATTCTTCAGCTACATGGCCAATTTTGGCACCCGTATGGAGCCCAAATATTAACCCAGGTTCTCGATTTGAACAAAGTTGAATCTGACCTCCCTAGAGATGTTGTATACCAAATATGAAAGCATTGTGACTGTTGGATCTGAAGAAGAAAAATTTTAAAGAAATTTCTTTATATTGCACCAAGTTAAAATTTGGGCTACCATAGCGAGCCCAAGTATTAACCTATGAATTTGATTTGAACACACTTGAATCTGACACCCCTAGAGATGTTTTATACCAAATATGAAAGCATTCTGACTAGTGGATCTGAAGAAGATTTTTAAAGAAATTTCCTCATACTGCAGTAAGTTAAAATTCGGGCTCCCATAGGGAATACAAATATTAACCCAGGAAACCAATTTGAACACCAAACTTGAATCTGACACCCATAGAGATGTTGTAAACCAAATATGAAAGGATTCTGAGAAGTGAATCTGAAGAAGAAGATTTTTTAACAAATTCCTTCATATTATACTAAGTTAAATTTCAGGTTCCCATATGGAGCCCAAATATTAACCCAGGCACACGAATTGAACAAACTTGAATCTGACCCCCCCCCCCCCCCCCCCTCGAGTTTACCAAATATGAAAGCATTCTGACTAGTGAATCTGAAGAAGATTTTTTTTTTGGCCTTTCAATTCTACTGGTCCTTAGGATGCTGCATACCAAATAACAGCTCTCTGTTCCGTGTGGTTTGGGAAATAAGGGCATTAGAAAATATTTCTATTTTTAGTTCCTGGGGTTCCATGGGGATGAGGGAAATTTTTTTTTTGGCACATGTCAAGTACTTATGACCCAATAATACCACATACCAAATTTGGATCAAATCGGACCATCGGTTCAGAAAATAGAAATTTAGGGTGGGGGCAAAAATCTTACCCCTCCCATTACAAAGCCAAATATTGCTTCACAAACTTCGTTTGAACAAACTTGATTCTACACCTCAAAAGGAAGCTACATAACAAATATCAAGTCATTGTACACACTGGTTCTTGAAAAGATGATTTTAAAAATATTTTGGAGCATTTTCCCTCATCCCCTCCCTAAGGGGCTGGACATGTTGAGTTGAACAAAAATGCAATGCCCCTTCGGGACCATCATTCACATACTTTCACTTGAATTGGCCCAGTGGTTTTGGAGGAGAAGACCAAAACATGGTGTTGATGGCCGATGGATGGACGACGGACAGCGATCAATGAGATTAGCTCAGCTTGACTTTGTCAAGGTGAGCTAAAAATTTACATCATATCCATGTGGAGCCCAAATATGAACCAAGGGACTTGATTTGAACAGACTTCAATGCAATCCCACAAGTGTCCTGAATATCAAATATCAAACCATTCTGATGGATCGAAAGAAGAAAATTTAAAAAACAATAATCCTTATACTACGCTAAGATGAAATTCAGGCTCCCATAGGGAAGTCAAATATGAACCAAAGGACTTGATTTCATCAAAGTTGAATCTGACCACCCTTAGGATGCTGTAAACAAAACATCGAAATATTCTGACAGGTGGATCAGGGTGGATTAGAAGAAGACTTTTAATGAATTTTCTTCATATTGCACCAAGTTACAATTCAGACTTCCTTTGGGAGCCCACACATGAACCAAGAGACTTGATCTGAACAAACTTGAATATAATCCCCACTAAGGATGCTGCATAACAAATATCAAAAGATTCTGACGGGTGGTTCTGAAGAAGATTTATAAAGAAGTTTTCATCACATCCAATTTGAGCACCCTTGAAACCGTCCACCATAAGCATGCTATATACCAAATATCAAAGGAGTCTGACCAGTGGATCGAAAGAAATTTTAAAAAAAAAAATATTCCTCTTGTTGCACCATGAAATTCAGACTCAAATTCAAGTCAAATATTAAATAAGGGAACTGATTTTCACAAACTTGAATCTGTACTCCCTAAGGATGCTGTATACCGAATATCAAAAGATTCTGACTAATGGATTAAAAGAAGATTGTGAAATAATTTTCCTCATATTAAATTTGGCTGAAATTCGGACTTCCATAGGAAGCCCACATATGAACCAAGGCACTTGGGTTAAATAAACCTGAATCCACCCGGGGATGCAGCATACCAAATATCAAAAGATTCTGAGAAGTGAATCTAAAGATTTTTAAAGAAATTTCCACACATTGCACCAAGTTGAGATTTTCAAGCTCTCATAGTAAACCCAAATATGAATCCAAAGACTTGACTTGAACAAATTTGAATCTGATGTTGTTTATCAAATATGAAAGATTCTGAATGGTGATAATGGAGAAAAATTTTTTAAACAGAATTCTGCATCAAGGAACATTTGAGGCTCCCATAACAAGCCCAAATATGAACCAAGGGACTTGATTTGAACAAACCTGAATCTGCTCCCCCAACTTCCTTCCAGGATGGTGTAAAGCAAATATCAAAATAACTTTTTGATGGGTAGTTCTTAAGGTTTTTAATTTTTTTCCAAAATTTGGGCTTCTATATGGAGCCCAAATATGAACCCAGGGACTTGTTTTGAGCAAGCTTCCAACTGCACCCTCTCCTCCCCTCCCCTCCCCTCCCCCCTCCTTCCAAAGATGCAGTATACCAATCCAATTATCAATTTATATTCTGATTGGTGGTTCTGGAGAATATATTTTTTTATTTTTTAAAACATGCTGATTCGACCTTTTTCCATTACCAACAATGTTAAAATGGACATCTTCTGTATGGAGTCAAAATATGAACCCAGGGACTCAATTTCAACAAATTTAAATCTGACACCACTAAGGATGTTGGATACCAAATATCAAAAGATTCTGATGAGTTGTTCTTTAGATGAATTTTGTAATTTTTAAAAACAAGAGGCCCCAAGGGGCCTTAATCGCTCACCGGGCAAAGTGATTCAAACAAAGTGGTTCAAAGAAGTATTTGGGGTCACATTCAGTTAGACATGGTTCATCAACACTACAAAGGAATGAAGTCATGAGAGACAAATTTTATGGAACTAGGGACATGGCTTGAACAAACTTGAATCTTACCCCACTAAGGATGCTGCATACAAAATATCAAAAGCATTCATCTGCTGGATCTGAAGAAGATTTTTAAAGAAAATTCCTCATTTTGAACTAAGTTATCATTCGGGCTCCCACAGTGAGCCCAAATATGAACCCAGGGACTTGGCTTGAACAAACTTGAATCTCACCCCCTAAGGATGCTGCATGCCAAATATCAAAACATTCTGACTGCTGAATCTGAAGAATACTTTTAAAGAAAAATTCCTCATATTGACTAAGTTATAATTCGGGCTCCCATAGGGAGCCCAAATATGGACCCAGGGACTTGGCTTTAACAAACTTGAATCTCCCCCCCCCCCCAAGGATGCTACACACCACATATAAAAACATTCCAACTGCTGGATCTGAAGAAGGTGATTTTTTTAAAGTAAATTCCTCATTTCGAACTAAGTTACAATTCAAGCTCCCACAGTGAGCCCAAATATGAACTAGGGATATGGCTTGAACAAACTTGAATCCCCCCCCCCCCCCCCCCCCCCCCCAAGGATGCTGCATACCAAATATCAACAAAACATTCCGACTGCTGGATCTGAAGAAGAAAATTTTTAAAGAAAATTTCTCATTTTGAACTAAGTTATCATTTGGGCTACCACAGTAAGCCCAAATATGGACCTAGGGACATGGTTTGAACAAACTTGAATCTCACCTCCCTAAAGATGCTGTATAACAAATATCAAAACATTCTGACTGCTGGATCTGAAGAAGATTTTTAAAGAAAATTCCTCATTTTGAACTAAGTTAAAATTCGGGCTACCACAGTGAGCCCAAATATGAACCTAGGGACTTGGCTTGAACAAACTCAAATCTCACCCCCTTAAGCATGCTGCATACCAAATATCAAAAGATTCTGCTTGCTGGATCTTGAGAAGAAGATTTTTAAAGAAATTTGCCTGAAATGCACTAAGTTCGAATTCAGGCTTCTATACTGAGCCCAAATATAAATCCAGGGGGCCGCTTCGAATAAACTTGAATCAGATCCACCCCACAATGCTGCATACCAAATATCAAAAGATTCTGCTTGCTGGATCTTGAGAAGAAGATTTTTTAAGAAATTTGCCTGAAATGCAATAAGTTCGAATTCAGGCTTCTATACTGAGCTCAAATATAAATCCAGGGGGCCGCTTTGAATAAACTTGAATCAGATCCACCCCACAATGTTGCATACCAAATATCAAAAGATTCTGCCTGCTGGATCTGGAGAAGAAGATTTTTAAAGAAATTTGCCTGAAATGCACTAAGTTCGAATTTGGGCTTCTATACTGAGCCTAAATGTGAATCCAGGGGTCCAATTTGAACAAACTTGAATCAGACTCACCCCACAATGTTGCATACCAAATATCAAAAGATTCTGCCCACTGGTTCTGGAGAAGAAGATTTTTTAATAGTTTTTCTATAATTCATACGGTGCTATCAGAGTTATGCCCCATACAGAGCCCCCATGGGACGTGGCCATTTCATTTGAACAAACCTGAATTGACATATAGTAATGAACATCCACATGAAGTTTCGGGAAAATCGGACCAGTGGTTTCAGAGGAGAAGTCATTTGAAAAATGTTCACGACGACGGATGACGGACACCGGACGACGGCCGGCCGGTGATAAGTTAAGCTCCCTTCGGTGAGCTAAAAATGCTGACTCAGAATGTTTTTAATTCCCCATAATATACACTTTGACAAAACCAGCTGCAATTGTTTCTGCCTATTCAGTTAAACTGGTCCTTAGGATGCTCCAAATAACAATTCTCTGTTCCATGCAGTGTGAGAAATATGGGTATTTGAAAATATTTCTATTTTTAGAGGTTCTCATGAGAATGCAGAAAATCCTTTTTACATGAATCAAGTAATTATGACCCAATAAAACCCCATACCAAATTTGGTTCAAATTGGCCCATCAGTTCAGAAAACAGAAATTTTGGGCAAAGCCATAAATCTTGCCCCTTCCATTACGAGGGCAAATATTGGCTCACAAACTTTATTCTACACTCCAAAATGAAGCTCAGTACCAAATAGCAAGTTATTGTACTTATCCATTCATGGGAAGATTTTTAAATATATGAGGGCATTTTCCCTCACACATTCCCTATGGGGTAGAGCAACTTGATTTGAACAAAATCAAAATACAATGTCATGAGAAACAATCGCCTCTAATTTCACTAAAATCAGTTTGGGGGCATTGGAGAAGTCAAGAATACAATGTTCATGGATAGACAAATGGATGGACAGAGACAGACAGATGGACAGGTGGATGGACGGAGGGTTGGATGAATGGACAGCTGGATGGATGGATGGATGGATGGATGGATGGATGGATGGATGGATGGATGGATGGATGGATGGATGGATGGATGGACAGACAGATGGATGATGGAGTAAGAGTGATCACTGTAGCTCATCCTGACTTTCAGTCAGGTGAGCTAAAAAATGCAACATTCCACAGAGGAATAGTTTTCAACAGATTAAACTTTGTGCGCATTGAGAATCAATCATGCATGCATTTATGTTAATAAGCTTTGTGCTTGTGTTTTACATGTGTGAAATGCAGGGCAAAACAGCTGATGAATTATTCAGATCACATTATTTTTTTTAAGGGGCCTATCTGGACATCCACATGATTCTTCTCTTTTACACCTAATTAAATGCAAACGGTTGAAATGAATATTAAATTCTTCTAGTAAATATTGGTTTCTTTTTATACCTTCCACACTAAAACAATGTGCTAAACCAAATCCATCTCTCTTATATGGAAAATGCGACAAATTAATCATGCCTTGGAAAGACTGAAAAGTCAACAGACAAAAAACAAGGCCAAACCTGACTGACCAACATGGTGTTCAATTGTGGGGTCCATATCCACTGGAGCTACTACTCCCTTTTCAGAACCCTCTTCAGAACAGTGACTCAGTTTTCAAATTTTCTAAATGAAGCATAAATATGTGTGAAGTAGAGAGGTAGTTCAATTCTCGGATGACCTGTATTTTCCTAATTTGTGTTAGTGTGGTAAATATAAAAGGTAACATTTGAACAATTTGATTTTCTCTCATCCTACCACACTGAAACAATGTGCTGAATAAACAGCAGGACATAGTCACATATCCATCTACAAAGAAGATTAGTTGTCAAGAGTTAAATGGATGGTTTTTAACCAACAAACTCAAATTTCTACAGGTTAAAGACATTATGTATACGATGCATTAGACCCCATTAGATCTTGTGCTTCGATGTCGAATGGTGTGTAGTTTTTTTGTCAATTTCTTGTTTTGGGCAAAAAACACCTCAATCAAGCTGATATCCCTAAATTGACCATTTGAAATTCTCATTTTAAATGCTATTTTTGCCTTCCAAATACATATGAGATATCAAAAGATTGCGTTTGAACACCCTAAATTTGTACAACAAAGTGGCATGGTTCCAGTTCAAACTGCTATTTCCGGGCATTTTCAAAACAAATCTATCATCTTATTTTATCAGCTATCACACACAGATGCAGAGGTAAGCACAACTTTGCTGTTATAACTTATAAAAACAATTATTTGAAACCTTCTGTTCATCCCACTTAGACTGACCATGTCTCATCATGTAGGTCAGAAGGTCTCATTCGATGAGGTCGATGGATAAACACAGTGTCTCTAAATATGTATGGATTCTGCATGTACGTCCTCGCAAAAGGACTTGTGCTAATTACATATTCAAGCTCCTCAAAGTTATTCAAGTTCAGGGGACACATACAATGTCATTCTCAGGAGGAAAAAACTCTGTCAGTTTCTGGAACTCATTTTACAGATGAGAAGCTGTTAGGGTGTTGTTATAGAAGTGTATATGGAATCGGGTATCACTTTTATCATGCCAAATCTCTGTTGTATGTTTGTCTAGGTGACAGCATCTGACTGAGATGAATCTTTTGAACCATCTAACAGTATTATCTACTACCTTTTCAAGATATCAGTCTGCGCAGAGACATGAACTGAAACTAGATGGTGTTGTTTGTGTGCAAAGCACACTACAGTATATCCCCGCATTTGCATTCTTGATTATTGGTTAATGCTTCACACAGACAGAAATGAAAAGGTATTATATAAAATTTGAAACCTTTATGCACATTTACAGACCATACCTGAACATATGAAAACACTTTCAATGTTTTGAATTAACCCCCTCCCCCCCCCCCCCCCAAGAGCCTTTTGCAGGAAACTGATTCTCTAATGACAAATGTGTTGCTATGGGTACCATCGGTTGCAGAATCAAAAATCTGAAACCTTTATGCACATCAAGAGACCCTACCAGAACATATAAACACACCTTCAACATTTCAAATTAAAACCCCTAGGAGCCTGTTGCCAGAAACTGATTCTTTAACGACAAAAGTGGCACTATGCGTGCACACAGGACTGAATCAAAACTCTGAAACCTTTATGCACATCTCGAGACCCTACATGAACATATGAACACACTTTCAGCATTTCAAACTAAAACCCTAGGAGATTTTTGCTGAAAACCGATTCTCTATCAACAAAAGTGGTGCTACGAACGCCACACAGGCTGAATCAAAATTCTGAAACCTTTATGCTCATCTAAGAGACCCTAACGGAAGATATGAACACATTTTCAACGTTTTGAATTAATACATCTAGGAGCTTTTGCTGGAAACCGATTCTCTCTTGGGTCCAAATTAAAAATCCAAAACCTTTAGGCACATCTAGCCATCCCACACTTTCAACCTTTCGAATTAAAACCCCTAGGAGCTTTTCGACACAAACCGTTTCTCACAGGACCGAATCAAAAATCCAAAACCTTTATGCACATCTAGAGGCCCTACTGTAACATATTAACACACTTTCAACATTTTGAATTGAAACCCCAAGGAGCCTTCCACCAGAAACTGATTCTCTAACGACATAAGTGGCGCTGCGGATGCCACACGGGGCTCCTATTCAAAAATCCGAAACCTTTATGCACATCTAGAGACCCTACTGGAACATATGAATACACTTTCAACGTTTCAAATTAAAACCCCTAGGATCCTTTTGCCACAAACCGATTCTCTGACGACAAAAGTGGCGCTACAGGTATCCCCACAGGAACGAATCAAAAATCCAAAACCTTTATGCACATCTAGAGATCATACTGGAATATATTAACACACTTTCAATTTTTCGAATTAAAACCCCTTGGAACATTTCGCCACAAACTGATTCTCTAACAACAAAAGTGGTGCTACGGGTGCCCCATGGGGAAGAATAAGAAATCCAAACCCTTCATGCACATCTAGAGACCCTACTGGAACATATTAACACACTTTCAACATTTTGAATTGAAACCCCAAGGAGCCTTCCACCGGAAATTAATTATCTAATGACATAAGTGGCTCCACAGGTGCCACGCGGGCCTGAATCAAAAATCCTAAACCTTTATGCACATCTAGAGACCCTTCTGGAACATATGAACACACTTTCAACGTTTTGAATTAAAACACCTAGGAGCCTTTCGTACAAACCGATTCTCTAATGACAGAAGTGGCACTACAAGTTCACCACAGGGCCGAAAAACAAAAATCCAAAACATTTATGCACATCTAGAGACCCCACTGGGACATATTAACACACTTTCAATGTTTTGAATTAAAACCCCTAGAAGCATTTCGCTACAAACCGATTCTTTAATGACAAAAGTGGCGCTACGTGGGCCCCACAGGACCGAATCAAAAACCTTTATGCACATCTAGAGACTCTACTAGAACATACTAACACACTTGCAACATTTTGAATTAAAATCCCTAGGAACCTTTCGCTACAAACCGATTCTCTGATGACAAACGTGACACTACAAGTGTCCCACAGGGCCGAATCAAAAATCCAAAACCTTTATGCACATATTCGAAACCCCACTGGAACATATTAACACATTTTCAACATTTTGAATTAAAACCCCTAGGAGCTTTCGCTTCAAACCGATTCTCGAATGACAAAAGTAGTGCTACGGGTGCCCCACGGGGCCAAATCAAAAATACAAAACCTTTATGCAAATCTGGAGACTCTACTGGAACATATTAACACACTTTCAACATTTCGAATTAAAACCCCTTGGAGCCTTCCACTGGAAACTTTCTAACAAAAGTGGCACTGTCGGCGCCACACAGGGCCGAATCAAAATGCCGAAACCTTTATGCACATCTACAGATGCTATCTGAACACCTCAGCATAGTTTAAATGTTTCGAATTACATACTCTTGGTAATATGAAGTTTGGACGTACGGACGGGATGGACGGAGATCACCAAATATTCCCCCATTTTTGAAAATGCGGGGATAAAAATAAATGAACCCATTTTCTGCTATTACCGATGTTTATCTGAATTACACATATACCTTATTCCAACGGATTATTTGGCCATATATTGAGATCAGTTTAAAATAACTAGACCATCGTTATCATTTTACAGTAAGTGCCAGAATAAAGGCAGACATCCAAATTTTACAAGCTGGTATATCTACTGCTCATGCCACTAAGATCACTGGCAAAAGGATCATATTTTAAATAATCATGAAGGGTTAGAATAATTATGAAGGCATGTATTTTTTGTCAAACATAAATAATCGTAATAACATGATTATTCAGCTCATTTGGTAGGTGAGAGTAAACTTTTGATCACATCTTCATGGACTTTAGCACAGTTTTTGTTCTTTGTCAGGTATTTCCACTTATACAGACATTAAAGAGAGCAACTAGTTTACAAACTATTCATAAATATGAGTATTGAAACTATTCCACAGATATTCAGCTAAACATACATCATCATCAAGAGTTTCATCATCCAGTTCTTCTAGTTGTGATTGATTGTACCTGAACTGTATTTTCTGTAAAATGTTGGAAACCAGGGTTATTAAGGCATCTTTATATCTGAAAAATAATAACTTTCAAATCTAAATAAATTCAGATGCAGGCTTGGACATTTTCATATCTTACGTTCCGAGTTTCAGGTGGAGAATAATGAAGGGATTTAATGCTAGGAGAAAATAAATAGGGCTTGTAAGATGAAAAGTTTTGACTCTGTGTCACCAAAAAGTTCTGATTTTACTGTTGAACTCCCCCCCAACGAATTTCCTTGCCTCGGAAATTATTTATTTATTAGATTCACCTATTTTCAAATAGGTGAATCTCTTATTATTTTTCTTTCAATGATATCGTCAGTTAATTAACATGAAAACGGCTTATATGATTTTGCTCATAGTTAGCACATTCGTAGTACTTGGTAAGGTCTCAAAAGTTATGCTACGGTGATACCTGTAGTTTTTCATTTTCTGCCCAAACCATCCAAAATGTTACAAAAATCTACCATTTTGACACTTTTCTCAAAATTCTCTCATGCACTTTTGCTGAAACTTTCCTCATATTTGGAGGAAAACGTGGGTACACTTTGGCTGAAACTGTCCTCATATTTGGAGGAAAAAGTGGTTCTATTAGCTGGTATTAGTCACTTTAACCCCTTGGGTCACAAAATTCTAAACAAAATGAATTTTTGACAAAAAAGGCCAACTTCAACATGCGATTAAACTGCAATAGGACCAACAAAATGTTGACTATGACCAAATGGAGCATTCATAGCGGAACAAAATCACTGTTGTATATTTTGATCTCTGATTTAACCCTCACTAGCTTTCGGTGGCTTGAATTGGAGTACCATCTCATTCGCATCAAAATTCACCCATTTTGCATTAAACTTTTCTACCAGTTCAAATAGAAAAAGAGGAAAAGTGCATTTCTGTGTTTATCATTTTTGCTGTTGTAAATTTTCATGTAAAGTTTAACCCAATGCCTGTTTGGGCTGCATGAAGATGGGTTCTGTCAGAAAAACGCTAATTTTTGGTGAATTTGGTATGTTTCAGTACCAATTTTCTCCTCTAAGAAATGGGGAAAAACAAATGTTGTGTACAGATTTATGCAACAACATAAGTGAAATAACTTTGCTGTTATATGTTATTATGAAAAGTTTAACCCTGGGCTGTTTGTTTGCAATATTGAGAGTATTAGGTTTTGTAAGTTATATTGTAAAAGTTTAACCCTATGCTTTTTAACCCTATGCTAGTTACATGAAGATCGGTAATGTCAGCAAAATGATCATTTTTTGAGAATTTGGTAAGTTTAAGTGCCGATTTTCTCCATTGAGAAAGGGGATAGGACCAAATGTTGTGCATAGCTTTATGCAGCAATGTTAGTAAATAAATTGTCATAATGAAAAGTTTAACCCAAGGCCATCATGGTAGCTTGAATAGTAGTACTGTCAAACAAGAGACCCCAAAGGAGGAAAAAGTGGTTCTATTAGCCTTAATCGCTCACCTGCCAAAGTGGTTCAAAGAAGTATTTGGGGTCACATTCAGTTAGACATGGTTCATCAACACTACAAAGGAATGAAGTCATAAGAGGCAAATTTTATGGAAAAACACTAAGGAATGGATTTGGACAGACCTGAATCAAACATGCCCCCCCACCCCCCCCCCCCCCCCCCACCCTAGCCCATAGAGCCCAAATATTAAGCCAGGGCTCAAATTGAACAAACTTGAATCTGATCCCCCTTGAGATGTCATACACCAAATATGAAAAAATTCTGACTGGTGGATCTGAAGAAGGTTTTTAAAGAAATCACCTCACATTGCACTAAGTTAAACTTTGGGCTCAAATAGGGAGCCAAAATATTAACCCAGGAACCCGATTTGAACAAATTTGAATCTGAGCCACCTAGAGATGTTGTATACCAAATATGAAAGGGTTCTGATTGGTGTATCTGAAGAAGATTTTAAAAGAAATTCCATCATATTGCACTTAGTTAAAATCCAGGCTCCCATAGGTAGCCCATATTAATAACCCAGAGACCAGATTTGAACAAAAAAACCTGAGTCTTACCCTCCAAGAGATGTTGTATACCAAATATGAAAGGATTCTGACTGGTGGATCAAGAAATTTCCTTATACTGCACCAAGTTAAAATTTTGGCTCCCACAGGAAGCCCAAATATCAACCCAGGGACTAGGATTGACAAACCTGAATCTAACCGTCCTACAGATGTTGTATACCAAATATGAAAGCATCCTGACAACAGAGTCTAAAGAAGACTATTTTAAAAACAAGTCGGTACTGGACCCCAAATTTTCAGGCCATAATTATTTTAATTTTTTCTTCCGTCTCAAAACTGAACAAAACCTATAAAAAACCAAAAAAAAATTGTTTTCCAAATTTTGGTCCAAAGTCTGAACCAGGCCCAAAATTTTCAGGCTAAATTTTTTTTGTTTTCATCTCAAAATTGAACAAAACGCATACAAAATCGGAAATTATTTTTTTCTTTGAATTTTGGTCCAAAATTTCTAAGGCCCAACCAGACCCAAAATTTTCAATCCAAGGAACCGTTTTGAACAAACTTAAATCTGACACCCCATAGAGATGATGTATATATACCAAATGTTAAAGGATTCTGACTGGTGGATCTGAAGAAGATGATTTTTAAAGAAATTTCCTCATATTGCACTAAGTTAAAATTCGGGCTCTCATAGGGAGCCTAAATATTAACCGAGGAACTTGGTTTGAATAAACTTGAATTTGGCCCACCTGGAGATGATGTATACCAAATATCAAAAGATTTCAACTGGTGGATCTGAAGAAGAAGATTTTAAAAGAATATTCCACATATTGCACTAAGTTAAAATGCGTGCTCCAATAGAGCCCAAACCTTAACCCAGGGACTCGATTTGAACAAACTTGAATCTGACCCCCCCATAGATGTTATATACCAAACATGAAAATATTCGACAGGTGGATCTGAAGAAAAAGATTTTTAAAGAAATTTCCTCAAATTGCACGAAGTTAAACTTTGGGCTCCAATAGAGAGCCCAAATACTAACTCATGGACTCAATTTGAACAAACTTGAATCTGACCACCTTAGAGATGTTGCATACCAAATATGAAAACATTCTGACTCGTGGATCTGAATAGTGATGTTCCGATAACGAAATTTGCCATCGGACCGATTTCCGATTATCTGAAGGCGTTATCGGCCAATCTCCGATTCCGATGTTCAGGTACATTATCATCCCTGTGTCGTATATAGTGAAAGACCACTAGATCTACTATAATACTTTGAACTTCGAAGTAAGATAGATCAAAGAGCTGTAAACACGCTGTCGCGGTTTATTCCCACTAACAGCACAATGCAATCACTGCCTTATGATGTCTTAATGTCGTGTGTTTTATTTATCTGATACATTCGTCACTATCTTCGAGAATGTTAATCAAAGAAAAATTACCATGACTCTGAAAAGTTCAATTCGTCATATTCATGTGAACAAAAAGAAATGACAACACTCTTGATACTGAGGTTGCTGAGGTTGCTGAATCGTCCTGAAGCTAGTGATGAAACGCACAGAAAACTAAAAATTGGGGGTGAATTGTTTTGGTTCCGAATTGTTCTTCCCCCATTGCATGTTCTTGTCTGAGTTGTCTGTCACCCACTTATCAAATCTTCTGGTATGTATTCTCAATTTCTCAGGCAAATGTGCATGACTGGAAATACTCTGTACACAGATCGAACAACTCTGCGAAATTCAGAACACATCCATAATCTACATCCAAACACAACTCTATTTACGATGGTGTATGTGATGTCGGAAAAATGCTTTTAGCTGTTCAAATTTTGAAAATGGTCATGCTTTCACGGTATTAGGTTGGTAAAAGATCTCTTTTCACTCATTTACTTTAATAAATTTTCACTGCTTTTTTTTTTTTTTACTAATCGGCAAAAGCCGATATTCAAGTACGAGGTCCGATGTTTTCCGATGGGCAGTTATCGGCCGATAACCGATCCCGATTCCGATCAACACAACATTACTAGATCTGAAGAAAAAGATTTTTAAAGAAATTTCCTCATATTTCACTAAGTTAAAATTTGTGCTCCTACAGGGAGCCCAATTATTAACCCAGGGACTCGATTTGAACAAACTTAAATCTGACCTCCCACCTACAGATGTTGGATACCAAACATGAAAGCATTCGGACTGCTGGATCTGAAGAAGGTTTTTAAACAAATTTCCTCAAACTGCACCAAGTTAAACTTTGGACTCCAACAGAGAGCCCAAATTCTAACTCAGGGACCCGATTTGAACAAACTTGAATCTGCCCCCCCTATATATGTTGTATACCAAATAGCAAAAGATTTCAACTGGTGGATCGGAAGAAGATTTTAAAAGAATATTCCACATATTGCACTAAGTTAAAATGCGGGCTCCAATAGAGCCCAAACCTTAACCCAGGGACTCTATTTGAACAAACTTGAATCTGACACCTTTAGAAATGTTGTACAACAAATATGAAAATATTCTGACTGGTGGATCTGAAGAAGATTTTTAAAGAAATTTTCTCATATTGCACTAAGTTAAAATTCGAGCTACCATAGGGAACGGTCCCAAATATTAACCCAGGCATTCGATTTGAACAAACTTGAATCTGCCCCCCCCCCCCCCCCCCCCCCAAAGAGATGTAGTATACCAAATATGAAAGGATTCTGACTGGTGGATCTGAAGAACTTCTTTTTTTAAATTTCCTCATATTGCACTAATTTAAAATTTTGCCTACCATAGGGAGCCCAAATATTAATCTAGGGACCCGATTTGAACAAACTTGAATCTGACCACCCCCCCCCCCCCCCCCCTCCCTTGGAGATGTTGTATACCAATATGAAAGCATTCTGACTGGTGGTTCTGAAGAAGAAGATTTTTAAATATTATCCCCAATCTGGCCCTAAGTTAAAAATTCAGGCTCCTGTATTGACCCCAAACATTTTAACAAACTTCTATCTGACCCCCCCTCCCCCCCCCCTCCCCCCCACGGATGCTATATACCAAATATCAAAAGATTCTGACAATTAGTTCTGGAGAAAAGTTGTTTTTTTATTTTTGCAAATATGCTGACTCCCCCACCCCCACCGCCCTACAGAACACCCTGACATAACCTGTGGCAATTTTTTTTTTACCACTCAATTCTTCTGGTCCTAAGGATGCTTCATACCCAAGAACAGTCCTCTGTTCTGTGTGGTTTGGGAAATATGAGCGTTTGAAAATATTTCTATTTTTAGCTCCTGGGGTACTTATGACCCAACAATACCACATACCAAATTTGGTTCAGAAAATATAAATTTGGGGTGGGGCCAAAAATCTTGCCCCTCCCATTACAAAGGCAAATAATGCTCCACGAACTTCATTTGAACAAACTTGATTCTACACCTCAAAAGGAAGCTCCATACCAAATATCAAGTCATTATACCCACTGGTTTATGAGAAGATTTTAAAAATATTTTTGAGCATTTTCCCCCCACCCCCTCCCTGTGGGGCTTGGCATGTTGAGTTCAACAAAAATGCAATGCCCCTTTGGGAACATCACTCACACAAATTTTTACTTGAATTGGCCCAGTGGTTTTGGAGGAGAAGTCCAAAACATGGTGTTGACAGATATCAAGTATGTGTACGCTAAATTCACATCTCCCGTCATTCAAGGAGCATTCTTGTACCTTATCAAATATAAAATTCAAATAAAACAGGTTATACATATTATATAAGTTTACTTCTCTGATCGTCCAGGTGAAGGATAAAAATTATTCAGCTTCATGTATATCTACGTTAATAGACAGAAATGAGTGGAAAGAAAAACTGATAACAGTACTTTGTTTATTAGTTTACTTCTCCGATTGTTATGATGAATGAAGACAATACATGTAATGAGCTTCATGTAGGCCTACACTGAATGACAGAAATGATTGGCAATTTATTTATTGCTTTTTAAGGTCACATATTTCTACACAATGGCTAATCATGACCTCAACAGCTTTATGGGTGGAGGAAGCCGGAGTACCCAGAGGGAACCACTGAGCAACGGCGAGCAACTGTCAGCTCTCCAACATATTAACTCCACACAGCAGGATTAGCATTGGTTGAAGACAAGTGCACCATCGATGTGAAGAATGCCTTAGTACACAACATCACAGTGCCCCCATGTGGGCAAGGGGGGGGGGGAGTGTCTTGCCTAAGGTCATAATGCGGTTGCCGCAGGTGGGATTCGAACCAAGGACCTCTCGGCTTCCACCTCTACCTACTAAGCCCCCCCCCACCAAATGAATGGCAAGGAAACTTGATAACAGAACTTTGTTTAGTATGCCCTCTGGGAGTGCGGTGGCTCAGTGATTACGGCACTGGACTTCAAACCAAAAAGGTTCACAACTCAATCCTCGCCAGGGATAACTGCGATCTGTCCCTGGGCAAGGCACTTAATCCTCATTGTGCACATGCTAACCCTGCTTGTGTGGAGTATGTTTGGGAGTCTGACAGTTGCTTGCCATTGCTCGGTGGTTCTCTCTGGGTTCTCCTGCTTCTTACAGCCGTAAAACTGTCCAACACAAGATGATCTTGACTGTCAAAAGTGTTGTTAAATACCAAAACGTAAATAAATAAATTATTCTCTTTGGAAAACTTGAATCTTACTAAAAAAGATAGATCGGTTTGCAGCAAGTGGGCAGGTTTTCCATTTTCAGAGTGCTGTCTCATCTGCCTTTGCTCCTCATCAACAGAAAATACCCTTTTTAGGAACGAGCAACTTTGTCATTTGAACAGTTATAAGCTACGGTATTGCAACTGCATTAACTCCTATCGCACACTGCCCCCCTCCCTTGGTTTGCTTTCTTTTTAACTGGTAGAGAGCTAAATTATTTTTTACCATCCAAATTTGTTTAATTGTCTTTGCCTTATTACAATTCATGGCAGCATGCAAATCCTAACAGACTAAATACTATCATTTCAAAGATAATATAAAACATAGCCACTGAACTTGAAGTCTTTTAGTAGCGGTACCTGCTCTTCAGAATAGAGCCCAAATAGGGGTTTCCAGCACTCTGCCAGTTAAAGTGCTATTATATCCCTGTGAATGATTGGTAGAGGGTAGTGTATAACTGATTAGTCATGACAATGAGAGCTCAAGATCAAACTGATCAAATAATCTGATTACATAATCAAGACATGCTTTTGTCGTGTTTGTTTATCTAATTATTTATTTAGCAACATGTTTCCCATGCCAGCATCAAAACACCCAAAAAAATAGGTGGATCGTTCAATTTCCTGGAACAGAAATTTCTAGAACAAAAAAAAAAAATAGACATTGTTTGTTTATGTATTTTAGCGACACCTTGTTTCTCATCCCAGTACCTATCACCTAGAAAAATAGGGTGGATTTCTCGATTTCTTGAAAATGAAAAATTTCTAGAACAAAAAACATACCATTGCTTGCTTGTTTGTTTGTTTAGCTATGCATTTTTTCTCATGCCAGTGCCAAAACACATTGCTAAATCGGTTGATCTCACGAATCCTGAGTCAGGTACATTATGATTGAAACTGAAGCATTTATGGATGTCATCCGTTGTGTTTCCAAGTAAGACTATTCTGAGTCAGAGAAAAAATGTTTCCGATGGTTAGTACATGCCGATCATCACTATAGTATTCGTCTAGTAGCCAGTGTCTGGTATTATCTATGCAACAATCATCAAACAATGTGTCCGCCTTGCACCACATCACGTTTATGGGTGCACACAAAGTTCAAGCAACACATGCGCTATATGAAGCAACAAAAGCTCAATCTAAAAGTGCGAAAAGAAAGGCAGTTTCGGCTGCTACCACTATCACTGCCGCTATATCAGGTGAGCCATATCAAAACAACACCAGTCTGAGATTACCAAATTTGTTAGGAAAAGACTTAATCTGAATACAGATTTGAAAAAGAAGTATGACAAAGCTGTACTGAAGTTTGTTGTCACCGGTGGGCACCCATTTAAAGCTAATGCAGGGAAGGGTTTCAAGAATCTTTGCTCAGTTTTATCTGGCCAATCAGATCATTTACTACTGCACCCATCAACCCTCTCCCGGATACTCAGTGATCTAAGGTGATCGAATGAAGAGAAGCTGGGTGATCATATTAAGTCGGATGCCATTTGGTGAAATTTTCAATAACATTTGACCATTGGAAGGCAGATAACTCTACCAATAACTTCGTTCTGACCTTGCATTAGTCCTGATTGGAAATTTGAAACAAGAAAAATACAATGTGAATAATAATCAGATAATGTATGCCACGACAGACACCACAAACATCATGCTGTTTACAGCTTGTTAACTTGGGGTCCAATGGGCAGGTTGTGCTTCACACCGCCTTCAGCTTTCAATAAATGCTGCCGTTGATATGCAACGTATGATTAAGAACTTGATATCATGCATTCACAAGATTGCATCATTTTTCAACAGTTCCACTGTCGGCTTGAGTACCTTACATAAGTGCCAAATGGAGACAATCGATCTGTCTGAAACCACTAAGCATCTTAGTGAATCTGACCCACAATTACATGTATGCACACGTTTTAACAGCACATACTTATTGCTGAACTGGGCTCATCGGAACGCAGTTGCAATTTCCCTTGCTTTGGTGGATATTCAAGGGCGAAAATGTGCATCAACATCACCACCACCACTCAGCAAATCTCTCAGCAAATCTCTCAATGATGTTCTTAGTGCAGTGCTGCCTATCCTGAAGCTGATGGCTGAAGCAACATCCATACCAAGTGCCGACAGATAAGTGATCATTTCGATCTTCCTTCCCTGTATCAAGACCCTGAAAAGACAACTGAAAACAAAGACAGATAAAGGGGTGAAAACCTTTAGGGATGAGCTGCTTGCTCAACTGACCTCTTGATTCAATTTGAACAATAACCATTTCCAAGCAGGTACTTATATGGACCCGAGGTTTAAAGGGGTTGGCACACCTGAATATTGCTATCAAAGAGTTCATAGAGTTCCTGTTATATCATGGTCTTGGACTGCACTGCACTGCAGTGTCAAATGAGAGAAGAAACATCAGAAAATGCCACATCTTCAGCTTCCATTGAGCCAGGGATTGCACCAACAGATTGCCCGCCAAGTGAATCCACTTCACTCAGCTTGTTTGATGTGATGTTTAACGATGTTAGATGTTCTCATGGCCGCAATCAGTCCAACGACAAAGTGCCATCAATCTCGGAAAAATGCAATGTATGTTGATGTTGAAAACTTGATGAAAATTACTTACAGTTGTCTTAACTGATTGTTCACCAAACTCCTAAATATGTGTTTTGGGCCTCAAGCCATGTATCTTCCTACATCTCACATTCAGCCATTACAACAAACCAACTTCCTTTACACTCCTATAGTCTGTTTCTATATTGTATGTACAAGGCACATTATAGTCTATTTCATTAATGTAACAGATGTGAATATATTTTTGTTTTCAAACATAATTTTCCAGTTTTATGTTTTGCTCATCGACAACCAAATAAAAGTAGTTAAAATCAGTGGCATATTAATCCCTTGCTGAAACTTGCATGACTTTCTACAGTTTTTTCCAGGATTCAACATTGCTACTAAGGACTGTATCTCGCAATTATTACATTGTCAGTTAAATACTTTCCTATGACTGTTTCGTGTGTTATGTATTAAATTGCCTCGCAGATTCGAAAATAGCAATGAAATTGTTGCAGATTACAGATTTTTGGAAATTAAATCATTTCCCAACTTGGACTAAGAAACACGTGATTAAAACAAGCATGTCTTCCCAACACAATCTATATTTCATGGTAGTTATCTCTGAGAGTTTTCAACACATCGGTGATGAAATGATGAATATGCTTTCTCAGGGTATGGAGTGTGGAGTCTTTTATTTACAACTCAGACATTAAACATTAGAATTACCGATATATTCCTTGTTATTCTTGTCGGTTACTTATGCAGCTGGCAATTTCTTGGTCATCAAAAGCCAAAAAATAAAATAAAAATTTGAAAATGTGGATAAATTCAAATTTTTTGTCATTATTTTGGTATATAATATGTCGCTATTCACCACTTTAATTCATATTGCTGTTGCAAGTATACAATGGCAAGGAACATGAGTCTAGTGATGAATGTCCATGAACAGTTGTACTGTGTGACCAGGAAAGCGCTATTGGCTCTAGTACAAGCACCGAAGACCTTGAACAATTATTTGTATGGACAAGATATCCTCCTGTGCACAAACAATGCAGCAGTGTCATGGATAAGAAATCTAAAAAATCCAACAGGGTGATTGTCAAGATGGCTTCAGGAGCTTGGCACATACAATATATTACTCACCCACTCTCCAGATCTGAGGCACCAAAATGCTTACGTTGTCATGCACACCATGCAGTAACTGCATAAGACAAAGGATGAGAAATGAGGAGGAGCAGGGTAAGTACTGTGTGGGAGAGGAAGAAAAACAAGATCCTGTACATTCTGCAACTGCTATTATAATCAACAGTGTTACACAGAGAAGGGACCCAGAGGAGATGCATTTCCCATCAGTAGAAGATAGCTTATGAGCAATTACATGCACTCAAGCCAACCCTTGTTCATACAAGAATCAAGCATGGAACCCAAACACATTATAACAGCAGCTAGGAGATCAGGATCTGGCATTCATGATCCCAAAATTAGATAATGAACCTTGCCCTAAATGAATTAGTATTTGGTACAAATCAGCTACTACCAAGACACTATGTGCCCAGTGTAAAAATCTAGAGATGGTTGATGGAATACTCTCAACCCTAAAAGCACAGGGTCCAAATTTGGGGCGAATCCATGTGGATTCTTGTGAAATGGATCTCACATGAATCTTGGAAATCAAACTGCTTGACAGAACGTCTCTAGTATGCATAAAAATATAAATTTTATAGTAAATTTCCTTTCTTATTATACCTACCGCAATTGTTTACTACCGGCTTGCACTACAGTGGAAGAACCTAACTCGGATAAAATACTCTCTATTTTAATCTTTCCCAAGAGATTTGGGAAAGAAAAGTGGTGTAAAAACACCACGAAAAAATAAGCCAAAACTGGGTCAAGCGCCATCAGCGCACACCCGGTAAGCGATGCTCTTCTCTTAGTACAATTCCACGACTTCCGTTAACAAGTACACAAGCAGTCATCAAAACCATTCTTCTGAGTCCGCCAACATAGGAGGTATGTGATCAGCGGGGAGGAAGGATTCTTACCCAAATAAGAAGACGGGAGGGCCTCCATGTAAACAATTGTGGTAGGTATAATAAGAAAGGAAATTTACTACAAAATTTATATTTCTTATCAACCTACCTTACAATTGTTTACTACAGGCTGAATAAACAATAGGATGGAGGGAATCACATAACCAACCCATGCATAACTCAATTGCACTGGAACCGTGGACAGAGGAAGAGATCCCTAGGCCTATCAAACCATAGCATCACAAACATTAGTAAGAGACAATGAAAGATGAGGCATATGGTGAAGTGTGATGCACAGACAGAAAGGGCAGTAACAGCACGGAGCTGGAACTGACCCTGTAAAAAGCTGAATGGCTGGGATAGACAACAGCCTGAGCCGAAGAAAGAAGGCCCGTAGGACAAAGATCCTCTGTCGGCTCCTGCAACTGTCGCAGATAAATGGAGAAGGTAGCATTTCTCCAGTAGGCTGCCAGTATAACATCCGACAACATGATGGAGTTAGTAAAAGCCCCGAGAGGAAGACAATGCACGCACCTCATGGCTAAAAAAACAATTGGTAATACAATCACCAGAAGCTAGACGAGTGGAAGCTGCACGAATTGCAAGACAAATCCATCGAGAAATGGATGCAGGAGAGATCTGGCATGTGAGAAAACGCATATCCATCCAGGATAAAGGCGCAATCCCCCCCCCCCCCCCACCAAGCAGAGCAGCACCCAAGAAAGTGTCCATCTTGGAGTAAACTGCAAAGTCCTAGGCCTTTTCAAGGAAAAGAGCTGAACAAGCTTGGAGAGGCAAGGATGAGTGTTGAAACAATGCGGTACCACATATGAAAAAGGTCTCCGAAGCATGGACGTGTACCCACTGCTGGAGACCCCCAGAAACAAACATGTACCAGAAACTCCGCAATCAGTGTGATCGAAGAAGTGACAGAAGCAACAGAGTCATTGCACACCATTGACAGAAGAACCTTCGACTGAGCCACAGAGGCTAAACCAGTGGAGTGAGTGCCTCCTTGAAGAAGAAAAGCAACTCCACTGCTTGTCTCTAAAAACCACTACGGAGGAGACAGGACCCGATAAAAGACATGCGCGAAGCAGGGACCAGCCTAGGAGGAAATTTTAGGGAGACTCCATGTCTCCCTCCAGAAAAAATAGGGAGACTGCAGAGTCATGTAGGGAGACTTCATAGGCAAGTGGGGAAAATTAAGAATATTCATGTACCACCCCCGCCGCCCTTTCATATTTTCAATTTGTGGTCCTCCATTAATGTCCCAATAATCCAGGTCCAGTTGTCTATGAGGCATCTATGCCAGGTTAAAAAATCACAAAGTAATTATTGACTGAAAATCCCCCACTGCTACCCTCTCCTTCATGACCCCCTCCCCTCTTCTTCATGCCAATCCCCCAGCACCCTCCTGTGGTTGCCTTTCACCAAAGTCTGCAAAGCTAATAATTTCCTAAGTCTGAAAGTGTGAACAGGACCAGATGTAAGAAGGTTGCTTGGGAGGTACTCTGTTAGTAAAGAAACAAAATACATTCTGGGGTCGAGTATTTTGTAGAAGAAATGTCATTCCGCATCATTTTTATGGCATTCTGGTGTCATTCCGCGTCATTTCGTGTCATTCCGTTGTTTAGGAGGACCCTTTTTCAAGATCGTCCACATGCACTCCTGTGTCCTGTACAAAGCTTTTCTTGTCATCACTAAAGCTTTTTTCATGTGTTTCAATTCCATTCGTGTTTTTGTGGGAATAGATGGCCCAACAGTTAACAGTCGTCAGCAAAACGAAATAAAAATACTGTGTTATAAAATACATCCGTTGTGTATACATTTTCGGCATCCTAACCTACTTTCAAACTGAGTTATTTTGTTGAGTCGCGTAAGTCACCTATTTTCGTTTCGACATTTGAAGCTCCGACTGAAACGCAACAAAATAGAAATAAAAAAAATCCGCTAAAAGAGACAATGGACGATTGTCGTGTGATTTCATTAAATGGACGTTTATTTTACGAATTAAAATGCCCATTTATCACACTCGAGCACATTCGATTTTTGAAAATAATCGTTTTCATGCAAAGCTCGCATCAGCCATCACTCAGTTCAGCCTTTCCTCATTTTGGCCAATTTTTAGAGGGCGACTTGTAATCGCTCGACTATTTTTCTAGGCGACTTTGAGCTTAGAAGGGCGACATAATCACCCTAGTCGCCCTCACGGCTGGTCCCTGGCGCGAAGGCACAATGAAGTCGGGTCAACTTGAAACCTCCTCGGGCGACTTTGGCAAAAAAAAGTCGCGATGTAGAGGAAGACATGCCAGAACCGCCGTTAACAGAGAGCAGAGCAGATTGATCCACACCCACCGAGGCGACAGGGGTGTGATTGAAAGGATTCGACGACTGCTGGTTCATATCTGGGCTAGAACCTGAGGCGGGCGGAATTGGAACCAGCAGGAAGGCGTAGCCGACAAGACCGTCCCAAAGGAGGGCCAGAGAGTCCACAGCGAAAGCCAGAGCATCTGGACACGAAAGTGTCCACCTGATGGTTCCAACGAGTTGCAAAGAGATCGATGGAACACCGCCATGTGGAGCAGCATCCACTCGGTGGAAAAAGAACCTGCCCCATCGGGACAGTGAGTTGGCTAGGACATTCAGACAACCGGGGAATGTGAGGAACAACCACCCCGGCATTGACATCCTGAGCGAGCAGTAGAAGATCCCGAGCCAATTCGTACATTGGAACCAAGTGAGTGCCGCCCTGGTTCCGAATGTAAACAACCACTGTCGAATTGTCGGACAACAGAAGGACCTGACGATTCGACAGGTGAGGGATCTACTGCCTGAAACTCAGAAGAAGAGCAAGAAGCTCCTTCTGGTTGATGTGCAGAGATGCCCGATCCTGTCCCACATCCCGTGAAGGGAAAGACCAAGAGGATCCAACGTCGCACCCCATCCGAGATCGCTGGCATCTGCCGTCAGAATGCGATAGGACTTGGGTAAGTCCAATGGGACACCCTGCATGATCCACTGAACATTCGTCCAGTGGAGAAGGTGAGGATGAAGAGATTCTGATAACTAAAGCACCAGATCCAGAGAATCGATATTCGGCCTCGAATGACTGAGCAGAAAGTGTTGGAGAGGTCTGACATGCAGCCTGGACCGAACAACATCTAACACCCAAGGATAGGATGTGATGGTGGCCCAACAGTCTGCAAACTCTGCTATCCTTCCTCCAACCTGGGACGAATCGAGGTGAGGACCTTCAGTTTGAGCCCCGACGAGGCCCGCGAGAGGAGAAACCACCTCCTCTACTGAATGAAGAATCCTGAGACTTCCCTCAAGCCTGCCGACGCTTACCATTATCCCGTAAGAAGTAGAAGTGGTGGCAGAAGGATCAGCCCTTTGCTTCGCAGAGGAAGAAGGGTACTTGTGAGGCTTTGAACGATTCCTGCCTCCCCTAGAAGGCTGATCAAGCTGACGAAGCAGCAGCTGATCTTTGGAATGACGTAGAACGTCATCCTGGACCGTCGACACAGAACCCATGGAACAGTAATGGATCTGCCAAAGAAGCAAATCGAAGAGCAGCACATTGCCCCTCAGGAAGGGATCGGTCGGTGTCCAGCACAGAGTCCCTAAGAACTAGTTCCAAAATAGCCGTGTCACAGACATGCGTGTGAGAAAGATGCATGAGCGCCTTGGACAGCACACGCAAAGGAGCCTGTACATCGTCAAACCTATCTGGAGGCAGCTAAGGCAGAGACAACGTGATCGGAGAGAAAAAGCATACCCTGCATTTCTCTCAATAAACCCAACATGGACTCCAGAGTCGTCATAGGAATGACGGTAGACTAAGGCTTGGAAAGCCCGAGAGAATTGGAGTCCTGATCCAAAACCGTCAAAGTCTGGCAGACTGACGGATTGGCAAAATCGTAGTAACGATAATGCACCGGAGGCAAAAAGGTGTCAACCCTGGTGAAGAACGGAGCCTTCATTGCCTTGGAACTCAGCTTAGAGTCCAAGGCTGAAAATGCTTCAACCACCTGTACTGACTGGCACAGTCGACGACGCCCACAAGCAGGTTGCTCCACGGGCTCTAGGCGTGAGACCGATGATCGCGGCCTGGCTGACACTGTCGGCTGGTTTGATGGTTTGAGATCCGGAAGAAACCCAAACACAAAGTCAAGAGATGCCCCCAAGTCAGAAGACTGCTTGCTCTCGACATCAAGGATGTCGGAAGACACATAGCCCATCGCGGACAAACCAGCCGACGCCTCCCATGGTGTATGCACACCAGGGGGATCAGAAAGCGGCCCATTTCCAATCCCGGGAGGCGGCACCATGGGGGGCGCCTGGAAACCACTCGCGGCCTCGCTGGAAGCAACGAGAAGGCTCTTGAACAGAACCTGAGTGAGTAAGGAGAGGGCCTCCCTAAGCTCTCTGCCCGTACCGGCCAGTTCGACATGGGGACGAACCAGCAAAGTGGCTTCACACCTGACCCTCTTAACCAGCGAAGGGTCACGATCCTCCAGTACACCTAAAGCAGGGTGACGGGCGGCAGCCGAAACATCTGAGGGCAGACGTGTACAGGGGTATGACACACCCTGCGGATCAACATAGCGGGAACTCAGGAGAGTTGCCGCAGACCTCTGCGGGTTAGAAGGTCCAGGCTGCACAGAAGGCGTTGGTCCCGCAAAACTGGTCGTGTGACCAGAATGAGTGGACGGAAAACGCCAATGAAAAAACTGTGGTACTCGACAGCGCAGAGACCACAGTAGAGGGTTTGGCCGGCAGCCACTTCCAACTTCGCCGAGTTGAAGTCGGGGAAGGCTGAGGACGATACCCCCACGTCTACACTACCAGACACCGCTGCAGACCACTGCAAGTATAAAACTGCTGTGCTCAACTGCTGAGAAGACACAGCAGGGGGTTCAGTCGGCAGCCACTTCCGATTTCGCCGAGTTGAAGTCGGGGAAGGCTGGGGCCGATACCCCACAACCACACTACAGACATCCCTGCAGACCTTTGCAGGGATAAGCAGAGGCCGGTTAAAAACGGTGCCCGATGACGTTGTAGACGGAACAGCAGTAGCAGCAGATACGACGGGAGCTGTTGGAACTGGCGGAAAGGGGCAGAGAGCCACCTAGCTCAGCCTCCAAAGGAGGAGTCACAACCCTAGTGACAGCCTCAGATGTCGACTGGAGAGGGCGCATAGTCCGAAACCAGGCATCTCTTCACCAGAAATCCAACAGCTCCCGCAGTATCCACCACGGTAAAAAAAACCTGCACATCCCCCACGGATGGGGAATAACTCTCACCAGACGTGGTTGAGTCGGAAGGGCCCCGAAACGACAGCGTTCCACACCCATTGCGGGTGCAGAAGGAGCTGCACATCCCCACGGAGGGGGAGTAATTCTCACCAGACGTGGTCAAGTTGGGAGGCCCTGAAACGACAGTGTTCCCCCTCCCTCCCTCCCGTGGGTGCAGGAGGAACTGCACATCCCCCATGAAGGGGGTATAACTCACACCAGACGTGGTCGAGTCGGGATGCCCCGAAGCGACAGTGTTCCACACCCACCGCGGGTGTGGAAGGAACAGCTACGAGAACGCACCAAAGGTGAGGGCAAAAGGAATTGCCCTAAAGGAACCAAACTGGAAATAACAGAGGTGAGAGCAATAGAAGAAAAAGGTGAACTCAACAGATACAGAAAGTAGAAGAACACCCTCAACTACGAGAGAAGGTGGCAGAAAAAAAAACAGGTGGGTACACGACAGAACCCAGACGGCCGACAGGGACCGAAAAAACAGAAATTCAGCCCTCAACAGAGTGAAGAAAACCTGTCCAGACAGTCCCTCATTGACACCTAACTCCAATAACAATTTAAATTTATCAACCGAAAAATTTCATTGTCGAACCGCGTTGACACGATGTCGAAAAAACATTCGCACAAACGGAATATATAAATAATATACAATGAGAATGTGGATGAAAATATTAACGAGAATATATAAAACACAGTCAGTCCTGTTACTATACGATCTTCAGATCCATAATCCAGTCACAGGAAAACCATTATCTACGAGTTGAATTATCATTGTATCACAATGCAAAGATGGCAACACGTCAACCACGTTGCATGGACAAAAGAAGAATGGTTTTGATGACTGCTTGCGCACTGGTTAATGGAAGTCGTGGAATTGTACTAAGAGAAGAGCGTCCCTTACTGGGTGTGCGCCGATGGCGCTCGACCCAGTTTTGGCTTATTTTTTTGTGGTGTTTTTACACCACTTTTCTTTCCCAAATCTCTTGGGAAAGATTAAAATAGAGAGTATTTTATCCTAGTTAGGTCGAAGTGTTATTATTATACAATTGGCCTCCCGGGTGGAGTTAAGTCATCCGTCCATGAAGAACGGTCCTTGTAGATCTTTGGTAGGATATAAAATTGTCTTGTTTGAGCACTGAGCTTAGCTGTTAAATATTTCAATTGTTTTTTGGTAATGTGGCCTTCATCGAGGAGAAATTTTAAGATCTTATTGAATTTTTTGATATTACTAGGCCAAATAAGTGAATCTATTTTCTTATAATGTTTAGTATTGCTGAGTTGTCTCATGGCTTCCTTTATATAATTATCCCGAGATAGAACAACTACCGACCCACCTTTGTCGGCTGGTTTAATTACTAATTTCTTATTTTTTCGAAGTTTCGTGAGGGCTCTCCGTTCACCAGCTGTTACATTGTTTTTATCGGAGAGTATGTTCATGGTGAACACCTTTTGGATGATTCATTTGCTAGCCTCAATCATTTTTGGATCTACTTCACTATCTGGAGGTGACCAACCAGATGATTCTGTAAAAGGAAGTTTCTGACCACTGCAGTTTCTAAAGCAGTCTGCTAATTTCATTTGCCTAAGAAAATTACAGTTATGTGATGGTAAATTTGTTTGGTTACCAGTTTTAGGCTTAGGTGCTGGTATAAAAGTTAAACCGCAATCTAAAAGAGATATATATATATTAGTTTATATGCATACCTTCTTTTGACTTTCACACATTATTGATTGAACCCAACTGCGGTGCCTTTTTGGTTCTTCCTTTCCCATTTCAGTCTATTCATGAGTTGCAAGGAAGATCTGCTAATAGGGGCAAATTGCACTTTTTTGGTTCCAACAAAGTCTGAACTCCTCCACATTGCACTACGACCAAGATTCTGGAAATTAGTCCCTCCCATGTGTCTTCTCCATGATCTTTCTTGACACATGTGAAACTTTCAAGTGTTATCTATCAATCTTTTTGTTTTAGAACCACCCATTCGATGAGTAATGTCAAACCTTTCTCAAGTGTCGGAAAAATATAGCTCAAATTTAGCTTGATTACCAAATTCGTGTAATTATTAAATTAGTAACTTACTGTGCACTTGCTGAAAATATAATGTATAACACATATCATCCCAACTGTTTGTTCCATGACCCTAATTATTAATTATAACATATAACAATAACCATAGCCTTATCTGATACAAATCTCATCTCTTCAACCATTTCCTGTTACCACCTGCTACTACGGTTGGTGTTATGCGAGCACTGAAGGCAGCCGTATCAACGTACTCGGTAGTACTGCAAACATCACCATTGGGTCTCTAATCCAAGCCAAAAGTAAAAGTATTGATTATCCTATATTCTTATTTCTTGGCAAGTGACTCCCCATTTCCAATGGAGTATCTTATGAGTGTGCACCCCTTAGGGCTCACCTCCCCTGTGGGCTATATTTATTTATTGGTGTTGGAGGTCACATACTTATGCACAATGGCTAATCGTGACCGTGACAGTTTTACGGGTGGAGAAGCTGGAGTACCCGGAGAGAACCACCGAGCATTCTCAACATTCTAACTCTGTTCAAGCTCCCCGCTCAAGAAGGGTTACAGCGGTTGAAGATATGTGCACCATCGACATGTGGTACACGCCTTAGTACATGGCATAATCGTGTCCCCATGTAGACAACCGGGATAAAGTGCCTTGCCCAAGAACACAACATGGGTCGTCCTGGACAGGGATCAAACTCAGGACCTCTAGCATAGAAGGCCAACAGTCTACCACTACTGTGCCCCCCCCCCCTCCCCCGCTGGGCTGCATCCTTTGGAGCATGTATGGGAGATGAGCCATGTGTACTGACAAAACATTGTAACATACCTCATTGGCACAACAGTTACTGGCTCCGATCTAACACAATCTTGTCTTCCTGAACGATAGCCTATTTCTTGTAATTGTGTTTGTGTCACCTATTCATCACTTAATATTGGAGAATCTGGAGACGTAGTTCAAATTTGAACTTCATCAGTCTTATTATACAGTTACTCATCAGATTTGTATATACCTCTGATTTGTTCTATATGGAACATATCCATTTTCTTTCCCCCACAATATCCCAAAACAAACCATTAACTGGTAAAGTGCGGAGTTTTTTCTGACAACAAATCAAAGCTCATCATATACTGCTCTATTACATTTAATTGGATAGTGCCTTATTGGCACTATCCAATTAAATGTCATAGAGCAAGGTATTGTATAAAAAATCTGATTCATATCAGGGACAATAAAGGCTTCCTCAAGCAGAATGTAGCTACAGACAGTTATTGCCTGTCACTTTTAGTAAAGCCCAAAATAGGGCTTCCAGCACTCTACCAGTTAAGTAATATTCCAACCCCCAAATTCCTGCTTTATATGTGTCTGTCTCATGGAAGTTAGCAATGTCAAATTGACTGTATCCCGGAATGGGCGCCCGTTGGTGACATCTGGAATATGACTCACTCACTATGAACATGTGATCTTCTTGACAAGTGACCCTCCTGATGGCTGACGTTGCTATCCACAGACCTCGAGTGGGTCTATTTCTAACACGTGCTCGAAGATGTGCTATCCAAAAAAAGTTCTTGACTTACCTTGTGTTTTACTAGTAAATCTAACTTGCTGTTTTGGTAGTAAAGGTATTGCTATTATGTTATTACTAACCATCACTGACCTATACATGGCTACCAGAAGGATGTTAACCCAGTTACCTCCGCACTCTATAACAAGGTGTACCCAACCTGCTAAGCCCAACTTCTTTAGTACTACTGTATATTTAATGATATGTAGCTTCTGTTTCTGGGGTCTACTAATCTTTAGTTTGTGTGGGAACGTCGAGCTTTTCCCTGGTCCGATAATTCGGAACAATAAGCCTGCAGGGAGTTCGGCCAAAATCTGTCATCTTAATGTATAAAGTAGTAAACCCAAAATAGATATTCTTCAATGTGAATCACAGAGTTTCGATTTATTTGTGTTTTCCGAAACATGGCTTGCACCTTCTGATTCTTCGTCTGAAATACAATTCCCTGGGTTTCATTCACCACTGCGCAAAGGATCGTCCCACTAGAGGTGGAGGTATAGCAATTTATATTAAATCCGAGATACCATTCAAACCACAGGCTGATCTTGAAGCTGACAGTCTTGAGTATTTATGGGTGGAACTAATTATTGGCAACAGTCCTGTCTTATTAGGAGTATTTTATCACTTCTGTACTATCTCCAGTATTGATGACTCACAAGCATCCCTACCCCTTTCCAATGTTCCTTGGTCGCCTCACACTCGCTGCTGCTACTATAGAAGTATCTGATGTGTACCTGGCCTTAAAAGCATTAAAAATATCTAAAGCATCTGGGCCTGACTTACTTAGTCCACGGCTTCTTAAAGAGTGTAGTACTAGTCTCGCTGAACCACTAACTTTATTGTTTAACTTGTTGTTAACTAGATACTACTTCCCTTCGCAGTGGAAACTGGCAAATGTATGCCCTGCACTTGAAAAAAATTCAGTTTCCAAATATTGTCCAATTTCTCTTATCAGCTGTTTAGGTAAAGTTTTTGAGAAATGCATTTTCAACAAAATTTGGCAGTTTCTCATGGAAACAATTATTTGTCACAATTCCGATCGGTTTCATCAAGGGTGACTCGACAGTCTTGCAATTAACTGATCTATACGATGAGTTCAGTAGAGCACTTGATGAACGCAAGGATGTCAGAGTACTATTCTGTGATGCTAGCAAGGCCTTTGACAAGGTCTGGCATGCGGGTCTATTGTATAAACTTGAACAGATTGGTATTACTGGGGATTTATTGGAAATTATCAAATCTTACTTAACAGGAAACAATGGGTAGTTGTAAACTCAGACTTTTCTTCTTGGCAGCAAATAAACTCAGGTGTTCCACAGGGGTCTATTTTGGGGCCCCTCTTATCCCTTGTCTACATAAACGATATAACATTAAACCTCACCAGCAGTATTTGATTATTTGCTGACAACATTTCCCTTTATTTAATTGTCTAAGACCCCAAGCAAGCCGCTTTAATTTTAAACAAAGACTAAAACACAATCGTACAGTGGGCCCAGCAGTGGCTTGTCGAATTTAATTCACAAAAAACACAAACAATGCTAATTTCACGAAAAGCAGAAACAACCAATCACCTCCCACTTCGTATGTCCAATGTTCAAATTACTGAGGTTAATCAGCATAAACATTTGGGTGTAATTCTTAATAGTAATTGTATGTGGAATAGTCATATCGATTACATTTGTCCTAAAGCATAGTCCCGACTTGACATGATGAGAAAACTAAAGTTCACCCTCGACCGAAAAAGCTCAGAAAAGATTTATTTTACATTCGGGAGACTCTTATTGGAATATGCCGCACAGCTCTAATTGATATGTAGCATTGCTAATAGAATTCTCAAAGCCACTCATGTAAATTGCAATATTAAACAAGTGCAACGCCGATTGCCAGCAATCAGACAACAGACCACCATGATTGGATGTGTCACCAAACTGTTTATCTTATGCTGCTGCATGGTTATACCAAAAATTATTGAAATCGGGGATGTCGTTTAGATGTTCTAGGCAGAAAACTAATTATACGCAATTTTCAAGAATGAAAGTGTCAATGACACTGTAGCTCAACTTTTCAAGACATGTACATGTATAGTATGTGACACACCAATGACAAACATCTAGGTAATGACCTGATAACAAAGGTACATATAAAGTATTGTAACAGTCTGTACATAAATACTGACCATAGCCTGTAACAAATGTATAGGTAAAGTATTGTAAAGGTGGGTGACAGTCAGATGCTAAACTAGAAAAGAAATCTTTGAGTCCCAGAGTGGGTCTGACTGAACCCAAAAATATTTGTTCTCAAAGCACAGTGATAACAAAGGCACCCCAAAACACACTCATTCCTGTCCCAAGGTGAAAACAAAGGTACCCAAGAAGTTTCGTGAAGATCAGTTCATAAATACGAGCTGTATAGAAGTTGTGACAAAAAACTGATTGGACCTAATTTCGGTACAAAATTGCCACTGGCAGCCATCTTGAATTTTGGACCGCACTCAGAAACACTCGTTCTCATCCCAAGGTGATAAGAAAGGTACCCAAGTAATTTCGTAAAGATCGGTTGATATACAGCCTCTAGCCTGAGCCGTATTGACATGTGTACTTACTATGTATAAGTAGCACTAAATAAATCAAAATTCATCTAATTTGCATAATTTCTGCATGAGAAAAAAACCTGTACTGTATGTGATGTATTCCATTTTACTAAACATTCATACAAAAATTTATTCAAATCAGAACTTTCATACAGAAGTTCTGTACAAAAGACTGATTGCACTAATTTTGGTACAAAATGGCTGCTGGTGGCCATTTTGAATTTCGGACCACACCCCAAAACACTCGTTCTCATCCCATGGTGATAACAAAGGTACCCAAGAAGTTTCGTAAAGATCGGTTCATAAATACGGCCTCTAGCCTGAGCCGTACAGAAGTTGTGTACAAAAAACTGATTAGACCTAATTTCGGTACAAAATGGCCACTGGCAGCCATCTTGAATTTTGGACCGCACTCAGAAACACTCGTTCTCGTCCCAAGGTGATAACAGAGGTACCCAAGAAGTTTCGTGAAAAACCTGTATTATATGTGATATATCCCATAGTACTAAACATTCACACAAAAAAATTTTCAAATCAGCGCTTTCATATGGAAGTTCTGTGCAAAAATCTGCTTGCACCTAATTTTGTACAAAATGGCTGCCATCGGCCATCTTGAATTTCGGACCGCACCCAAAAACACCTGTTCTCGTCTCACGGTGATACCAAAGGTACCCAAGAAGTTTCGTAAAGATCGGTTTATAAATATGGCCTCTAGCCCGAGCCGTATTGGCATTTGCACTTAGTGCTGAAAGTAACACTAAAATACATCAAAATTAGTCTAATTTGCATAATTCACGTACGAGAAAAAAACCTGTATTATATGTGATGTATCCCATGGCACTAAACATTCATACAAAAAATTATTCAAATCAGCGCTTTTATATGGAAGTTCTGCACAAAAATCTGATTGCACCTAAGTCTGTACAAATGGCCGCCAGCAGCCAACTTGAAATTCGGATCGGACCCCAAAACACTTGTTCTCGTCCCACGGTCATAACCAAGGTACCCAAGAAGTTTCATAAAGATCGGTTCATAAATACGGCCTCTAGCCCGAGCCGTATTGAATTGTTGACGGCCAGACAGACAGACGGACAGACAGCCCGTCGGCCAGACGGACGACTGGCCATGGCATAAGCTCAAATTTGGCTTCACCAAAGTTGAGCTAAAAATGGCTGCCAGACGGACATCTTGAATTTAAAAAAAAAAATTTTTACGGGCATCAGTTTTACATAATGTCTGATCATTGCTGAAAATTGGAAACAAAAGTGTCACAGGGTCTCTGAGATATAGGTTGTAACAGGACACACCAACATAATACATATAAAAATGGCTGAAAAAATCTCAAGTTCGACTAATTTGCATAATTTAGGCACAAGAAAAAAAACTGTATGAAATGTTATTTATCTTATGCTGCTACACCTCCATACCGAAAATGATTGAAATCGAAAAGGTAGTTTAGAAGTTCTATGCAGAAAACTAAATACATCCATGTACATGTATGTGACACAGCAATGACACACATCTAGGCAATGACCTGATAACAAAGGTACATATAAAGTGTTGTAAAGGTCTGTACATAAATACTGACTGTAGCCTGTAACAAATGTACAGGTAAAGTATGACTAAACTAAGTTCTAAGAACGTTGGCAGCGGCAACATTTTTTGACGGAAATTGAAGAAAATCGATAGCTCCCATCTATAGGTCACCCTAAACAAGCATATCAGGTTTCAAAGCAATCCAATCATAAATGTGCCCTGTAGGGTGTGCCAAAGGGAAATATTGAGGTCTTCTGACTAAACTAAGTTCTAAGAACATTGGCCGCGGCAACATTTTTTGACGGAAATGGAAAAAAATCGATAGCTCCCATCTAGAGGTCACCCCAAACAAGCATACCAGGTTTCAAAGCAATCCAATCATAAATGTGCCCTGTAGGGTGTGCCAAAGAGAAATATTGTTGTCTGATTAAACTAAGTTCTAAGAACGTTGGCCGCGGCAACATTTTTTGATGGAAATTGAAGACAATCGATAGCTCCCATCTATAGGTCACCCTAAACAAGCATATCAGGTTTCAAAGCAATCCAATCATAAATGTGCCCTGTAGGGTGTGCCAAAGGGAAATATTGTGGTCTAACTAAACTGAGTTCTAAGAACGTTGGCCGCGGCAACATTTTTTGACGGAAATTGAAAAAAATTGATAGCTCCCATCTAGAGGTCACCCCAAACAAGCATACCAAGTTTCAAAGTGATCTGATCATAAATGCGACCTGTGAGGTGTGCCAAAGGAAATTGTGGATGTACGTACTAACATACTAATGTACGGACGTCGACGGACAAGAAGTGATGGCAATAGCTCAGCTTGACTTTGTCAAGTTGAGCTAAAAATGGCCACCAGTTGGCCATCTTGAATTTTTTTTTTAAACAAACTGATGTGCATCATCTTTCCATAATGTCTGATTAATGTTGAAAATTTGAAAAGCCAACATTTAACCACCTCAGAGATACAGGTGGTAACAGGTGAGAGGGACAGACAGAGACAGACAGACAGACAGACAGATGGACAGAGTGCAATCCATAAGTCCCCTTCATGATGAAACCATGGGGTACTAATAATACTGTAATATTTCCAGTACAGGGACAGAAAAGAAAATATAACAGAAATTAAATGTAACATATTGCCCGAAGAAAACAATGTCACTGAAAAATATTCGTTACCGAGTGACTTCTGGTCAACGGATGTCTGCTAGCCAACACTAATTTCACAACTGAATGTGACTAAAAGACATTCCTTATCAGCTTGAGAAATGTGACACCAGAGGTTCAATTAAGACTCAATTGCTCACCTGGATCAAGTTGTCTTCAAGGAATAAGGGTATTAATGTTATGGAATTAGAAAGATGGAGGCAAAAAGGAAGTGTCACCTTGTACATATGTGCATACTGCAATGACTCTCACCAAAAAGACTTTGTATTTTTCAATGTTAACTCCACACTCCCAGCACACATCCTATGTTAGGCTCGAGATTATGTTGAAAAACGAGAAAAACTCTTCCCTCTGAAAAGACCACAGAGGTTATTTAAAATTCTGGGTTGAAATTTGGTGAAATATTCAGAGTTCCTGGAAGACATCAGTTATGTGAAGAAGAGGAGTGAAATGGTAGTCAACAAGGACACGAATGAGAGATTTCTTTTGGACAAATTAGAGCTTTCTGGTTGTGTGTAATAACATGCTCACAAACAGAAGTAATCAATGATGAAAACAGATCATCTGATTGAAATAAAATTTGGACCTGAAGAAGATGATCTTTGGGAACATTCTTCAATGTTAAAATTCGGTGTTCACCAGGAGCCGAAATATGTACCCATGAACATGATTTAGACATACTTGAATCTGTCCCCATAAGAATGGTGTATACCAAACATGAATAGAATACTTTCTGCCAGGTGGATCTGAAGAAGGATATTTTTATTTTATATCATTTTCATCATAAGGAGCCCAAAATATGAACTCAGGAATGTGGTTGGAATAAACTTGAATCGGGCCTCTATCAGATGTATACCAACTATCTGAAGATTCGCACTGGTGGATCAGAAGAGGAAGAGTTTGAACAATATTCCTCATATGGCCCTAGCTTAATATTAAGCGGGATATACAATTATGCAAGATACAAATAACCGATCAATTTTGTGTTGCGTGAATGGCAAATGGTTCGGTGCAGCAGAATAATATAAAAATAACCAGGATATACAATTATCCGATATACAATTAAGTGGGATCCACTGTACCAAATATCAAAGAATATTCCTCATATTGCACTAATCTGAACATTTGGGCTCCCATAGAGAGCCCAAATATGGCCCAAGGGATTTGATTTCAACAAACATGAGAAAGACTCTTCCAAAGATGTTATATGTGAAATATGAAAGCCTTTGGAGCAGTAGTATGGGAGAAGATTCTTTAATGTTTTTTCATTACTCTCAGTGTTAAAAAATGATGACTCATCATTTTTTCAAAGTCCTGGAAAAGTGCCCTATGATAAAACAGATGACAATTATTGGGGGACCATTCCTTCCTGCTGTCCCTAAGGAAGCTTCACACAAAATAAAAATTCTAAGTAGTTTTGGAGATATGGACGTTTTAAAAGTTTTTCTATTTTTAGCTCTTGTGGTTCCCATGGGGTGACAGGAAAAATTTTTTGGCATAAATTACGTACTTATGACCCAATAAGCCCTCCTATCAAATTTGGTTCAAATCAGCCCCTCGAACTTCTCTTGAACCAATCTGAGTCTACACCTCAAAAGGAAGCTGCACACCAACACACCAAACATCAAGTCTCTGCTACTGCTGGTTCACAAGAAGATTTTTTAAGATTTAGGCACACTTTTTGGGCATGGCCCTACTGAGGGGTGGGGCAACTTGATTTGAACAAAATCAAAATGCGAAGTCATAACAAACAACCATCTCAAATTTCATTTAAATTGGTTCAGCGGTTTTGGAGGAGAAGATGCAAACACTAAGTTCATGGACGATGGACAGACGGCGGACGATAAGTGATCACTATAGCTCACCTGACTGAAAGTCAGGAGAGCTAATGAAAATTCAGGGATTAAATTTGAATAAACTTGAATCTGATCCCCCTGCTGTGTATCAAATATCAAAAGATCTTGAATGGTAGACCTTAAAAAGAAATTTTTTAAAAAATATTCCTCATACTGAACTAAGTTCAAATTTGGGCTCCAATGAGGAGCCCAAATATAAACAAAGGAACTTGGTTTGAACATATTTGAATCCGCACCTCAGAATGTTGAATACCAAATATGAAAAGTTTCTACCTGCTGGAAATATTTTTAAAAAATATTCCTCTTCAGGTCTATCAGTCAAAATCTGTTCATATGTTTCAAGTTTCAAAGTGCAATATGAGGAATATCATTTAAAATCTTCTTCAGATACACCAATCTTTTAATAATTTTGTATACATCATCCTCATTTTTTTTCTATTTTTAGCTCTTGTGGTTCCCATGGGGTGACAGGAAAAAATTTGTTGGAATAAATTACGTACTTATGACCCAATAAGCCCTCCTATCAAATTTGGTTCAAATTGGCCCCTCAAACTTCTCTTGAACAAATCCGAGTCTACACCTCAAAAGGAAGGTGCACACCAAATATCAAGTCTCTGCTACTGCTGGTTCACAAGAAGATTTTTTAAGATTTAGGCACACTTTTTGGGCATGGCCCTAGTGAGGGGTGGGGCAACTTGATTTGAACAAAATCAGGGGTGGGGCAACTTGATTTGAACAAAATCTTTAAGAAGATGATTTTCAAATAATTCTTCTCACACCGCACCAAGTTAAAATTTGGGTTCACATAAGGAACCAAAATATGAACCCGCATGCTTTGAACAATTTGAATCTCGCCCCAATGAGGATGATGTATACAAAAGTATTAAAAGATTGGTGTATCTGAAGAAGATTTTAAATGATATTCCTCATATTGCACTTTGAAACTTGAAACATATGAGCAGATTTTGACTGGTAGACCTGAAGAAAAATATTTTTAAAGAATATTTCCAATATTTCTCAAAGTTAATATTTGGGCTACCATAGGGACCCCAAACATGAACACATAGACCTGATTTGAACAAACTTAAATCTGATCCCCATGCGGATGCTGTACACAAAATATTAGATGATTCTGATTGATTGATCTGAAGAAGATGATTTTTAAAGAATATTTCTCATATAGCACTAAGTTATAATTTGGGTTCCCATAAGGAACCCAAATATGAACATAGGGACTTAATTTTAACAAACTTGAATTTGACCCCCTTAAAGATGCCGTATATCAAATATCAAAGGATTACTGGTGGATCTGATGAAGAAAATTTGTTAAGAATTTTCCTGATATTGCACCAAGTTAAAATTTGACACAACCGACTGAGGTTTTGGGCTCCAAATTGGCCAACTGGTTCAAAAATATAAATTTAGAGCAGGGCCAACAATACTGTCTCTCCCTCCCAGCACAAGCCCAAATAAAGCCCAAGAAACTTTCTTTCAACAAACTTGAATCTTGAGCCTATAAAAAAGCTGCATACCAAATTTCAAAGCACTGTGATTGGTGGTTTAAGTGAAGATTTTTTTTTAAATTTCTTGTTTTTTGGGCAATGATATCAGCTCATTGGGCTTATCTACTTATCGAAGAAACTTAAAAGGGTATCCCTCAAAGATAATTTATGCCAAGTTTGGTTGGGTTTGGTCCAGTGGTTCTGAAGAAGATGACTGATATGTAAAGCTGACAGATACCTGATGACAGTGATGGCAAAAGCTCAAGCTGACTTTCAGTCAGGTGAGCCTAAGAAATAGAAACAGGTAACTAATTTATACGTATATAAAATACCAAATAACCAGTGAGAGCAAAACCATATGGGTATACATACATCGCCTGCTCCCATGGGGGGGGGGGGGGGGGGGGGGGGAACTCACATCATATAAATATAAGGCTAATCACCTAAAAATCGTGACATCGACGCCATAGATGCGATGGGTGGTGCAATCTCACAAAATTCTAAGTTCATCAAGGGCCATAACTCCAAGAAAAATATTTGGAACAACACATCGTCGCGTGAGAACCAAAAGGTTCTATCTTCCAATTTTCATTTTTGTGGAAAACGAGGTTTGAAGTTTCGTGACCGGATTTACCATAGTAATATGTATTTTGAGGTGGTGCTCATGGTGTCCATTGTTCGAGTTGGCTTATTTCTCACTATATATGGAAATTTACAGCTATTGGCTCGTTCATTGTTTTTAAAAATACAAAAATGTGTTTGGAGATAGAACCTTTTACACACAAAACTGTCGTTTTGTATCCGAACCATAGTGCACTTGGAGATAGAACATTATGGTTTACCTCAGCCACCAATTTGGGTGCGTGCTAAAATGCGGCATCAGTTTATTGTGGGTTGGTTGGAAAATATGCAATAGCGCGTGGGTCGGGGGTGGGCAGAAGCAGGGAGAAGGGGTTTTATGGGACACGTGGGACCGTTGAGGGGGAGGGGGTAGTAATACCGGGGCCTGGCATTATTGGTGACTCGCCGATTTTCCCGAATTGCCTAAGAGCAGGATTATTTTACGTGTGGGTCCTTTACATCACGTCTATTTTGGACTTGCAGTGAATTAAGGACCCGTGCGTAAGAGAATCCTGCCTTAAGGCAATTAGCCAGAGTTAGGGAAAATCGGCGGGCCCCAATAATGCCGGGCCCCGGTTTCCAAAACTACCCCTATATTTGTGCATTCACAAAACCGGAATTTGCGGTTTTGCGGTTTTGTGAATGCACAATGTAAGTTTTGCTAATCTCGGTGTATTGCTGGCACACCAAGCTACAAACTTTCACTTTCAGTTTTAGAGCCCTTTCCTAGAATCTAGTCGAACTTCGACTAGGATTCCAGGAAAGGCTTCAACAGTAACCAAGGACTCCGGATAATCCCTCCGCCGGGGCTCGGATTTTCTCCAGACGGCCCTAGTGGCAAGTGACTGATTTTATGCAACATTCAGTATGGTACTGCGCGATATTGGGGAGTTGCAATTCCATTGCGTGTATGTATATGTAACTTTTTTGTTCTACATCACAGTTTTCGAACACAAGCTGCTCGATAAGAACATCCTCTCACGACACAGGCGTGAATATGCCTGGCCCGATGTAGTTTCCTTCAGGGATGCAGAAAATCACACACGATATCCACACATAAATTTATTTTTATCGCTGAAATATGAACTTAACAAAGTTCAACAAACACAACTCAACTTCCAGCAGTTTGTTTTGCCGGCCAGGGCGCCGGAGCCGCGATGACAGTGGGGCAAATGTTCCTATTACCTTGCCGTCATGTAGGCGGGTGTCTGGGCAAATTCTATACCTGTTACTATTTAAGTTGAATATCAATAGAAAAAGAAACAGGAAACAGACCCCAAATGAGATAGGACCATACTTATAGTTCAGTTTGTTTCAAGACCGCGGAAGCTCCCAAATCCCTGGGAACCCGCTGGGGATGGAAATCATGTTAGTGGGCAATGGGGGTGGGGGGGGGGGGGGGGGGGGGGGGGGGGGGAAGTAGTACTTTCTTATCGCGTTTGTCTTAAATACGGAACAAAATGTTCCAAATCCGAAAAGGGAACATATGCGCTCGTTTTACCATGGTCCAAAATTTAACCCAAAGTCCGCAATATAATTTTGAGGTTTGGTACATCCAAAGGACGTACTAAAACTAAAAAAACTGTATTATGAACTTTGGGTCTAACTTTCGACTAGTTTTACTGTAACTATATTGTGTGCTTATTATGACTAGTTGCAAACTTGTAACATACAATATCTCAATAAAATAGATGGCAGCGTCGACAGAAATAGGTTGCTAGTTTTGATAGAACTTTTATTATCTTATCTAGTCTATGTGGTCGTACGGCTTGTGAACGCTATGTCAGAATTTGTCCTGTTGGGGTACCCATAATTGGGGGAAAAAAACGTTGGTGAGTATATTATACCCCCCCCCACCCCCCCACCCCCCAGCTCCGCTGTTCCTGGTCTTATTGAAACTTATTGGCTATTTTGGATACCAGTGCAGTGACGTTTGTGTTATTAACTAGAACCTATCAGTCGTAAACGCCCATTTGTTATTTCCCAGCAGAGCAGCAAGAGGTTGAGGTAACAACCTAAATGTTCCAGTCAAGACTAAAGCGCAGGCTTACAAGGAAAACATGGCTGCTGGACCACTACATTTTTTCGGGCAAATATGCGGAATGTGATCTGTTCTCATCGACCGGTATTTTCCTCCCAGCGTCCCAAGTCGGCTTGCTGGGAATATTCAACCAAAACAAAAATGTCCTAACTGGACATAAAACATTTTTCAACAAACTAAGCAAAAATTGAAACAACGGAACAGTAATTAACTGCGGACTCTATAACGGAGTTTAAAACGCTGGAATGTGAAAATGTTGCGTATTGTAGACGAAGACAGAAGACAATGATCGTGATTAACCCTTTACCCAAGGTAATAGCGAAAACTGGCCAGCGCTTTTCACAAAAGTTGCCATTAAAATGATATTATGTATTCATTTTCTGTCTCAAAAACATAGCTTATGACCCCTCATTTGAAAGAGTGCGTTCAGCTCGTTCCAATAAGGGGGTCATCAGCTGTGTTTGTGAGACAAAAAATGAAAATTTTTAGTTATTCAAGAAATTTGTTTGCAGACTTAGTGTCGTCTGCTATCCACGTTGGTAAAGGGTTAATAACCCACCTATCGCGGAGCTTTCGGCCACTATCTTGCGTTGCCTTTGTCAACGATGCTTATATGATCGATGCAGCATCGAAAAAATAGCCATGTTACTAAAAGTTTCAGGGAAAGTGTGCCATTGATCTATCAAGCTATCAAGGAGTTACTTCATCTTTCCAAACTGATTGGAGCTTTATCATGAATGCCAGTGACGCAAACATCTTAAACATTTAAACATGTTTCAATAAGGAATCGCATATGATTGCCTTCAAGCTGCAGTGGAAATTAAAAGTATAAAGGTGGCAATCTTGTACCCAACAAGCAAAGTATACGTGAAAGTGTTTCACATAATTCCAATATGTTATGATCAACCTGCAAAGTTCTGCTAAACAAAATGAAAGAGTTGGTTGTGACTTTAGACAATTTTGACTAACACCGAACGAGAAGACAGTTACTTCTTAACCCGGAAAATGACCTCATAGTATTCTTTATCAATTGATGGCATCCATTTCATCATGCTTTTAATGTCAGTGACCTTTTCCTTTGGTAGCTTTTTACATTTTTTGATCACCCGCCCTGGCGGGAGGTCGTGAACCTGTTGCCGTCTGCTTGTGGCTGTCAAATTAACCTCAACAAAATCTGAGCTGGCGAAACTCATTTTATAAGCACATTTGTTGGGCTTGTCTGCTTCCACAACTAAATGTTTAACCCGTGTAAATGGGATTTTACAGAATTTAAGGTGTTTAGATGCATTTTGGAAATCATAAAAATTATCTGACCTCATCTGCACAATTTGAGTTGATTTGGGTCTAAGATTGAAAGCAGTCTTACTAAACCAAGAGGGTTGAACACTTCTGTTAGACTGAAGGCTCTCTGATTATGACAGTGTATATTGTCAACCTCCTGGACACATGAGTGTCCCGGAGTTGAAAATTTCTGTTCAATACGTTTTTCGTGCATCGATTATCTTCAAATATCGAAGTTAATGGAGAGACAAAAGAGCACAGGACGCATGATAATTCTGTCCATTATCAAACAAGAGTATCCTTGCCGCTGCATAATTCGTACTGTCGCTCATGGGTCTGTGCATGCAAATTGTGTTTAAAATGGACTTTTTGTTATCCTAATGGTACTGAAAGTTCCAAGTAAAATTTCCTTTACACGAAGATTTCATTACCGTTCACTTGAACATGGAAAATGCCACCCCCCCCCACCCACCCCCCTCGACCCCAACACACACACACTTACGAATAGACTCAGAAGTAAAAACGCACACATAATTGCCCAAGCTGGTGTATACTATAGTCTGTTATTTAAGTTGCCACCAGTCCTTACAACCAGAGACGAACCAGCACCCCCCCCCCCCCCCCACCTTAAATTCGAGAGGTTCACCAAGTCACTGGGAAGCAATATTAGGTTGCACTCGCAGATATTGTCTACATGGCCCTGATACCATTTCTAAAACAAGACATCAGCAGGTCTCAGATGCAGCATTAAATTATTGAAAGGCTACCCACACTAATTGATGGTATGATGACCGGACATTTGTGGCCCATTGATACCGGGTATTCCCCGTGGGAACCCCAGGAAGTGAGGCAGTGCTTGTTTACTATGGTAAACATGTTCTGCTTTACTGGTAAAATAGGACCCAGTCACCAATGCTTGGGGTGGAATTCCTCTAAATTTGGTATAAACGACTGACTAAACTTGACTTTATCCCATGTTTTGTCACGATTAGAAATTGTGCATTAATATGTGGCATCAAACACCAATAAATAAATGACACCGGGAATGTTCCGTTGGCCAACTAATACCCCAAAGCCGCTAGAATCGATTTTCACATAACAAGTCCTTTGCACTGACGACTTCCTGGGAGAGCCCATTTAGGTAGGCCTACCACATTTTAACACAAATTCGAGGGGGTGGGTGTTATCAGCACAAAACAGGCGCGTAACAATGAAAACATATTGGGGGGGGGGGGTGGGTGGGGGGGGGGGGGGGGGGGGGGGTCTATCAAGGCGTATCCACAGAAGGTGCCAATTATGCTGGCAGTATGGTAGCGAACATCGTGCGAGCTGTGCAGCGGAGAGGTGGGGGGATGAGCACGAGGGAGGGTATCCCCTTTCGGCAGTGGGGGACTCGGGGATTGGGGGGGGGGGTCTTCCCCCGGGAAATCTTTGAAAAATAAGGACCAAAACTCCTTTCTCAGCGATTCTGGGACTGTTAGACTGATTCCTCGGGTGAGGACTGCTGGACACTTCAAATCTGAATTCCTGATCCTTTTGTTATCAGACCTGCTTCTAAATTTATCTGTTTTGTCCACCCCTTCTTTTGTGCTTTGTATTGGACTGACTTCAAACAACGCCAAGAGTTTAATCGGGAGCATTTGTTTTTTGGCGGGGTGGGGGTATCCACAAATAGTTGAAATGGGTTTCCCAAATATTTGTCTCAGAATGCACATCTCATTTTCAAGACTCTTATGCCCTGGCAGCGTGGAACAAGATTCCACGATGTGAATAGATGGGCGTTGGAATAAAACAAACTGCACATTTTTATTGAAATATAATTTTATTACCATAACTATTCATTGAGAAAATGTGTAATCACGTGAGAGCCATAATGTTCTATCTCCAAATGTTGAGGGCGACATGAATTTCCAACAGTCCTTCTATTAGAACCAGAGTGTTCTATCTCCATTTCGTCAAAAAAGGCCGTCTTTGTGGAATTTCAGGTCGATTTCGCGTCGGTAATTGCTGGTCGTTTTTTGAATGGAGTTCCACGCGTTCTTTGTAATAGTTTGTGAGTAGAATTGAGCTACAAAACGTCAAATTTTAGACTTTACCTCATAGTTGTTGTTTTCTCGACATTCATAGGTAGCCATTCGTTAAACTTTGGTCACATGATACTTTTTGGACTTTCTATTGGGTCAGGAGATAGAACCCTCTGGCTCGAACAAAAACAACTATTTTGGAGATAGTACCTTTTTGCATTGCATTTTACGCTGATTCTAGCCACAAGGGGCATGCTAGGACCAGCTAAATCGATAAAAAAATCACCCAACGATTCGAATGACACCAATATCTCATTTTCCGCGCCAAAATGGAGATAGAACCTTCTGGTTCTCACACGACGACATGCATTGAACAGTAGCTAGACATCAATAAGATACACTTACATGCCAAATATAAAGTCATTCCATCAAGTATTTCAAAAGTTATTGAGTTTTGAAACTCGTTGGTCACAGACAAACCAACATGAAACTCGTTGGTCACAGACAGACCGACATTGCCACTTATAGAGCTGCTAGTCGCAGCTAAAAATAGATGTAAAGAATAACCTAAATTTTTTAATTTTTTAAAGGTTTATCCTTTGACTCAAAATTGCTATTTTCAAGAAGGGAAGGTTAATAAGAGGCAAGGCATATTGTGTTTGTGTGGGTAGGTTGTCGAAGAAATTAAAGCTGTCCAAAAATATAAAAAAATTTACTTTGGAAAGAAAAATTTAAAAAAAGAAGTTAGAAATGGTTCAAAAGGTGAACTTAAACTGGAGAGGCAGAATACACATTAGCAGTACATGTGATGTGTGTGGTATTATAGAGAAACTAAGGTTAATAAGAGACTAAACAACATTTAAGGCGTATACATAGAATCAATAAGAATCATAATTCAGAGATTTTTGTAAAAATAAAAAATGCAGAATTTATATTTGAAAATGATGATAGTTATGATATAGCATCCTTTAAAATTTCAAATCAGAAAATGTAGAACTAATGCTCACAAGACATTGACAAGACATGGCGTAATAAACCACAATGCCAAGAGGTATAACTCAAGAAATTGTATTTAAAAAAAATGCTGATAAACAAAGAATATACCTGTCAATAATTGCATATCTGTCTGCAGATCTTTCTTTCAGTTTGGTGAATAAATAATCTAGGAATGTTAACCATATTTCAAGACAATAAAAAAATCCTTCATGACTAGGCTGTAATAAAAAAAAAACAACACATTCTTCAATTTAAAAAAAAGAGATTTATGCACTTACCTAACAGCACCAGTAAATATGGGAAATGATTATTATTATCCTTTAGTGGTGTTGGGGTAGGACGGGGAAATCTCTCCCAAGGGGAAACATATTTCACCCAGACATGAATCTCTTTCCTGAGGGTGAAACTTACCATCCACCCCCCACACTACTTGAGGATAATTTTTCTCCCACAACATCCTACATGAGGTCATCGAAAGCAAAATACTGCTTGTGCATTAACAATTTACTGCTCTACTAATTATTCGTAGAGAAAAACAAAAGCATATTCGGAAAGAACATCAAAAAGTTCCATATATACAAAAGGTATACACTAGAAAAATGAGATCTGGCTCATGACAGAAATGGATTAACATACTGAAACTCCTGTGACGTTATTTTTTGAATTGTTGATTTTGATGATGTGGTGTGTGGTGGAAGAAAAATTTAAATTTTATAGTAAATTTCCATTCTTATTATACCTACCACAATTGTTAGCTACAGCTTGCACTACAGTGGAAGACCCTAACCCGGAAAATATACTCTCTATTTTGATCTTCCCCAAGGGATTTGGGAAAGAAAAGTGGTGCAAAAGCACCAAGAAAAAATAAGCCAAAACTGGATCGAGTGTTACCGGCACGCACCCAGTAGGGGACGCTCTTCTCCAATTAGATATCCACGTCTTCCGGTAACCAGTGCGCAGACAGTAACTAATGAATCATTCTTTTGAATCCGCCAACAATGGAGTTATGTGATCAGCGGGGAGGAAGGACTCTTACCTGAATAAGAAGACGGGAGGGCCTCCATGTAAACAATTGTGGTAGGTATAATAAGAAAGGAAATTTACTATAAAATTTAAATTTCTTATCAACCTACCTTACAATTGTTTACTACAGGCTGAATAGACAACAGGATGGAGGGAACCACAAAACCAACCCCCACATAACCCAATTGCACTGCAACCGTGGACAGAGGAAGAGGTCCCTAGGCCTATCAAACAATAGCATCACAATCATTAGTAAAAGACAATGAGAGATGAGGCGTAGGGTTCTGTGTGTGACGCACAGACAGAAAGGACAGTAACAGCACAGAGCTGGAACTGACCTTGTAAGAAGCCTAATGGCTCCTGCAACTGACGCAGATAGAAGGTGGAGAAAGTAGAAGCATTTCTCCAGTAGGCTACTTGCTTAACATCCGACAACTTGAAGGAGTTAGTATAAGCCCCAAGAGGTATGTAAAACAATCGTCAGTCGCTAGACGAGCGTAAGCCACGCGAATAGCAAGACAAATCCATCGAGAGAATGGATTAAGGAGAGATCACCCCCCCCCCTCCCTCCAAGCAAAGCAGCACCCAAGAAAGATTCCATCTTGGGGTAAGCTGCAAAGTCCTAGGCCTTTTCAAGGAAAAGTGCCGAACAAGCTTGGAGAGGTATGGATTAGTGCCGATACGAAGCTGTCCCACATTCGAAAAGGTCTCCGAAAGCATGGACCTGAACCCTTTGATGGTAACAGGCTGGAGACCCCGAGAATCAAACAGATATACCAGAAACTTCGCAATCTGTGATATCGAAGGATTGGCCTAATCAACAGAGTGATCGGCACACCATCGACAGAAGACACTTAGCCGCATAGGCTAAACCAGTGGAGTGCCTCCTTGAAGAAGAAATGCATTCCACTGCTCGTCTCGAAAAAAACCTCTACGGAGGAAACAGGACCTGACAAAAGATATGCGTGAAGGCACAATGAAGTCGGGTCGACGTTAAACCTCCTCGGGTGACCTTGGCTGAGACGGCCGCGACGTAGAGGGAGACGTGCCGGAACCGCCGCCAACAGCGAGCGGAGCTGATTGATCCACACCCGCTGAGGCGACATGGGAGCGATCAGAATGATTTGACAACTGCAGGTTCGTATCTTGGCTAGAACCTGAAGCAGAATCGGAACAGGCGGGAAGGCGTAGCCGACAAGACTGTTCCAATCGAGTGACAGAGCATCCACGGCGAAACCCAGAGGATCTGGACACGAAAGTGTCCACCTGATGGTTCCAACGAGTCGCAAAGAGATCGATGTGGGGACGACCCCAGAGATCGCAAAGCGACTGGAACACTGCCCTGTGGAGCATCCACTCGGTGGAAAAGACCCTGCCCCGTCGGGACAGGAAGTCGGCTAGGACATTCACGACGACCGGGAATGTGACGAACCACCACTCCGGCGTTGACATCCTGAGCAAGCAGTAGAAGATCCCAAGCCAATTTGTACATGGGAACCGAGTGCATGCCACCCTGGTTCCGAATGTTAGCAACCACTGTCGAATTGTCAGACAACAGAAGGACCTGGCAATTCGAAAGGTGGGGGATCCACTGCCGGAAACTCAAAAGAAGAGCAAGAAGCTCCTTCTGATTGATGTGAAGAGCTGCTTGACCCTGGTCCCATGCTCCGTGAAGGGAAAGACCTAGAGGATCCAACGTTGCACCCCATCCGAGAGCGCTGGCGTCTGCCGTCAGAACACGATCAGACGAGGGTAAGTCCAATGGAACTCCCTGCATAATCCACTGAACATCCGTCCAGGGGAGAAGGTGAAGATGAAGAGACTCCGGAAACTGAAGCACCAGATCCAGAGGATCGACACTGGCCTCCAACGACTGAGCAGAAAGTGTTGGAGACATCGGACATGCAGTCGATCTAGAGGAATGAGATCCGTCACCAAACTGCAGAGACCAAGCAGCAGGAGAATACTCCAAGCTGTCGCAGACATGGACTGGGACAGAGTCAGGGCAAAAGCTGAGAGAATCACAACCCTTACCCAGGAAACCGCCACCATATTTAGCTGAGTACGGAAGTCCATCCTCAGATGACAAAACAACTGAGAAGGGGCCAGGTCCGACTTCTCTTCGTTGACTCTGAACCCTAGTGACGTGAGCAGGCTCAACAGTGTGTCGACATCTGACTCCAGAAAGGCAGCATTGGAATGCTTCAGGAGGATATCGTCTAGATATGCCGAAGTAGTCACCCTGGACTGTGCGCGATGGAAGGCTAACACATGCGACATCAGTCGGGTGAAGGCCCAAGGAGCCAGGTTGAGGCCGAAGGGAATGGCCTTGAACTGGTAAACTCAAGATACTTTCGCGATGTCTGATGTCCGATGAATCGGAACATGAAAGTAAGTGTCTCGCAGGTCGATGCTGGAAGCAAAATCTCCCTGGTGAATGGAATGGCGAACTAACCTGAAAGTCTCCATGCTGAACTTGGGAGCAATGATAGACTGGTTCAGGATACTCAGATTGATAACCAGTCGGAGTTGGCCGTCCTTCTTCGGCACCAAGAACAGGTGAGAATAAAATGTCACTGAATGAATGTTCTTGATGACCTCGATCACCCCCTTTGACAGGAGATTGTCTATCTCCGTGATCAAAAGTTCCCGACATGTAACGTCTAAAAGAACTTGTGTTGAAAGAGGCACTCTCGACAGAGTGGGATGCCTCCGGAAGGATATCTGCAGCCCAGACCAAACAACATCTAACACCCAAGGATGTGATTGTGGCCAATGGTCTGCGAATTCTGATATCCTTCCTCCAACCTGGGATGAATCGAGGTGAGGACCTTCACTTCGAGCCTCGGCGAGGCCCGCGAGAGGAGAAACCACCTCCTCTATTATATGAAGAATCCTGAGTCCTCCCTCTAGCCTGCCGATGCTTACCCATACCCTGTGAGTATGTAGAAGCAGAGGCAGGAGGATCAGCCCTTGGCTTTGCAGAGGAAGAAGAAGGGTGCATGTTAGGCTCTGGATGGCCCCTGCCTCCAACAGAAGGCTGATCAAGCTGACAAAGCAGCAGCTGATCTTTAGAATGACGCAGGATGTCATCCAGGACCGTCGCCACGGAACCATGGAATAGTTGCGGACCCGCCAAAGAAGAAAATCAAAGAGCAGCTCGCTGCCCCTCAGGAAGGGAACGGCTTGTGTCCAACACAGCATCCCAGTGAACTAATTCCAAGTTAGCCGTGTTACAGGCATGCGTGTGATTAAGATGCATGAGCGCCTTGGAAAATACACGCAAAGGAGCCTGTATGTCGGCAAACTTATCTGGAGGCAGATAAGCAGCTAAAGCAGAGACGATGTGATCTGAGAGAGAAAGCATGCCCAGCATTTCTCTCGATAAGCCCAACAGGGACTCCAAAGTCGCCATAGGAATAACGGCAGACTTGGGCTTGGAAAGCCCAAGGGAGGTAGAGTCCTTATCCAAGGCCATCAAAGTCTGGCACACTGACGGATTGGTGGAATCGTAGGAAAGATTACGCGCTGGACGCAAAAAAGTGTCAGCCCTGGTGAGGAATGAAGTCCTCATAACCTTGGAACTCAGCTTAGAGTCCAAAGCTGTAAACGCTTCAACCACCTTTACCGACTGGCACGGTCAAAGGCACGCAGAAGAGGGTTGCTCCACAGGCTGTAGGCACGCAACCGATGATTGCGGCCTAGCTGACACTGTCGGCTGCCCTGACGGTTTGAGATCTGGAAGGAACTAAAACACAAAGTCAAGAGCTGTCCCCAAGTCAGAAGACTGTTGGCTCTCGACATCAGGTATGTCTGACCCATCCTCTGAGTCGGAAGACACATAGCCCATCACGGGCAAACCAGTCAATGCCGCGCTGCGGGGTGTGGGGGGAGAGGGGGGGAGAGGGGGGGACCACCTGGAAACCACTAGTAGCCTTGCTGGAGGCAACGGGAAGGCTCTTGGAAAGAAACTGAGTGAGAAAGGAGAGGACCTCCCTAAGCTCACGGCCCATGTCGGCCGGTTTGACGTGGGAACGAACCAGTAAAGTGGTTTCACTCCTGACCCTTGTAACCAGCGAAGGGTTACGATCCTCAAATACACTCGATGTGGGGCGATGGGTGACAGCTGAAACATCTGAAGGCAGATGCATATAGGGGTATGACATACCCCGAGGATCTACAGTGCGGGAACTCAGGAGAGTTGCCGCGGACCTCTGAGGGACAGAAGGTCCAGGCTGCACAAAAAGCGTCAGTTCCGCAAAGCTAGCCATGGGACCAGAGTGTGTGGACGAAAATGCAACAGAGTCCATGGTGATCCCACCATAAACATCCGAATCCAATGAGAAAACTGCTGGGCTCAACGGCTGAGAGACCACAGCAGAGGATTCGGCGGAGACCAAAAGCACTCGTTACCATCTCATGATGATAACAAATGTAGTCCTAGAAATTCTGTACACAGAGCTGATTGCACCTAATTTCAGTATAAAATGGCCGGCAGCAGGCATCTTGAATTTTGGACCACACCCAAAAACACTTGTTCTTGTCCCAAGGTGATAACAAAGGTACCCCAGAAGTTTCGTGAAGATCGATTCATAAATACAGCCTCTAGCCCGCGCCGTATTGACATGCGCACTTACTGTGTATAAGTAGCACTGAATAAATCAAAGTTGAGAAATACATGAAAAAGATCTACCCATTACATATACACTGCATTAAAAGTTCAGCTATCTAATTAACGCCCATCTTTGACTATAAATAGATTTCACACCTCACTGATCACAAGGGGACTATTTAGTCTCCATGACAATAAACAACCCACAGCTGTGTTTGTAAATATTGAAGCATGCTTAATTAGTTTGTAAGCAGGAGAGGGAGGATTGGAAATGCAATTTGTTGTGGAAAAGGATGATAACAGAGACTAGTTATTTTGAATTAATTAATCTTTTATTATCTTATCAGTGGAATTAAAACAATTATATACATCAACAATACAGACTTTACAAACAAAACATAACATATGTATATACAGTTAAAATAACAATGACAAATGGCTGGACAAAAAATCAGACACATGTGTCTACGATGTGGGCAGGACCGCAAAATCTGTGGTGGGGAGCAAGGTGACACCCCCAATATTTTCGTGGAGTTTTAATAATTTTTCGGCCAAGTTTGATAGACCTAGCTTAAGTGTAAAAAATTCAGAAGTGTATTCAAACCTGGACCCAAGGCCTGCAATATAATTTTTTGGCGGCACATATGAATGTACCACACCAAAAAATTAAATTGTGGGCTTTAGGTCCAATTTCTCTGAGCGAGGAAATGGCGCTTTTTATAGGCTTAATTTCAAAATTTCAATACCGGCCCGGTGTGAAAATTTTGAAATTAAGCATATGAAAAGTGCCATTTCCTAGCGCAGAGACATAAAATTATGGCATCTCAATCCAATAATTTTCATAAATGTAGGCCAAGTCTTTGAAGCAAGAAGAGTTTATCGCTAACTTTCATGAAGCTTGGAGTGAGAAGTTCTCCCCGACAAACTTATCAAATGCCCCCAATGAGGGTGGGGATGGGGGGCTCGGGTGATGTGTGATATTCCCCGGTATTTTTCGCCTTCCGCCGGCCGTGGGACTACCCAGCTACACCTAAAAACTGAAATCGCAATCCCTTCACCACCTCCAACGTACCTGCCGAATTCGCCCCACTGTCCAACATCGGACAGTGTGGCGAATTTGACAGATAACCTGGTGTATTGGCCGATTATGATAAATTCCATAGATGGGGGGTGGGAGAGGGGGGGTGGGGGGTGCATTCTACCAAATTCTGTGAGCGAGGTAAACCTAAAAACTGAAATCACAACCCATACCCTACCTCCGACGTACCTGCCAAATTCGCCCCACTGTCCAACATTGGACAGTGTGGCGAATTTGACAGGTAACCTGGTGTATTGGCTGATTATGATAAATTCCATAGATACTACTATCCGAATTCACCAAAGTTTATGATCTCTCATTGGAATGAGCTCAACATACTCATTCCAATGATAGGTAATTAGCTATGATTTTTAAAGAATTTTTTTTACATCAGTTACAGCACAGAAGGTTAAGCACTTTATACAAGCTATAAGCTTTTTAAGTAGCACAGATAGCAATAGAAAAACTATTTACAGTGGTTGTGCATCAACCCTTTACCTGTAACGTAACGGCCAAAACCGACCAGCTTTATATACAATGAAAGTGTCAATGACACTGTAGCTTAACTTGTCTGTGTGTTGTGTTTGATGAAAAGGATAATGTTCAATGTTTATGAAAGGATTATGAAATAAGACAAGAATTGTGATAATTGGGAATATGTTCATTTCTGTTCCCTGTATGCTATGTTTTTAATAAAAATAATATGAGGTGTATACTGTACTAAAGAGCTGAGGGGTGGGTTAATATGGCCCCACAGTTAATGTATATGGCCCTCACAGTTAACGTATATCAATGAATGTTAGCAAGTTACAGTGAAATTATTCCAAAATGAGTCATCCTATCAAGTTACATTGAAATCCCTTCATAAATATGGCCTGTAGACTGTGTTAAAGGTTTTCGGGCTTCAGGAATGTGTAGCCATGACGGTAGACCGATTGCAACTAAAAGTGGACGTCCTCATCTCAACATTATACTGAGTCATTCTACTAAGTTACAATGAAATCCCTTCACAAATATGACCTGTAGTCTTTACTAAAGTTTTTCGGGGTTTGGGCTTGGGAAGTCATCATGGTTGAATGATCATGACCAAATGGGGGCATTGTTATCTGGGCATCATCTGGAATGATCCTACGAAGTTACAATGAAATCTCTTCATATATATGACCTGTAAACTGAGCTCAAGGTTTTCAGGCTTTGGGCCCTTGAAGCCATCACAGTTGACCAAACACGACCAAAAGGGGATATCATCATCTAGGCATTATATGGAGTCAGCCTAACAAGTTACAATAAAATCCTTCCATAAATACAACCTATAGACTATGCTAAAGGTTTTTGTGTTTTGGGCTTGGGCAGCCATCAAGACTGAATGATCACGACCAAAGGGAACGTTCTCATCTAGACATTATATGAAGTCAACCTATCAAGTTACAATGAAATCCCTTCATAAATATGACCTGTAGACTGTGCTATAGGTTTTTGGGCTTTGGGCTCAGGCAGCCATCAGTAGAATGAGCACAACCAAAAGGAGACATTCTCATCTGGGCATCATCTGGAGTGATCCTACGAAGTTACAATGAAATTCCTTCATAAATATGACCTATAGACTGTGCTCAAGGTTTTCGGGCTTCGGGCCCCTGTAGCGGTCACAGTTGCCCAATCATGACCAAAAGGGGATGTCATCATCTAGGCATTATATGGAGTCAACCTAACAAGTTACAATGAAATCCTTCCATAAATACGACTTATAGACTATGCAAAAGGTTTTTGGGCTCGGACAGCCATCAAGGCTGAATGATCGTGACCAAAAGAGGACGTGCTCATCTAGACATTATTTGGAGTCATCCTACCAAGTTACAATGAAATCCCTTCATAAATATGACCTGCAGGCTGTGCTAAAGGTTTCCGGGCTTCAGACAGTTGCCCTATCGTGTCCAAAAGGGGCTGTTCTCATCTAGACATTATATGAAGTCAACCTACCAAGTTACAATGAAATCCTTTCAAAAATATGACCTGAAGACTGTGCTAAAGGTTTTCGGGATTCGGGCTCGGGCAGCAATTATGGTTGAATGATCGCAACCAAAAGGGGACGTGCTCATCTAGACATTATTTGGAGTCATCTTACCAAGTTACAATGAAATCCCTTTATAAATATGACCTGTAGACTGTGCTAAAGGTTTTCGGGCCCCTGTATTTATTTATTTATTTATTGTTGTTTATGGTCACATACTTCTGCACAAGGGCTAATCATGACCACAACATGGAGATGAAGTCAAGGTCAGTCAATCGTTTATACCCCATGTTGCCTATTTTAGAGGACTCGCACCCCAAGCATTAGTGACTGGGTCCTATTTTACCAGTGAAACAGAGCTTGTTTACCACAGTAAACAAGCACTGCTTCACTTCCCAGGGTTCCCATGGGGGATCGGGCCCCTGTAGCCACCACAGTAGCCCAATCGTGTCCAAAAAGGGCTATTCTCATCTAGACATTATATGAAGTCAACCTACCAAGTTACAATGAAATCCCTTCATAAATATGACCTGAAAACTGTGCTAAAGTTTTTCGGGCTTCGGGCTCGGGCAGCCATCATGGTTGAATGACCGCAAACAAAAGTCCATCTCATCTGGGCATCATCTGGAGTGACCCTACAAAGTTACAATGAAATCCCTTCATAAATATGACCTGTAGACTGTGCTCAAGGTTTTTGGGCTTCAGGCACCTGTAGCTGTCACAGCTGACCAATCACGACCAAAAGGGGATGTCATCATCTTGGCAATATATGGAGTCAACCTAACAAGTTACAATGAAATCCTTCCATAAATATGACCTATAGACTATGCTAAAGATTTTCAGGCTTCGGGCAGCCATCATGGTCGAATGATCGCAACCAAAAGGGGACATTCTCATCTGGACATCATCTGGAGTGACCCTACGAAGCTACAATGAAATCCCTTCATAAATATGACCTGTGGACTGTGCTCAAGGTTTTCGGGCACCTGTAGCCATCACAGTTGACCAATCACAACCAAAAGGGGATGTCATCATCTAGGCATTATATGGACTCAACCTAACAAGTTACAATGAAATTCTTCCATAAATACGACCTACAGACTATGCTAAAGGTTTTTGGGCTCGGGCAGCCATCAAGGCTGAATGATCACAACAAAAAGGGGACGTTTTCATCTAGACATTATTTGGAGTCATCCTACCAAGCTACAATGAAATCCCTTCATAATTATGACCTGTAGACTGTGCTAAAGGTTTTTGGGCTTCGGCCCCCTGTAGCTGTCACAGTTGCCCAATCGTGTCCAAAAGGGGACGTTCTCATCTAGACATTATATGAAGTCAACCTACCAATTTACAATGAAATCCCTTCATAAATATGACCTGTAGACTGAAGGTTTTTGGGCTCGGGCAGCCATCATGGTTGAATGATCACAACCAAAAGGGGACTTTCTCATCTGGGCATCATCTGGAGTGATCCTACAAAGTTCCAATGAAATCCCTTCATAAATATGACCTGTAGACTGTGCTCAAGGTTTTCGGGCTTCGGGCACCTGTAGCCGTCACAGTTGACCAATCACGACCAAAAGGGGATGTCATCATCTTGGCAATATATAGAGTCAACATAACAAGTTACAATGAAATCCATCCATAAATATGACCTATAGACTATGCTAAAGTTTTTTGGGCTCAGGCAGCCATCCAGGCTGAATGATCGCCATCAAAAGGGGACATTCTCATTTAGACATTATTTGGAGCCATCCTAAGAAGTTACAATGAAATCCCTTCATAAATATGACCTGTAGACTGTGCATAAGGTTTTCGGGCTCCATGCCCCTGTAGCCGTCACAGTTGCCCAATCACGTCCAAAAGGGGATTTCTCATCTAGACATTATATGAAGTCAACCTACCAAGTTACAATGAAATCCCTCCAGAAATATGACTTGTAGACTGTGCTAAAGGTTTTCGGGTTTTGGGCTCGGGCAGTCATCATGGTTGACAGATCACGCCCAAATGGGGAAATTCTCATCTACACATCATACGGAGTCATCCTACCAAGTTACAATGAAATCCCTCCATATTAAACATGACCTGCAGACTGTGCTAAAAGTTTTTTGTGTTTCGGGCTTGGGCAGCCATTACGGTTGACAGATCAAGACCAAAAGGGGACGTTCTCATCTAGGCATTATACAGAGGCATCCTACCAAGTTACAATGAAATCCCTTCATAAATACGACCTGTAGACTGTGCTAATGGTTTTCGGCTCAGGCAGACATACCGGTTGACCGATCACGACCCAAAAAGGGACGTTCTCATCTAGACATGACCCCAAACCTGCACATGAAATTTTGTGACGATCAGACAAGAACTACGGGGTGTAGCCTGTGCTAAAGGAAAATGTGAACAGACTCACAGACTTCCGCACGCGTGATGGCAATAGCTTATCTTGACTTTGTCAAGTTAGGCTAAAAATCGCCATTTTATTATGTTTTCAATTTTTGTCTCAAAAACATAGCTTATGACCCCCACATTGGAACAAGCTCATTGAACCTGTTCCAATGAGGGGTCATAAGCTATGTTTTTTAGTCAAAAATTGAAAATTTTTAGATGTTCAATAATTTGGAGACTTAATTGTATTATCGGTTTTCAATTTCGGTGTTTTCTTGTTCATTTTTAGAAAATGTCATCCTGAATGTTTTAACTGGTGAATTTCTTATAAATTTTCGAAACTTTGGAGACTTAATTATGTTATAGGTTTTCAATTCCTGGGTTTTCTTAATCCTTTTTATAAAATCAAGTTTTTGTTTAGCTGTTTCCTTTTTCCAACACTCGTGGTATTTTTGTTTTTTTTGGGGTGATAACTGCTTCCATTCTTCATGAAGACTTACAAAAAGGTTACGGGTCTGCGAGAAATTTTGCAAATGTTTATTTTTCGAAAGTTCTTTTCTCCTCTGAAACACATAATACACAGCACTATTTCTTCCAGGAGAGATGAACTTCTTTTTTTTTCATTTCGATTACTTTTGGGGATTTTCATACAACTAATCATGTTAGGTTTTTTATGGAAATATTTTTTTTCTAGAGTGAGATCTTTTAAAACTGACAAAGTTTTTGGTATACTAAGGCTGTAGTCTACGACAGGCAATCTCTCATTTCGGTCAATACAGTCTTTAATATATTTAAATGAGAGGATTGGGAAACCACGTCGAAGTGCCTGTCTGCTTGAGAGTGGAACCTTCTTACTTTTTAATGTTGACTCTAATGTTAAAACTGTATAAATTTTGTTTGACATACCTTTCCCCCTCAATGGAATACTGTTGTCGATTTTCCCACCATGCGTTTTGATTATTTTTTGATGGAACAGAAGACACAAGCTAGTATCCCAGCAATTTGAGCAAAATTGAAAAATTGAAAGTGCAGATAGCTTGCAAAACGGTATTACTAAAACAACAAAGCTATACATCAAAGAAATAATGGAACAGAAGACACAAGCTAGTATCCCAGTACTTTGGAGATTTGTTGTTATAACAACAACAGCCATCTGTACTTTTAATGGTTAAGTACAGATGACTTGCAAAATGGTGTTACTGAAACACAAGACACAAGTTAGTATATATATAATGTCTGAGGGGGTTTTGTCCCGAGGGGTTTTTGTCCTACGATGCAAAAAATGAGGGGGTTTTGTCTGATGGGGTTTTGTCCTGAGGGGGTTTTGTCCTGTTACCAATGGGGCCACATCAACAAACTTCATCATATATGGTGTTAATTCTTTATACGAATATTTTAGGCAGAAAAGTTGATAAAAAGATTCGGCATGCACTAAATATCTTTCTTTATCAGTGGTAGTGTAGCCCCAAACATAATCATCTGGTATTAAAGATCCCTCTGGCCTTCCCTCACGTAACGCTGGTTCAGGGTCTTTTTTCAGAATGTGTATCATTTCATAAAAGTTGTTCCAAATAGCATTTGTCAATGAGTAATCAGTGTAGTACACTGTTTCAAGTCCTAACTGATTTCTTACAGAAGCTGACAATTGATGTTTAATTTGCTTTTCCCTAACTACATGTTTCAAAACTGGTGGATAATTTGTGTTTTCGCGAATTTCAGGTGGTGCAATTATTACATATGCATGGTCCTTATTTAATTTAACTGGTTCTGGCTTACCTTGAGCATCAAAATGAATTTTGAAATTTCCCTGATGGACCCCCCTAGTATTTATATTATTTTCTAAATTTAGTAATTTCTCTCTTTTGTATTGTTCACCATCTTCACCCTTCTGACTCATGATATGTCCCTCTGAAAGAATGTTTCCAATTTTAAGATTTACAAATTTTTCCACAACCCGTGCCAAACCGTGTAATAAACAGAAAATAGTTCTTTTAATTGGGATTGAACTGAGTAATGTTTGTTTGTGTTGTCTATCAATTTTTAATGTCAGTTTAGTTCTAAGTCCTGTTTTTTTATCTACTTCTTTCCTGTGTTCTTTATTAAGAAGCATATATATATTCCATCCCATGTCTGTTGTTGGTCCAAGATTATTTTCCCCATCAAGAATCAAAATCATTTCATCCCCACTCAAATAAAAGTTACAATTATTTTTTTGCCTATTTTCAATCAACAAATTTAAATTTTCTATATTTTCCTCCAGGTTATCCCGCAAGTCGCTTTCATAAAAAATTGTAAACTAACTTTGGTGTTTGGTATTTGTGACCATTTAGAAATAAATTGTAGTCTATAGGGCTTATAGAAAAGAAAGTGATGGGTCGTCCACCAATTTCTCTGCCATCACCATATAGCCTGATATTTGTTATTTGATTTTTTTTGTAAAATGGGAATTTAAAACTTAAAACCTCTAAAAGTCTATCTATACTTACAACCCAACCACTGAAAGTTCTTTTGGGAAGAAGGATGGCCTGAAATTCTTTTTCATAGGTTTTTTTTTATTTTTCTTTCTATTCTTTGAGATGGCATGACCCCAAGTTGCAATTTTCTAAATTCTTCTATAAGTCGAACACCACTATAATTTTCCTCAAGGTTAATTAACCTTTCTGGCGTTATTTTTAAAATATTTGGAGATTCCTTTCGGACTATTTCCTCGAGAAGGGTCATGCCATTTTTTTTCTTTACAGACCTCAAAACTGCAGATATAGTTTCCATTGGCATCTTCGTCAATTCCTTATATGGGCATTTTGTTTTACCCTGATTTTGTGGCATCCAGGTATTTTCCTTCATTTTACTACTTGTACCTAAATCGTGAGAGAAAACCAATTTGCTTTTTATTAATGTTTTTGTACCCGAGTCTTTTAACTTTATTGGTGTTTGCTGATTAGTTTGAATTTTAGTAACAGATTTGTGATTTTTAGATGAGAGCAAGTCAATTGTTAAAAAAGCCTGAACAACCTCTATATAGATTTCATTCAATTTATAATGTGCTGTTAAAGTTAAACTAGAAGGGGTATCAGTTCCCCGTGGCTCACCAGCAGGTGGCCAATGTAAAAGGGTGAATGGAGTAAAAAAAAAAGTCCACAACCTGCACACAAAAGTCCAAAATTAAAGTAAATAATGAGCTAAAGGGTGAAATAATATAATAATAGCCCCAAGAAGCATGTTATCATAAAATAGGAACCATGGCAATATGCTACAAGGTAAGTCTCCACTTTGAAGAAAAGAAAGACAAACCTCAAAACCTGCACATAAAAGTAAAAACAAAAAAGTATCACATTTGTTTCAATGGGTTAAAATTGAGAAAAATACCCTGATAATGTCACAGTAATCACCATTGCAATATGCCAGTAAGGTGAAACTCTACCTGAAAAATATCCACTTGGAAGAAAAGAAAGAAAAACCTCAAAACCTGCACATAAAAGTCAAAAAAGTATCACATTTGTTTCAACGGGTGAAAATTTAGAAAAATACCCTGAAAATGTTACAGTAACCACCATGGCAATATGCCAGTAAGGTAAAACTCCACTTGAAGACAAAATTTCAAAACCTGTACACAAAAATCAAAAACCTGCACAGAAAAGTCAAAAACCTGTACACAAAAGTCCAAAATACAAGTAACTAAGCATGGAAAGGGTTGAATAAAATATTACTATCCCTGAAAAACATGCGGACATATAAAAAATAAACAGCTGCGCCATGAGCGCATGATACGCCCGTTATTAATTACAAGAGGGAACCACACAATATGAGTATACATGTGTACTTGTCAGGTTACATATACTTGCCACCAAAAAATCATGAAAATTGCTCAAAGTCCAACATGTGGAAAATTGCCTATATTTTGATGAATAAAGTCCCATAACTCTGGAATGACAAATCAGATAGCGACACAAATCGAAAGGGAGATTCCTTCTATCGACATATACTTGCAACCAAAAAATCATGAAAATTGCTCTAAGCATTTTCAAGTTATTGTTCGACATGTGAAAAGTAAAGTCCCATAACTCTGGAATGACTAATCTAGTGGCGACACCAACTGAAAGGGAGCTTCCTTCCATCAACATAAACCACCTACCAAAAAATCGTGAAAATCTCTCAAAGCATTCTCGAGTTATCATACGATGTGTAAAAAATCAACAATTTTCTAAGTTATCAAGTCCCATAACTCTGGAATGACTAATCGAACGGAGACACTAAACGAAAGGGAGCTTCCCTCCATCGATATACACCACCTACCCAAAAATCACGAAAATCTCTCAAAGCGTTCTCGAGTTATCGTACGACGTATAAAAAATCAACAATTTTCTAAGTAATAAAGTCCCATAACTCTGGAATGACTAATTGAACGGCGACACTAAACGAAAGGGAGCTTCCCTCCATCGATATACACCACCTACCCAAAAATCACGAAAATCTCTCAAAGCGTTATCGAGTTATCGTACGACGTGTAAAAAATCAACAATTTTCTAAGTAATAAAGTCCCATAACTCTGGAATGACTATTCGAACGGCGACACTAAACGAAAGGGAGCTTCCCTCCATCGATATACACCACCTACCCAAAAATCATGAAAATCTCTCAAAGCATTCTTGAGTTATCGTACGACATATGACCGGACGGACAGACGGACAGCGGTATACCATAATACGACCCGTTTTTTCAAAACGGGCGTATAAAAAGCAAAAAAAAAAAAAAAAAAAATCAAAACCTGCACATAAATGTTCAAAATGAATGAATCCGGACGCCGATGCAGATGCAGACGCTGACATGAGGGCTATACCATAGGCTCACACAATTATCATTGGTGAGCCAAAAAGCATCAAGGAATATGTATTCCTGAAAATGTTTCCAAAATAAAAAAAAATCTTTAATTTTACCAAACTGTCTATTCAATATTTCATCAAGGAATTTGTATCCAACTTTTTATGTTTTTTTATCTAATTTAAGAAGTTTCATGGCAGCTTTACAGTGAATAAATATGCCTTTATCTTCAATTTTATATGCAACTGCAATACCAGCGTCACTAATTTTACCATCAGATATCTGCTCGAAATGAGATACTGTTTTGAAAACAGAAGCAATTTCATCAGTATCTGCTACCTTACCATTTATTTCATTCTTATTTATTGCCAATATGGGCTGCAAAGCACTCAGAAATTCCATACACTTAACTCGATGTTTGTTGGGTGTTGAATGCCTCTCATTTAGGATGATTGGTAATGCATCCACCCTCACAAACAAACGCTGCTTATTGCAATTATTACCAAATATATACATGTCAGTGACTGTATTTAGATTTTCAAGCCTTTGATCGAGAAATCTGTAACCATTTTTTTCAATTCTTTTTGTTAAATCAAGTGCATCAAATATATCTTTGGTGCTGGCATAAAGATGACTGCCAATAGATTCAAACACAATCTTTGTACCTCCTATTTCTATTGATGGTTTAGATTTGACAGTTTCCAAGAATGATAGGTTTATTTTTACCATCTAAATGTGTTAATGTAGTTTCAGTTTTCCTATCATTTTTAGAAATATGTTTAAAATCATTTGTGTTATTGCATGTCTCAAGAGATGCATCTTTTTTCTTATAAATCATAAGCTGTATTCCAAAATGTGATGATGAAAGTAGAAATTCGGGGTTACTAGAATGCAATTCACCTCTACATTTTGCCTCGTGAAGAGAACAGTGTTCATTTTTGTTTTCAGGCCATCCAACAAAAGAAATGAACCTTTATGCTTAACAACTGCAACAAAATGGCAAGGCTCTGTTTGAACAGCTGCAGTGAATTCATACATCATTAACCTTAATCACTTCCTTCATTTTAATTGGAGGTACCTGACAGTTTTTTGAATTCACAAGCCCAAATTCTAAAAACATAAAATCTGGCATATCAAATTTAGGGTTAACAGTAAAGTGGGTATACTTCCATCAATCTCAAATAACATCAAACAATCTATACACTTATTTATTATTTTCCATGTTATTTGAAATTTATTTTTTGGCTGAGCTGTATTGATTAAAGAATGGAAGCCTTGCAAAATTTCAGCACCCACGCGACCTTTTGGACTGAAATATTGAGGAAGATTATTACAGCACAAGTCCCAAACAGGTTCCCTCATAGCACAGGAAGCCGATTTAGAGGTCTTCCTTTTCTCACAACATTTAACTAGAACAGAGTGTAGACTACTACCAATGCCATTTGATGTGCAAGATGTGTTTGTGTTTGTACAGGTATATACAGTCTGTTTGTCATGCAAGAACACTCCATAGTAATAGCACTCAATGAGGGTGTCAATAGCACAACTGTATCCATGAGTATGTTTCTTGCATGGTGCGCGGACAAAACCCCATGGGACAATAACCCATGCAGACAAAAACCCATGGGACAATAACCCATGTGGACAAAAATCCATACTAGGCAGACAATAACCCATGAATTGAAATTTTATAAAGAGGCGGACTTTAACCCATACTGGGCTGACAGTAACCCATGAATAACCCATGAATTGTAATTTTACCCCATGAATTTAAATTTTAATAAAATTTATTCTTTTAATTTAAATTTTTTGAATATTTTACAAAAAAATTTCAACAAAACCCCATCATGTGACGACGAGCCTGTTCCAATGACGTGGTTTTGTTGACATTTTTTGGAAAATATTGAATGTTTCAACAGCTTACTTTGGGAAAATTAACAAAATTAACAACACTTTTCATGTTAATCTTTTTTTATTTTACTTTCAGTTTCAAGAGAAAACACATTGTCATATAAATAAAAGCAATAACAAAAAAGCATTTCGAAGTAGCATATATTACATTTAAATTCAGACACTGACAGAATTTATAAAAACATGTATTCAAATATATATTACGAGTGCTCATTTCAATATATTTCAAGGCCTTTCTTATAACGCTACGTTTTTTTTTTCTTCTCTTTTTGCACCAATAAACCTGAAATATATTGGAATGACTACTCGTAATGTTTATGTACGTGTTTTAAACTGCCACAGTCCCTTAGAAATTTAATTGTGTTTACATTTAAATGATTCAGATTCTCAACATTGGTGTCTAAACAATAAAGAAAGCCATATTATCAGTCTCCATATTGTTATTGTCACTCTCCCCCTTTTTTATCTGAACCAGAAATACGCTTCACTCTTGGAACACAAAGGCTGATCCTATTACGCATAGTTAGTTACTTTGCCATTTATGTTAATCCATGATTTATGATATTGTGATGTGACGAGGTTTCCATCTAAACTGATTATCCTTTGCACTATACAAAGTTTATTGCTTTCCCAATCCTATTTTCAAAGGTTGTGTTTTGATACCAATTCACAACTTTGGTGGCATAGCTCGTTTGTTGTCCAACAAACTTGAGATATACTATGCCTGATTTTGTTTTGTCAGCACTAAAAACCACATATATTTCAAGTTCGTTGGCATTAAAAAATACCCAGGCCCTTGTATTATTTCTTGGAATGCATTTGGGGAGCTCCCTGAATGCATTCCAAGAAATAATACAAGGGCCTGGGTTTTTTAACACCAACAAACTTGAAATGTACTATACAAAATTCATCAGCTTGACTTATTTACACCTCATGCATAACCCAATACATTCTAAAAATTCTTCCAATGTTTTAGTCTCATTTTGCCTATCGTGACACAAGTTTACTATACGTTCTCCAAAGATTTTGTGGTTTCGCTTAACTCTTTTTTGGGGTTGCTGCCCAATTCGATGCTGTAAAATTGTTGTGGTTGCCAGAGCATTGTCTTGTTGAAAACCATCTATTAAAGTCCAGATACTGGGATGCTTATGTCCAATGAGTTCACTAAATGAGTTGTTCCACCCCTCACATATATCATTTGTTCTGTCACCTCCTTGTAAAGTTACCTCATGTACATTCCACACCTCAGGAGGGAACAGTGATTTTTGGCAACGAAAGCGAATTGCTGGAAGTGGATTATTTAGGTCCTCAGAAGGAGCCTGCACTGTACGGTATCTACCAGAAACATATGTGGCAGCAAAGTAGGAAAGAAAGTCCTCCAAACCTTCTGGGGTATTTTGCCTTAAATGTTCCATCTCCAGAGGAACACCGTCTAATGGTAAGAATGCCAGCCCATCTACCATAGCACAAAAGCCTTTCACTTCAATATTAGTTTTATATAAATTCACAAGGCCCAAGTCTTGAAGCTTTCTCCAAGTACTCTGTGTTAAGTGGTAATAGCAACCTTGGGCAATGACGTGATCACCAAAGACACGCTTGATGGCATGAATAGCAGAGATTTCGAAATCAGTAACAACAGTCTGGGGGTCATGCTCAAAACCTAGGTTCTTTCATCGTGACTGGACAGCTCCTAACATTTCCTCGTACAATGCTTGGGATTTTCTAGGGAGCAAAGCATATACACATGAAACAGCAGCATCCCCTAATGGCACTCTTATCACATACAATTGTTTATATAATTTGGGGGCCAAGGAAAAGGTTCCATCCATGTGCCACTGATCAAATCGGCCCAAGAGTCGTAAGCCAATCTCTGAACCGAATATCAGTATCCTATTGCTGGTATCTGCACCACCATCGTAAATTAGGAAAGGTTTTGGATCTTCCTCTCCTATTGTTATCCAGCGCCCATTTAACTCAATTTCCTGTTGGGTTTTGGGTTCTGTTGGCCGAATGCCATGCTTTACGCGCAAGATTTGATGCCGAATGGTGTCTGGTTTCCCCATTGTAGTACGTACATTGTCATTAGCAGACAATACTGCCTCTGCTAAAATCTGAGTTGTTTTAACTTTCTTGTTTCCTGCATCATTTTTGATTTTGACACACAGTTTAGCATCAAGTACGTCTCCTTCTTGTGGTTCGTGGTTGTGATCTTTAAAATTGGATGATGTTACCATAGCCAAGTCTGTTGTCACTGCACCACTGCATGACAGAGCGCAACGTTTAGTGCATTCCCATCTGATGCTTTTCTTATTTAACATCTTTTTGGTATACATAAACCCATCAAAACAAAGTTTTGAACCACCTTTGTTGTTAACTATTATCTCCATATTTGATAAAAGTTCAACATTATTTACCCATTCTTATACCTTTTTGCTGAAGCCACACAAGCTGTTGAGAAGAAATGTCGATGATCGCAAAGCGAGTAAATGTTATCACAGCATAAAAAATCATCTGGTACCTTCCGACATTGTGATTGTTAAAGAAACAAAAGTGACAACTATAAATTGCAACAAGAAAATGATCAGTGCCAGCATCTAATTCTAATCATCACTGGGAAAAAACAACAAACAATGCATTGAACAATTCATAAAAAGTCGGCTCCAAAACAAGCGGATTTAATCCTGCCATATGGGCATAGATGTAATATTATTAAGAAAACAAAACAAAAAAAAAAAGAGAAAATACATTGGAAAAAAGAGGAATAAGTTTAATCCAAAGTGAAAAAAAATCAGTGAAACAAAAATAAAATAACCGCAAAAACCAAATAAACTCCACAATTAAAAAAGGGGGAAATGTCCACTTAGTATGGGTTATTGTTTGCCTAGTATGGGTTTATGTCCGCATGGGTTTTTTCCCATGGGTTTTTGTCCGCATGGGTTATTGTCCCATGGGTTTTTGTCCGATGTTCTCTTGCATAAACGACCATTTTGAAAGTGAGGAACTTTATACATAATAGACAATAAAAATAGAAATCATGAAATATGGGGATTGAGGGTCGGCTTTATATCAGTTCAAAACCTACAAAATTATACACCCAAAAAAAGGATTGAGTTTGTTATTAAATCAAGTTAAAGCTGCTGCCAGCAGCCATGACATGATTTAATGACAAGCTCCATGGTAAGTGAATTAATCCTCAAATCAGTTATCTTTGTGAAATATCATCACAGTTCCTAATTATTATTTTTTTAAAGTAGAGAGGACCGTCTTGCGTGTGGTCTCCTAATATCTATCAATTATTTTAGTTTTCAAACATTATAAGGCACTATGGAAATAAATCAATAGCTTACCCAAAATTTACTTTGAAATAATCCAACTTTTCTTTGGGTTTGTTATTAAATCAAGTTAAAGCTGCTGCCAGCAGCCATGACGTGATTGAATGACAAGCTCAATGGTAAGTGAATTAATCCTCATATCAGTTATCTTTGTTTGTGAAATATCATGATAGTTCCTAATTATTATTTTTTTTAAACTAGAGGGGGTCCGTCTTGCGGGTGGTCCCCTAATATCTCTCAGTTATTTTGGTTTATGAAATATCATGACAGTTCCTAATTATTATTTTTATGATTTAATGACAAGCTCAATGGTAAGTGAATTACCCGGTGGTAGTTATTTTGCCTGAAGAGTTAACACAGGCTAAAATCAAAGAATGTGATGACAGCTGACCCCTTGTCCAAAAATCAGTTATTTTAGGTTATGAAATATCCTGACAGTTTTTTGTTTTTGTTTTGTTTTTTTTGTTTTGTTTTTTTTTTTTGGGGGGGGGGATTTGTTACAATCAGTTTACTTTAAAGTACAAATTCAACTCTTCTTTGAGTTTGGTATTAAAACAAGTCAATGACCTGATTTAATAACAAACTCAATGGAAAGTGAAGTCAACAGCAATTCCCACCAGGCAGAAAATTGTAGGTTTTGTAGCTGATATAAATACTGGAATTTTTTGGCAGTCATTTCAACACTTCTTGGAAAGTCATACACATTCTTGTATTTCATCATCACTCTCTTCATCTACAAAATTTAATATTTGTTCCCGATATTTGTCACCTACATGTACTAATTCATCTCGTCTATAAAATGCAGTTTTGACATAACACATTAACATGTAATGATTGGTTACTTTTAAATGAATTTTGGTAACAAAAACAACCTTGTTATACTGTAACTCTGAGACATCCCATCTCTCTCCTAAAATGGGATCTAATAATCCAACTGAACCATCACATAACTGGTAATTAACACTCATTGAAGTTAGTGACAAGCCAGAGAAAAGAGGTAAATCTATTTCTGAATCAATAATTCCTAGGAAAAATTGCCTTCTGTGGGATTTGTTTTTGAAGGCTAAGTCTAGTTCTTTCTTAAAATGGAACTTAATGAGAGATTCTCTTATTATACTTTTATTGTTCTCAGTGTGTAAAGAAATCATTGTTTCTTTAACTTTTTCCTGTATTTTTTTCCCTTCCCTATCTAAGTCTAATTTTTGGGGCTGGAGTCTTTCAATTGTTGAAGTTATTTTGACATTGCAATCAACAGAATTGTTATTTAAAAATACCCTGTAAAGTCCTTTGATGTTTGGCCATAACTTATATCTGTTACAAGAACAGCCAGTCCACTGGTGTCCCTGATTTCAGCTGTCTGACCCAACTCAATCAAAGTTGAATTCTCCCAAACCAAGGGTAGCTGCTGCTGTTGCTGTTGTTCCAAAACTTCCTCTTCGGGGACCAGTCCACTCGCAGCAGGAGGTACTACTTTTCTGGATGTCTTTCTTACTGTTCTCCTCTCTGCTTTCCCGTCATCAATGTTACTGGAGCCTGGAATAAAACACAAGAAGATATATTGAGAGAGAGAGAGAGAGCAACCTTGTTAACAAAATACCTCCCCCCCCCCCCCCCCCTGTGTCTTATGATGGTCATTTACACCAGAGTATAACTACATATACAATCTATGACAATCAGAATTTTCTAAGTCCGAGACGAAAACTTGAAGGGAATTTTGTTGGTGTAAAAATTGAAAGAAACGCATAAAAAACGGGGAAAAAAATATCTTATAATAAGATTTACCACCCTGCCCCACCCCCCACCCCCTTAAAATTCCGACCCCTCAAGAGCAATCTGCGGGTCAGACTACATCCCGAGCTTGGTGAAAATCTGGCCAATGACCTGGAGGAGTAGGCAGACAAACACTGCTCAAATTATAGTATGATTTTATTGATTTAGACAATTATATTAAATTACCTTTTACAACATGTCCAAAACTAATGGTTCTTTCGACATCTCCAACTTTCACCTTGATTTCTCTCCAGAACCTATCTATGGTGACAGGGAGTGCGGTGGCTCAGTTGGTAGAGGTGCAGGCTGCAATCCGAGAGGTCCTTGGTTCGAATCCCACCTGCGGCAACCGCGTTGTGTCCTTGGGCAAGACACTTCATCTCCATTGCCCGCGTGGGGGCACGATGACGCCTTGTACTAAGGCGTACTGCACGTCGATGGTGCGCATGTCTTCAACCGATCTAACCCTGCCTGTGCTGCAGTGCGGAGTTACGATGTTGGGGAGCTGGCAGCTGCTCGTCATTGCTCGGTGGTTCTCTCCGGGTATGCCGGCTTCCTCCACCAGTAAAACTGTCACGGTCATGATTAGCCATTGTGCATAAATATGTGACCTTAAACACCAATAAATAAATAAATAAATAATCTATGGTGACAGCCGTACCGGATAATATGGACAAATTTTCATCGATGAATACAACTTCATCACCGGCCACCAGGTTTTTACCAACTTCTAAATGGTGTCTGGTTCTTTTAACCCTTTTACTGGGTAATCCTGAAACCATATAGAAAAATCTAAATTATTTACTACGTTCACCTAGACATGTTGGTCGTGGTACTCAAAGAAAAGCAGTGGCAACTGATCAATTAACAGGTGTGAAAAATAAATATGGCAGCTTCGGAGCTACTGTTTGAACTTAAGTCATTAACGAGTGGCTCACAAAACGAAGCTGTTAAGTGCTAACCAATGTTTTGAGAGGCATAAAGAAGTGGGAAAAAACTTTTTCTCACTTCAAAGTCCAAACCGAAATGCAAAGTAACTAAGTAATTTTTCCTAATCTTCTGTTTTTTTAGCAAAAATGCAAAGTAACTAAGTAATTTTTCCTAATCTTCTGTTTTTTTAGCAATATTATAAATAAAGGGACAATTGTTGTACCTCTTATCCATGTAAAAGCAATATTCAATAGAACATTAATCCAATTAGATAAAACCAAAAAAGGACAATGGAAAGAGTTACCATACTTGGACACAGTTGCGTTGCAAACTTTTACAAAAAATTGAAAGCCGGAGAAATAATTGACAAAAACTTCACATGGGACACAAGTTCGTGCATAAATTTGGAAATATCCTACTTCGGAAAAGGAGGACCAACAGCAAGGACAATAAGCACAAGCGAACAGATGAAAGACTGTGTTCAATTTCAGCCATGTAAGGTATTTTTACAGATAGGAGGAAATGATGTTACGAATAATGTGTCACCCAACGATGTCGTGGACAGAATAAATAGGTTTGTTTGACATCTCCAGGAAAGTGGAGTGAAAATCGTCGTCGTAGGAAGTCTTTTCCGTAGGTTTAAACCTAGGTATATGACAGCCGATAGTTATAACAGGTTTGTTGAGGAGGCGAACAAGCTACTTGACCAACTATATATATCACACCCAACAGTGCACTTTTGGTCGCTGAGGGGTTTGAGACGAGTGGACATGGTCGATATATACTGCCAAGATGATGTACTTCTCAACACCAAAGGTTACTTGAAGTACGCCAAACAGGTTCGACTGGCAATCAAATGTGAAAACTACAGGAATTAAAATATGAACACTGAACAGTATTTATTTATTTATTGGTGTTTAAGGTCACATACTTATATGCACAATGGCTGATCGTGACCACAATGTGCATTTTACTGAAGGTCATATGGGAAATCATACAAATCGTTGGCCGCACCCCGGCCGTAACGCTGACCTAATGGTGTTATTATCATGTATTTATTAATTTATTGATGTTGTAAGTCACTTTTCAGCAGCTATGGCTAATCGTGACCACAAATAAGTCAAGTTTACCCAATCATTTAAATTCATAAAAGGTAAAGGGTTAAGTCCGGGGGAGTGAAGCCAACATATAGACAGCCCCTCGGAAGTGCCGCCACAACCCCTCCCCCTATTAGCTTACAGGCTACAGGGCGAGCAGAGGGAGGGTTGTCCTTTTTGCTCAAATGCAAAGATTGCCTCATCTGAGAGAATAAAAAAAATATAAAATGCCATTTTTGATAGGTCTACCCCCCCCCCCCCCCTCTCCCTGTAATACATCATTATTCTGCCCCCACCCACAAGAAAAACCTCATTCATGTATCTTGGACGCAGCATTATGAACAACCGGAATAAAACAAAGGTGTAAAGTCAAGTTTATTCAATCAATCACATTTTAGAGGATTTCCACCCCGACATTGATTTCCGATCCCAAGTTGTCAGTAATACAGGACTTGTGTACCCCATCAACAAGCACTGCTTCACTTCCCACAGGCAGGTTCCCACGGTAGAAATAGTAAGCTGTTATCTCCGAATATAGGAATAAACTAAAAATGCCTCAATATACCTGACAAATTGTTTTAACACTCTCAAGTTCTGTACACATGCAATGTTTCAACACAATGGGTCTCTGAATTTGACCTGGAGGTGCATTGGCTGAAACTTTGTGCAAAAAAAATAGCAATGCCGGTTGTTGTGTAATCTCAACTCTGAGTTTGAGATGATAAACATAACAAATGAGTCAAAAAAATGGTGGGCATATTGATATGGAATTAAATAATTGCTCAGATATATATTCTTCGGCAAAAATCAGTTTTGATTTCAATACATTTTCTGGAAGTTCAGAAAAAACAAATGAAATGCATCTTGTATTTTATTTCTGGAGTTTAAACTGTTTTTATTAAAATCGGAACCTATTTTTGCCGTAAATATGACATTTAAGTAGTGCTGTAACAAACTTGGTATTGCTGTAAATAATGGTGAAAATATTTTATCCAAATAAAAAAATGCTGATGTCAGACCAGAGTTAGAAGGGGGGGGGGGGGGGGGGGGGGTCTCAACATATATTCTTCTGCAAAAATCAATTTTGATTTCAATACATTTTCTTGAACTTCGGAATAAACAAATGAAATGCATCTTGCTTTTTATTTGTCTTTTCTGGAATTCAAAAAAATGTATTAAAATGGGAACCTATTTGCACCGTAATTCCTCATCATATATTCTGGCTGTGAAACAGAGGGAGAAGGGGGAGGGGGCTGGGCATTACAAAATCAATCAGCCAAGTCAGATTTGTGGCTGATCCCGGCATCTGGGATGGAAATGGGGACTGAGTTACTCCACACACAAAACTGTTTTTTATGAACTTTAAATCGTGGAGGATATAGATCAAATGTAAATAATTTTACTTACTGTCCATGGAAATGTCTGTGAAATTTACCGGGTCTCTTATCTCTATTTCCGTAACACTCCTATCAAACTCGCTCGTCCAGCCCGTAAAATGCACAATAAATTTTTTAAGTCCATCTTCAAAAATAACATCTTCTAATTTTCCATCTCCACTGCCTAAATTCTTGCACCGACCCTCATTTTCCCACTACTGACAGTTAGCAAAACATTACGACGAAATAAAACATAATAAAATGAAAGTGTCAATGACACTGTAGCTCAACTTGTTTAAGACATGTACATGTATAGTATGTGACACACCAATGACAAACATCTAGGTAATGACCTGATAACAAAGGTACATGTAAAGTATTGTAACGGTGTGTGCATAAATGCTGACTGTAGCCTGTAACAAATATAGAGGTTAAGGATTGTAAAAGTGGGGTAACAGTTAGATGCTAAACTAGAAAAGAAATCTTTGAGTCCCAGAGTGGGTCCGACAGAACCCAAAAATATTTGTTCTCATAGCACAATGATAACAAAGGCACCCCAAACCACTCGTTCCTGTCACAAGGTGATAACAAAGGTACCCCAGGAAGTTTTGTGAAGATCAGTTCATAAATACAGACTCCAGCCCAAGCCGTATTGACTTGTGCACTTACTGTGTGTAAGTAGCACTGAACAAATCAAAGTTCATCTAATTTGCATAATTTCTGCACGAGAAAAAATCCCGTATTATATGTGATGTATTCCATGTTACTAAACATTCATACAAAAATTTATTCAAATCAGAACTTTCATACAGAAGTTCTGTACAAAAAACTGATTGCACTAATTTTGGCACAAAATGGCTGCTGGTGGCCATCTTGAATTTTGGACCACACCCCAAAACACTCGTTCTCATCCCACGGTGATAACAAAGGTACCCAAGAAGTTTCGTAAAGATCGGTTCATAAATACAGCCTCTAGCCTGAGCCGTATAGAAGTTGTGTACAAAAAACTGATTGGACCTAATTTCGGTACAAAATGGCCACTGGGAGCCATCTTGAATTTTGGACTGCACCCAGAAACACTTGTTCTCATCCCAAGGTGATAACAAAGGTACCCAAGAAGTCTCGTGAAGTTCATAAATACAGCCTCTAGCCTGGGCCGTTTTGACACATGCACTTACTGTGTATAAGTAGCACTGAATAAATCAAAGTTCATCTAATTTGCATAATTTCTGCTGGAGAAAAAAAAAACGTATTGTATATTAAGTATTCCATGTTACTAAACATTCATACAAAAATTTATTCAAATCAGAACTTTCATACAGAAGTTCTGTACAAAAAACTGATTGCACTAATTTTGGTACAAAATGGCCGCCGGCAGCCATCTTGAATTTCGGTCCGCACTCAAAAACACTAGTTCTCGTCCCAAGGTGATAACAAAGGTACCCAAGAAGTTTCGTGAAGATCGGTTCATAAATACAGCCTCCAGCCCTAGCCGTATTGACACATGCACTTACAGTGTATAAGTACTACTGAATAAATCAAAGTTCATCTAATTTGTATAATTTCGGCACGAGAAAAAAACCCGTATTATATGTGATGTATTCCATGTTACTAAACATTCATACAAAAATTTATTCAAATCAGAGCTTTCATACAGAAGTTCTGTACAAAAAACTGATTGCACTAATTTTGGTACAAATTGGCTGCTGGTGGCCATCTTGAATTTTGGACTGCACCCAAAAACACTCGTTCTCGTCCCACAGTGATAACAAAGGTACCCAAGAAGTTTTGTAAAGATCGGTTCATAAATACAGCCTCTAGCCTGAGCCGTATAGAAGTTGTGTACAAAAAATCAGATTGGACCTAATTTCGGTACAAAATGGCCACTGGCAGCTATCTCGAATTTTGGACCGCACCCAGAAACACTCATTCTCGTCCCAAGGTGATAACAAAGGTACCCAAGAAGTTTCGTGAAGATCGATTCATAAATACAGACTCTAGCCCAAGCCGTATTGACATGTGCACTTATTGTGTATAAGTAGCACTGAATAAATCAAAGTTCATCTAATTTGCATAATTTTTGCACGAGAAAAAAACCCATATTAAATGTGATGCATTCCATGTTACTAAACATTCATACAAAAATTTATTCAAATCAGAACTTTCATACAGAAGTTCTGTACAAAGACTGATTGCACTAACTAAAGTACAAAAATGCTGTTGGTGGCCATCTTGAATTTCGGACTGCAACCAAAACCACTCATTCTTGTCCCATGGTGATAACAAAGGTACCCAAGAAGTTTCGTAAAGATCGGTTCATAAATACAGCCTCTTGCCCGAGCCGTATTGGCATTTGCAGTTACAGTGCTGAAAGTAACATTAAATAGATCAAAGTTAGTCTAATTGGCATAATTTATGCACGAGAAAAAAACCGGTATTATATGTGATGTATCCCATGATACTAAACATTCACACAAAAAATTATTCAAATCAGTACTTTCATATGGAAGTTCTGCGCAAAAATCTGATTTCACCTAATTTTGTACAAAATGGCTGCCAGCGGCCATCTTGAATTTCAGACCGGACCCCAAAACACTCATTCTCGTCCCACCGTGATAACAAAGGTACCCAAGAAGTTTCATAAAGATCGGTTCATAAATACGGCCTCTAGCCCGAGCCGTGTGTACGGCGTGACGGACGGACAGACAGATGTCGGGTCATAACAATACCTCAAATTTGTCTTCACCAAAGTTGAGCTAAGAAATGGTAGCATCCATTTTATTCATAAGATAACTTCTAAAGTGCTGCAAGGCTGCTGTAGAAGATTCTCCTTGCCGTTTACAATGGTAGTGTCCATTCATTGACAGGTTAACTTCATTGATAACGATTAACGATAGGTGGCGCCAAGGAAAAGGACAGTTTGAGGATCATAACCTCTATAAATGGCAAGGATTCTCATCGTTTAAAAATAAAATGGTGTTATCTGCTCCTGTCACATGCACAACGAAAATTGATGATCAACATGGGTGCAAAGTTTGAACAATAAAGCAAGTAAAATGTTGAAGGAGTAGGCGACACAATAGTGTAATGTTTCAAGTACTAAAAGGGGGCATAACTCTGGAAATACAAAACAGAGTTACCTGCTCTTGTCACATGCACAACGGCAATTGGTGATCAACATGTGTGTAAAGTTTGAACAATGTAGCAAGTAAAATGTTGAAGGAGAAGGCGACACAATACTGTTGTTTTAAGTACTAAAAGGGGCATAACTCTGGAAATACAAAATGGAGTTACTGCTCTTGTCACATGCACAACAGCAATTGGTGATCACCAAGTGTGCAAAGTTTGAACAATATAGCGTGTAAAATGTTGAAGGAGTAGGCGACACAATACTGTAATGTTTCAAGTACTAAAAGGGGGGCATAACTCTGGAAGAACAAAATGGAGTTACCTGCACTTGTCACTTGCACAACGGCAATTACTGATCAACATGTATGCAAAGTTTGAACAATGTAGCATGTAAACCTTTGGAGGAGTAGGCGACACAAAAATTGTTTATGGACAGACAGACAACGCCACAACATAATACGTCCGTCAAAAAATGACGGGCGTATAAAAACTGGAAATGTAAGGAATTTGAACTGCCCAAGAAAAGGAAGTAATCACTGCATGAACTGACCTTGTGAGAACATATAGTAACATGTATAAAGGGGGCAGCTGATCAACCAATGTTAAAGACTAAGGACGATAGTAGTCTTAATACAAGGCAAGTGAATGGAACGAAGTATCCTTTGCTTCGTAATACACAAAAGGAAAAACAAATAAACGAAATGTGTTGTAAAATGCAGGCGGAAGAATTTCGTGAGAATAAGATTCTTGTTATGCTTCGCAATAATTGAACAGTAGAAAAAAACGGACATTGTGTCATTTCTTCTCTGTTAATTTCAAAGAAATTTTGTCCACAAATTGGATGTAAAAAAACTAAGCTTGCAATGCAACTAAAATGTCTGCATGTATGCCCAGTAAGTTATAACCCAAGTAAAATGAATAATTAGAACAGAAATATAAATTTCCTTTCTTATCAAACCTACCACAATTGTTTACAACAGGCTTGCTCTACAGTGGAAGTCCCTAACTTGGAAGTGTGGTCTCTATTTTCGTTTTTCCCTATGCAAATTGGGAGAGAAAAAATGATGCAAAAGCACTATGAAACAAGAAAACTGATTCTGAAGAATCACAGGCTCACCATGCAAATTGAGGTGGAATGTGTTAAAAATATGACATTGCTCCCTATTAAGACAACCAGAACGAAAAGGGTTAAGTCTGTGGTCTCCACTTACAAAAAGTGGGAAGTGTGATTGTTTAGTTTGCAATTCTACACAAGGAAAACACAAATTTTGAAGTCAACCCTCTTGCAAATGCCCAAAAACAGTAACAAAAGTTGGCAAATTTTGATATTTTTCGCAACAGGTCCCACGTACATACAGGCAGAAGTGGCATTGGGTTAAAAATTTCAAGATAACTTATACACAGCAAAAAGGTTTGTCAGTTAATGATCTATGCACATGTGCAACAAATCTGCATCTACGTCATTCCCAATGCTGGAAAAATCGACACAAAGTGCCTGAATTTTATACAAAATAAGACACCACTTGTATTCAAGTGACAAAAACAGTGTGTGGGTTAAGTCTGATATTTATTAAACTTATCAAGCAAATTTGATGAGTAGATATTTCTGCACATGGCAAAACAAAAAATTTCAAGTTAACCCTCAAACAGCTGGTCAAAAATGGTATCCAAATTTTGCAAATATTCATTTTTTTTTTTGCATTAAAAAAGTCCAAAATCTCAAAAAAATGTCCAGCCAAGGGTTAATGTCATCTTATATTGATGCATTTAACATATATATGAAACATGAAAGCCACAGCATACCGGTGGTAGCCCCCACTCATGTGCAGCAAAGCCCACACTGACAAAAAAGTCTAACATTGCATTAAAAAAGTCCAAAATCTCCGAAAAATGTACAGCCAAGGGTTAATGTCATATTGATGCATTTAACACATATATGAAAATAAAATAAAATATAAAGAAGAAAAAAAACCCAAAAACTTTGTTTTAAGCAATAACAATAAGTCTCATCACTGTGGTGGTGAGCCTTCAAAAAAAGCCAAAACTGGGTCGAGTGTGACCGGCACACACTCAGTAGAGGACGCTCCTCTCTGTTCCAACACCATGGCCAGTGCACAGACGTGTCATTCTATTTGAATCCACCAATATTGTAGTTATGTGACTAGTGGGGAGGAAGGATTCTCTCCTGAATAAGAAGACGAGAGGGCCTCCAGTAAACAATTGTGGTAGGTATAATAGGAAGGGAAATTTACTATAAAATTTATATTTCTTATTAACCTACTCACAACAGGCTGAATAGACAAGAAGAGGTGGTAATCATAACCAACCCGCACATACCTCAACTGTACTGGAACCATGGAACAGAAGAAGAGATTCCAAGGTTTGGAGAGCCATCGCACCACAAACGTAAATATAGAACAATATGAGATGAGGTATATGGCCACTTGCGGCACACAGACAGAAAGGACAGTAACAATACACAAGTATAGAACTGGAATTGAAAAAGAGACCAACAACAATCAAATTCCGTGAAAAGGACAGGAAAGAAAAAAGACCGAAACTGCAACAATGGAAGAGTTGACATGAGTGAGGAGGGATGACAGCCTGAGAAGAAAGAGGTCCCAGAGAGAAAGGTCATCAGACTGCTCCTGCAACTGACACAGATTAAAAGTGGAGAAAATAGAAGTGTTTCTCCAGTAGGCTGCCTGCATAACATCTGACAATCTGATGGAGCATAAGCCCAGGAGGTAAACAAGGCATGCACCTCGTGGGCAGAAATGCGATTGGTAAGACAATCGACACTCTAATAATAAGACAAATCTATCTGGAAATGGATTGAGGGAAGATCAGGAACCAGTGAAAGAAAGAATTGTTTCCTGCCTTTTCTAGTAAGAAGTGTCCGGTTGAGGTAAATGCAAATGGCACAAACCAGACAAAGCAATGGGTGATTACCATCAACCGAAGGAAGAGCCCTGATACAGATATGAGGGGGAGATGTTTCTGGTATCTGATTCTTGGCTAAAAAAAGGAGTAATCTGTGGTAAAAGTAACACTGTTGGCGGAACTCCTGAAAAAAGCTGGATCATCCGAGAGGGCATGAAGCTCGCTAACTTTCAACGCTGAGGCAAAAATCATCAGAAAAAGGCTGTCTTGTATGCGAGAAAACTCTATCCACCTAGATAAAGATTCGAATGGCGCGCAACCCCCCCCCCTCCCTCCCCCAAGCAAGGCAGCACCCAAGAAAGATATCATCTTGGAGTTAGCTACAAAACTCAAGGACTTTTCAAAGGAAAGTGCCAAACAAGTTTGGAGAGGTACAGATTAGTGCCGATATGAAGTTTTCCCACATACGAAAAGGTCTCCGAAAAGCATAGACCTGTACCCCTTGATGGTATTAACAGGTTGGAGACCCCAAGAATCAAACAGATAGGTCAGAAACTCCACAATCTGTGCTATCGGAGGATTGGCATAATCAACGAGTGATCAGCACACAATCGACAGTAGACCTGCCAGTTAGCCGCATAGGCTAAACCATTGGAGTGCCGTCTTGAAGAAGAAATGCACTTCAGTGCTCGTCTCCTCTAGGAGACAGGACCTGACTAAAGAGATGCGTAAAGGCAAAATGAAGTCAGGTTGACGTGATACCTCCTCAGATGACCTTGACAAAGAAGGTCACGATGTTTAGGGAGATGTACTGGAACCGCCGCCAACTGAGGGTGAGCTGATTGATCCACACCCGCTGAGGTGACAGGGGAGCAATCAGAATGATCTGACAACTGCAGATTCATATCTTAGCTAGAACCTGAGGCAGAATCGGGACCAGAGAGAAGGCAGAGCCGACAAGTCTGTTCCAATCGAGCGACAGACCGTCCACAGCGAAAGCCAGAGGATCAGAACAAGACGACACAAAAGTGGCCACCTGATGTTTTCTAACGGGTCAGTCATGAACAGATCGATGTGGGAACGACCCCAGAGACCGCAAAGTGACCGGAACACTGCTCTGTGAAGCATCCACTTGTTCCGTCGGGACAGGAAGTCAGCTAGGATGTTCAGACGACCAGGAATGTGACGAACCAACACACCAGAGTACACGTCCTGAGTAAGAAGTAAAAGATCCCGAGCCAGTTTGTACATGGGAACCACAGGCGTGCCACCCTGGTTCCGAACGTAAGCTACCACTATCGAATCGTCAGATAAGAGGAGGACCTGACGATTCGAGAAGTAGGGGATCCACTGCCAGAATCTCAGAAGAAGAGCTACAAGCTCCTTCTGGTTGATATGAAGAGCTGCCTGATCCTGGTCCTAAAATGACTGTGACTGTAAAGACCTACAGGATCCAACGTTGCAGCCCATTTGAGATAGTTCCGCCCTCATAACACAATCGGAAGTGGGCACATCCAACAGAACTTCCTGCATAATCCACTAAACAAACGTCCAGGGGAGAAGGTGACGACTGAGAGATGCTGGTAAATGAAGCACCAGATCCAAAGGATCTCCAACGACTTAGCAGGAAGTGTTGGATAGGTCTGACATGCAGCCAACCTAAAGGAATGACATCCGCCGAAGAATCTTCCAAGCACGGACATGGAATGGATCAGAGGCAGGGCGAAAGCAGAGAGAATCAATGCCCTTGACCAGAAACTGCCACTGGATTCAGATGAGTATGGAGGACCATCCCCAGATGTCGTAACGACTGAGAAAGAACCAGGTCCGACTTCTCCTCATTGGCTCTGAACCCTAGCGAAGATAGCAGGTTCAACAGTTTGTTGACATCGGACTTCAGAAGAGCAGCATTGGAGTGTCTCTGGAGGATGTCATCCAGATAAGCCACAGTGGTCACCACAGAATCTGTGCGATTTAAAGTCAGCACATTTTACATCAGTCAGTTGAAGGACCTGAAAGCCTCCATGCTGAATTTGGGAGCAATGACAGAATTGTTCAGGATACTCAGATCGATAACTGGTCTGAGCCTGCCATCCTACTTTGGCATCAAGAACAGACAGGAATAAAAACCTGTGGAAAGAATGTTCTTGGCGACCTCGATCACCCCCTCTGATAGGAGGTTGTCGACCACCATGATCAAAAGTTCCTGACATGAAATGTCTGAAGGAACTCGAGTTGGAAACAGCACTCGTGACAGAGAAGGGTGCCTCCAAAAAAATATCCTCATACTGGACTGAACAACATCTAACACCCAAGGGTCGGATGTGATTTCAGCCTCCTTTACCAGTAGAAGGGTCCTGAGATATCCCTCTGTTCTGCTGATGCCTACCCTTACCACAAAAGTAAGAGGAAGTAGCAGAGGCAGGAGGATCAGCCCTTGGCTTTGCAGCGGACGAAGCAGAAGGGAGTTTTTTAGGCTTGGAGCGGCCACAGGTGGATCAAGCTGGCGTAGCAACAGTTGATCCTTAGAATGATGCAGAACATCATCCCGGACCATCCCCCATGGAATCATGGAGCAGACGCGGACCCACCAAAGAAGTGGATCGAAGAGCAGCATGCTGCACCTTGGGAAGTGACCTGCTAGTGTCAAGCACAGCATCCCGACAAACTAGTTCCAGATTGGCCATGTTACAATCATGCATGTGAGAAGGTGCATGAGCACCTTGGGAAGTACACACAAGGGAGCCTGTACGTTGTTAAACTTATCTGGAGGCAGATAAGCTGCTATGGCAGATCCGACAATATCTGAGTGAGATAGCATGCCCAGCATCTCTCTGGATAAGCCTAACAGGGACTCCAAAGTCGCCATAGGAACCACGGCTGACTTGGGCTTGGAAAGCCCAATGGAGGTGGAGTCCTGATCCAAACCGTCAAAGCCTGACACACTGACGGACTAGCAGAATCGAAAGAATGATAACGGGGGACAAAAAGGTATCAGTCCAAGTGGAGAACGTCTTCATAGCCTTGGAACCCAACTTAAGAGTCCAAGGCTGCAAAGCCTCGACCACTTGCAACGACTGGTATGGTCGAAGGAGCCCAGAAGCAGGTTGCTCCACAGGCTGTAAGTGCACGACTGACGATTGTGGCCTGGCTAAAACCTCTGTCTGGACTGACGGTTGAAGCTCTGGAAGGAACACAAAGACAAAGTCGAGAGACGCCCCAAAGTCAGAAGGCTGATGGCTCTCGACAACTGGTGTGTCGGACCCACATCCTGAGTCGGAAGGCACACAGCCCATCTCAAGCAAACCAGCCGAAGCTTCCCTTTGTGTAGGAACAACATCATGATCAGAAAGTGGCCCAGATTCCAATCCCGGGAGGAGGTGCTGCCGAGGGCGCCTGGAAATCACTAGTAGCCTCGCTGGAAGCAACAGGAAGGCTCTTAGCAAGAACCTGCATGAGCAAGGAGGGAGCCTCCTGAAGCCCACAACCCAAAACTGCCGTTCTGACATGGGAAGGACCAGGCGAAGTGGTTTCATATCTGATGCTCTTCACCAGCGACGGTTCATGATCTTTTGAATTTTGTGTGTTATAGATGGTGCAGGTCAAGCATAATGAATAGATATCACTGCTTGACTTATTTGTAAAACATACTGAGCAAAAAGTTTTCATTTTTCCCAAAAATTTGGATGCACAAATTTGGGGAATAAGAAAAACAAAATACTAAATTTTAAAGAAATGAATTCAAAATTCAAACAATTTTTGATTAGAATATGCTGAATGTGGTCAAATCCTTAATGAATGTATAATTAATTTAGGCAAGGCATAAAATGTAGAATATACTTTGAAATATGAGGCCTAAGAAACAATGAACAGCTATAGACATACATGGTATAAACATCTAAAACCGGATAGTATTTTAAGCAACGACGGCAAAAATACCCAAGTTGAAATAACATTTGACATAATAATACACCAATACACGTAATAAACAATGAAGCAAGATAGTATGACAATAAATAAAGGATAAGAGAAATAGTTCTCTTAAACTTTATCATGCTGAACCACAGCAGTGCCGCCGAGAGAAAATACGGGCCCCGGGGGGATCAATTAGATGGTACCACCTCTCCTGGGCCTCCTTGTTTCAAACCGAACTTCCTTCCCCCGACCGATATCTATTATGACTCAATTGCCCCTCAAAGACTAGATTGGGTTACACAAGAGAATGGTAAGAAGGGATATATATATATATATATATATCTTGAATCAACCGAACTTATTGTTCACGTCACTTTAACTGGCATATGATAAAGCATGTGGATATACTCTAGTGCATACAGATGGTACATTGAGGATAAAAATAACTGCAAGCTGCATGACTGCATCTTGCAGTTATTTTTATCCTCTTTGTCTCTTTTTATGGGGCTTTTCCTCTTACCTAAAACTGTATACAAAGGCATTGCCATGTGGTAAGGATTCTCAGCACTGACATCGACCCACGATATATCTAATAACTTAGACATTTCTTGAAAGGAATACATGCTTACTACTGAATTTGAGGGTCCACGGGCTGCCTGTCGATTCACACACACTGGGCATTGAAAAAAGCTTGCAAACTAGCCACACGACTGCATCTTGCAGTTATTTTTATCCTCTTTGTCTCTTTTTATGGGGCTTTTCCTCTTACCTAAAACTGTATACAAAGGCGTTGCCATGTGGTAAGGATTCTCAGCATCGACATCGACCCACGATATATCTAATAACTTGGACAGTTCTTGAAAGGAATATATGCTTACTATTGAATTTGAGGGCCCGCGGCCTGCCTGTCGATTCACACACACTGGGCATTGAAAAAAAGCTCGCAAACTAGCTGTCTCGGGTGGCGTGGCTTCGTCCTCACGGGCCCCAGGGTTACTACCCCAGCTCTCCTCCCTCTCGACGGCCCTGAACCACAGTGAACTACGGACTGTAAATTTGACATACTGTAATAACAAAACTTATCAGTTACTCAGAGAGTGGGGCTGTAAGTGCTGGATGTAGATATTATAAGCCCATTATAGTTGAGTTGACAATATCTAAAACATATTAGAATTATAGACAAATATACAAACTATAATGACCACAACATGGAATACAAGTATGCCTGCAAGTAAAAATATTAACTGAAAGCGTACCGCATCCACTTAAGAACTGCTCTCGTAAAGATAACTGGAATAATCTGTAAATATAACCAAACAGGAAAAGGCCAGTATACACTACAGAAAGGCCCAACATAAACTGGTGTGCTTGGGTAGCAATTCTAAGGTAAACAAATGGGCATAATTTGTGAAAAAAATATTCTTAAAAAAGCCAAAATATGTTGAAACGGCTGGGGAATAGAAGGAAAGGATACATTAAGCAGACATTAATAAAACATAATATGTTTGTTGAAGAATGGTGATCATTCAAGGATTTACTTGAAATTGGAACACAAGATTTAATCAATTAAATCATAATTTTTAAAGCAGAGCCCTGAACAAATCACATTCTGCCTCCTTCCTGATAATGTTGTATCTTCTTATAACATGATCCTTCTCTTTGAGCCGATGACATGCATCAACTGATAGCAGCTAGTGCTGCAGTGATATACTATAGTTGCGCAAATAAACTCCTGATCGCAAACTCGACCAATAAACCAAAATATATGTTTGAAAACACAACATTATTCCATTAGGATGACCTAACTACGTTCATTTGTATTTTTCTTACAAGAAATGGCCCATGAAGCTAGCATTTAAGAGAGCGGATAAATACATTTCTTCCACTTTGTACCTGGCCAATGAAACTGAGGCCTGAACTACTCTGTAAAAAAGTTTTCTTTTCTTCTTTATTGTTTTCGTTCCCTGTTGTTTGATTGACTGTTGATGTACACTGGCCATACACCTCCTCCGGATTTGAAAGCAATAAAAAATCACATATACATGTGTATGTGTGAAGGTGTGTATGTGTGTGGTGTGGGGGGGGGGGGGGGGGGGGGGGCCGAATAGATTTATCTTTTTATTTGAGTGGGGACACTCAATGAAGCAGGTTGGTGAGGTAGGGAAGTGGGATAAAAGCCTGTTTTATGAGGGTCAACCATCTCTTGTAGTGCCACCCTTGCCCCATGAGCCTCATTCTGTAAAATGTCGGTGATCTTGCTGTGAAACCAACCGGACATGTTTCAAGGCATTTTCAGTTGCTGCGTACTTGGCATTTTTTCTCAGTTTGAAATACACTATGGGTGGATGTACATGTAGGTGGATATACAGTAGAAGTGGGTTTATATATAAAGGAAGAGAATGTTGCACAACTAATAAACATTATAAAAAGGAAACATGTAAAAAACATTAAGAAGTCCCAACAGCATGGGAATATTGCCTTTATTTCCACTGTGGTGCTTGCATTAGGCCTACCATGCCTTTTCTAGGGAATTGTTACAGTGATCATGGGTATGAACCAGTGGCATAGCCAGGGGGGCACATCCACCCCCCCCCCCCCCCCCCCCCAAAATGAAAGTGTCAATGACACTGTAGCTCAACTTGTCAAGACAAAGACATGTACATGTATAGTATGTGACACAGCAATGACAAACATCTAGGTAATGACCTGATAACAAAGGTACATATAAAGTATTGTAACGGTCTGTACATGAATACTGACCGTTGTCTGTAACAAATGTATAGGTAAAGTATTGTAAAGGTGGGTGACAGTCAGATGCTGAACTAGAAAAAATCTTTGAGTCCCAGAGTGGGTCTGACTGAACCCCAAAATATTTGTTCTCATAGCACAGTGATAACAAAGGCACCCCAAAACACACTCGTTCCTGTCCCAAGGTGAAAACAAAAGTACTCAAGAAGTTTTGTGAAGATCAGTTCATAAATACGAGCTGTATAGAACTTGTGACAAAAAACTGATTGGACCTAATTTCGGTACAAAATGGCCACTGGCAGCCATCTTGAATTTTGGACCGTACCCAGAAACACTCATTCTCATCCCAAGGAGATAACAAAGGTACCCAAGAAGTTTTGTGAAGATCGGTTCATAAATACAGCCTCTACCCTGAGCCGTATTGACATGTGTGCTTACATTGTGTAAGTAGCACTGAATAAATCAAAGTTCATCTAATTTGCATAATTTCGGCACGAAAAAAACCCCTTATAATATGTGATGTATTCCATGTTACTAAACATTCATACAAAAATTTATTCAAACCAGAACTTTCATACAGAAGTTCTATACAAAAGACTGATTGTACTAATTTTGGTACAAAATGGCTGCTGGTGGCCATCTTGAATTTCGGACCACACCCAAAAACACTCGCTCTCATCCCACGGTGATAACAAAGGTACCCAAGAAGTTTCGTAAAGATTGGTTCATAAATATGGCCTCTAGTCTGAGCTGTATAGAAGATGTGTACAAAAAACTGATTAGACCTAATTTCGGTACAAAATGGCCAAAGGCAGCCATCTTGAATTTTAGACCGCACCCAGAAACACTCGTTCTCGTCCCAAGGTGATAACAAAGGTACCCAAGACATTTCGTGAAGATCAGTTCATAAATACAGACTCTAGTCTGAGCCGTATTGACATGTGTACTTACTGTGTGTAAGTCGCACTGAAAAAATCAAAGTTCATCTAATTTGCATAATTTCTGCACGAGAAAAAAACCCGTATTATATGTGATGCATCCCATGGTACTAAACATTCACACAAAATAATTATTCAAATCAGGGCTTTCATATGGAAGTTCTGTGCAAAAATCTGATTGCACCTAATTTTGTACAAAATGGCTGCCATCGGCCATCTTGAATTTCGGACCGGACCCAAAAACACTCGTTCTCGTCCCACGGTGATACCAAAGGTACCCAAGAAGTTTCGTAAAGATCGGTTCATAAATACGGCCTCTAGCCCGAGCCGTATTGGTATTTGCACTTACAGTGCTGAAAGTAACCCCAAAAAACATCAAAATTAGTCTAATTTGCACAATTTACGTACGAGAAAAAAACCCGTATTATATGTGATGTATCCCATGGTACTAAACATTCATACAAAAAATTATTCAAATCAGAGCTTTCATATGGAAGTTCTGTACAAAAAACAGATTTCTGCATCATCGGTACAAAATGGCGGCTGGCAGCCATCTTGAATTTCGGACCGCACCCAAAAACACTCGTTCTCGTCCCACGGTCATAACAAAGGTACCCAAGAAGTTTCGTAAAGATCGGTTCATAAATACGGCCTCTAGCCCGAGCCATAGCAGCTTGGCACTTACAGCTCTGAAAGTAACACTAAATAAATCAAAGTCAGTCTAATTTGCATAATTTACGCACGAGGAAAAAAACCCGTATTATATGTGATGTATCCCATGGTACTAAACATTTATACAAAACTTTATTCAAATCAGAACTTTCATACAGAAGTTCTGTACAAAAAACTGATTTTTGCATCATCGGTACAAAATGGCCACTGGCAGCCATCTTGAATTTCGGACCACACCTAAAAACACTCGTTCCCGTCCCAGGGTCATAACAAAGGTACACAAGAAGTTTCGTAAAGATCGGTTCATAAATACGACCTCTAGCCCGAGCCATAGCCAATTGTTGACGTACGGACAGACGGACAGACGGACGGACGGACGACGGGCCATGACAATAGCTCAAATTTGACTTTGTCAAAGTTGAGCTAAAAACAAAAAACAATTGTCCACCCCCCCTCCCCCATGTTAACCTATATAGGGAACATCAGGCAAGAAAGTTTTAATAGCTACATATTTATACTTGTAAATGTATGAGGGGTGTCAACCCAACAAGACGAATGTCTGAAATATCCCAACAAGACGAATCCCAACAGGACGCAAACTTATTTTTTCATTAACTATAGGGGAAATTCATGAAAAGAGATTTGTAAAGTGCTTAATTACGCTCTTTTGGGGTGGTTGTTTCACATGTTTCAGTAATTGCTGAGCAGTTATTTATATTTTTCATCTCTTGATCGCCCTCCTTCACTGTCTGACTTGAGAAAGAGTTTATTTCCATAGTGAGTTCAATTGTTATATCCTTAAGTCTTACTTTGTCAATACTTTGAGTTCACTAAATGCAGGGCAAACTTTCAGTCAGCTATTTTTATGAAAACTCACTACTGACACGAAAAGCGCATTTTACAAAAAAGATATTGCCGACAGAGATGAAAAAACATGCTAGAAACAAGAGATTTTTATATAAATTGTGATATGGCCCCATAGTTGAAAACATTTCTGATAATATGGTTTTTGTGGGGAAAACCATTTGGGAAATGGTGGGTCTGCCAAGTATAACATATGGTATGGAAGTGGTACCCCTAAACAAAATGTCTGTAATGAGCTTGGAAACCCTGCAGAACGATGCAGGCCGATGGATAACAGGGTCGAGTAATGCCGCATGACCAATTCGTCTTGTTGGGAATAAACCGTATGAGGGGATGTGTAATAGCAAATTTACATGTGAAATATTTTGAAATTTATTCAGATTCTATTTGGTGGTAATGTGGCATAATTACTGATGCCTTTCACAACTTATAAATTATGGACACAAATGGAAAGAGTCAAGGAAATTGCACTTTTTTGTTCTTCTCAAAATTCAAAATTATTCCCGGGGAAGGCAACATGCCCCGTCCAAAGAGAGGTGGGCACAACCTCTCAAGCTAGCCCCTATCTCGGTGCTACACAGCTAGGACGATGCTGTGCATCATATTCCATACGCCCCTGATGCAGATGCCAAAAGCATGAGCGATGATAGGTGGTTTGGGGTGGTAGAAGCCCTCCCCCCCCCCCCCCCCCCCCAAGAAAATCTGGAAATCAGTTATTAAATGGAGTCTCCTAGCGGCTTTTGGGATGAAAAATCATGTTATTTTTTGGCAGTCAGAATAACATTTTTAGCTGGAGAGAGGTGTGTTGATCGCTTGATTGATCCAAAGCTGGTCATTATTGAATAAGAAAAACATAATTGTTTTCTGTAGAATTTGTGATCAACATGTGGTTATAATTATGATTAGGCTAAAATAATTGAAAATGTTGATTATAGTCTCTTGTTTTTCCTCAACCACGTCGTCATGTTCAGAGGTGTTGAAACAGATGTTTGTTTGGAGGATAAAAGCTTCTGTTGCTTTGTCGCGCCTCCCAAATGTTCACACCTTGTGCAAGTTGTTATTTATTATTGATTTATTGGTGTTTAAGTCACATATTTTTGCACAATAGCTAATCATGACCACAACATGAGTATCAACTCAAGACCAGGGGTGAGCGTTAATAAGCCATGTTGCCCATTTTAGAGAGGGTTTGCACCTCCCAAGCATTGGTGACTGCGTCCTATTTTACCAGTAAAACATAGCCTGTTTACCGCAGTGAACAGGTTGTGCAAGTAGTGGTTAATTCAATCTACATGTACTTTAATTAATCCCTTCAATCGTGATTAGTTTAATTGCATAGCCCTCTAACCTAACAATTCAGTTACATGATTTTCTTACCACAGAGAGAAAGAGAGAGGGAGAGAGAGTTTATATCTGATTTGTTTTTGTTTAAGTAATCACTGTGGTGACCCAGAAAAAGTTCCAGTACAGTCAATCAGGCTGATTAGTCTATTTTTAGAACAACTGTTACATAACAGCAATCAGCAATACTGGTGTCAGTTTTAAATGAGAGGTACATGTAATGAAATTGAGCAACTACAAACCAGAGGCTCAAGTGAGCCTAAAATGCGCAACGGCTCAAATTGTCAAAAGAGATGAGTGTATCAGTAAGTGATCAGCAGTAAGAGCAATTTTTTGATTTGCTATGACACAACCAAAGGCAACATTTTGAGCCATTCATTTCTGTTGGTCCTAGGAAAGCTTCCTGGCAAGCTCTGTTCTGTGAAGTATTAAAAAACAACAACAAAACGAAATTTTTGTTTTGTTTTCAACTACTGTGGTTCTTTCTAGCTCCCCCCCCCCCCCTCCCCAAAATAAAAAATTTAAAAAATACAAGAAAAAACAAGCAACTTGCTTTGAACAAACTTGAATTTGACACCCCTAGAGATGTTACATACCAAACATGAAAAAAGAATTTTCAATAAATTTTCTCATATTGCACTAAGTTAAACTTTGGGCTTCAATAAAAAACCCAAATATTAACCCAGGGACCTGATTTGAACAACCTTCAATCTAACCCTCCCAGAGGTGTTGTACACCAAATACCAAAAGAATCTGACTGCTGGATCTGAAGGAGATGATTTTAAACGACAATTCTCCATATTGCACTAAGTAAATATTTGAGCTCCCTTGGGGAACCCAAATATTAAACCAGGAACTTGATTTGAACAAATTTGAACCTTACACCTCTAGAGATGTCACATACTAAATGTGAAAGGATTCTCACTAGTAGGTCTGAAAAAGAAGAATTTTTAAGAAATTTTGGCTTCAGTAAAGAACCCAAATATTCATCCAGGGATCCCATTTGAACAAACTTGAATCTAACCCCCTAGAGATGCTGCATACCAAATATCAAAAGAATCTGACTGGTGGATCTGAAGAAGAAGATTTTTAAAGATTATTCCCCATATTGCACAAAGTTAATATTCGGGCTTCCATAGGAAGCTCAAATATTAACCCAGGGACTCAATTTGAACAAACTTCAATCTGACCCCTGTAGAGATGTTGTATACCAAGTATCAAAAGAATCTGACTGTTTGATCTGAAGAAGATTTTTAAAGCTCATTCCCCATAGCGCCCTAAGTTAATTATTTGGGCTCCTCTGTTGAGCCCAAATATGAACCAGGGGGGAAGGGGGGGGGGGGGGGGGCGATTTGAACACACTTGTATTTGACCATCCTATGGATGCTGTATACCAAATATCAAAAGATTCTGATCAGCAGTTCTGAAGAAAATTTTTTTTTTAATTTTTGCAAATATGCTGACCCAGCATTTTTTCAAACACCCCTACAGAACACCCTGACACAACTGATGGCCATATTTTTTTTTAATCCATTCTACTGGTCAAAAGGATGCTTCAAACCAAATAACAGTTCTCTGTTCCGTGTAGTTTGGAAAATATGGGCATTTGACTTTTTTCTATTTTTAGACCCTGGGGTACCCATGGGGCTACGAAAAAAAAAAATTCGGGCATCAATCAAGTACTATGGACCCACTTATGCTACATGCCAAATTTGGTTCAAATCGGCCCATCGATTCTTGAAACAGAAATTTTGGGCAGAGCCCAAAATGGGTATATGTGCCCATAAAGAGCCCAAATATTGATTTATCAACTTCTCTTGAACAAACTTTAATCTTCAACACCAAAGAGTGTTACATACCATATATCAAGGCAATCTCTCTGGTGGTTCATGAGAAGAAAATTTTTAAAGATTTTTAGGCTTTGGCATCATTGACCAGAGCCTGAAGGCAGCCGTTTCATTTGAACAAAATAGAAAGGGTGTCCCCCAGGGATGGTTTGTGCAATATATGATTAAATATGGCTGAATGGCTGTGAAGAAGAAGCCAAGTTTGCAAAAGTTAACGGACAACGGACGCCAAGTGATGGCAATACATCACACTGACTTGCTGTCAGGTGAGCTAAAAAAAGACCCCAAGTGGCCTTAATCGCTCACTTGTTTAAAGAAGGATTCAATGTCACATTCTGCTTCTATGGCTAGTTAACATTACAGAGTCCAAATATGAAACCAGGCACTTGATTTAAACAAGCTTGAATCTGACAACCCCAACACCACAAGGATTGCTGTGTATACCAAACATCAAAAAAAAACACTGGTAGACCTAAGAAAAATATTTTTAAAGAATTTTTCTCATAATGCAATAAGTTAAAATTCAGGCTCTCATAACCCGAGGTCTTGATTTGAACAAACTTGAACCTGACCCTGCTAATGATGCTGTTTACCAAAGATTATGACTGGTGGATCTGAAGAAGATTTTTAAAGAATTTTTCTTATATGGCACTAAATTAAAATTCAGTCTCCCACAGGGAGCCCAAACTTAAACCCCGAGTCCTTATTTGAATAAACTTGAATCTGCCCCTCCTATGGATGTTGTATACCAAATATCAAAACATTCTCACTTTCAATTCTGAAGAACATTTTAAAAAAATATTCCTCATACATTTATAGCATTAAGTTAAAATGCGCACTTGGATAAGGAGTTCATGTATGATTTTAACTAACTTGGCCTTCAGTCAGGTGGTCTAATAAAAACTAATGTAGAGTCCTTGAAGTAACATTGAAAAAGATTAGCTGCATGAAAGTGATTCATCGTGGACGTCTATTGTGGTTTATTACAAATGGAATATCTTGAACAAAAATTCAAAATTCAAACAGTCATTTCTACAATAACACATAGCCATTCAGTGAATGTTTGTGGCCTCCAAATATATGGGGGAGAGTTATGGTTGTACTGAATGAGCAATGCTTTTTGAAACACGAGGCACCAAGGGCCTGAGAGTGCTCACATAACACTGACAACTATCAACCAAGCGTCCTGAGTGAACAAACTTGCATCTGCCCCATTAAGAAAACCATATACCAAATATCAAAACATTCTGACCGGTGGATCTGAAAATTTTTTTTTTTTAAATATTCCTCATATTGAACTAAGTTATAATTTGGGCTCACATAGGGAGCCCAAATATGAACCCAGGGACTTGGCTTGAACAAATTTGAATCTCACCTTCCTAATGATACAGTATACCAAATATCAAAAGATTCTTACTGGTGGATGTGAACAAGATTTTTAAACAATGTTCCTCATATTGAACTAAGTTACAATTCGGTCTCCCACAGGGAGCCCAAATATGAACCCAGGGATTTGGCTTGAACAAACTTGAATCTCACCTCCCTAAGGATGCTGCATACTATATATCAAAAGATTCTGATTGGTGGATCTGAAGAAGAAGATTTTTAAAGAATATTCCTCACACTGCACTAATTTAAACATTGGGGCTCCCATAGAGAGTCCAAATATGGACCCAGGGATTTGATTTCAACAAACATGTGAAACAATCTTCTAAAGATGTTATATGAGAAATTTAAAAGCTTTTAGAGCAGTGGTTTGGGAGAAGAAGAGTCTAAAATGTTTTCCCCATTACCCAGTGTTAAAAAATGCAGACGCAGCATTTTTTCAAAGACCCGAGAAAGTACCCTATGATAAAACAAATAGCAATTTTTTTGGACCATTCCATTCTGTTGGTCCTAAGGAAGCTTCACACCAAATAAGAATTCTCAGTGCCATGTAGTTTTGGAGATAGGGGCATTTTAAATTTTTTCTCTTTTTAGCTCCTGTGGTTCCCACGGGACATATTGAAAATTTTTTTTTACATAAATCAAGTACTTATGACCCATTAATACTTCAAATCAAATTTGGTTCAAACTGGCCTCTCGGTTTAGAAAATAGAAATTTTGTGCAGGGCAAAAATTCTTGCCCATCACATAACGATGACAAATATTGCGCCTCGAACTTCTCAAAAGGAAGCTGAATACCACATACCAAGTCTCTGCTACTGCTGGTTCATGAGAAGATTTTTTATAAATTGGGGCATTTTGGCCCCGGCCCCTCCTCAAGATGAGCAGAAACCCAATTTGAAGAACAACTCAAATGCCCCTATATACCCACTACTCATGTGAAATTTCATTAAATTGTGGCCAGTGGTTTGAGAGAAAAAGACCCCACCTCCACGACGTACGATGGATGAAAAATGATCAGAATAGCTCACCATTACTTTCAGTCAGGTGAGCTAAAAATGCCATAATGGGCAGAAAAGTCAAATGTGCTGCATACATGAGTAGAAAACTCAAGGGGTGGAAAGCAACGAGGCCAGGGTAGCAAAACAAGTATGAGTCTACATTAAGCAATCCATCTCCATAGGATACATTGTCAATCCTTGAGCCCCTCAGAAGTGACAAAAATAGTCTGAGCATCATGTCTTTTCTTCAGTTGATCATAATGTAAAATGTGGAGCTCTCCTATGAAGCTCCTTGATACAACCTATGTGGATTAATCTTAGTTACACACCTCTAGAGGGTAGTGAATACAAAATTTCTAACTCTTCAGCTACGTGGCCAATTCTGGCCCAAATATTAACCCAGGCTCTCGATTTGAACGAAGTTGAATCAGACCTCCCTAGAGGTGTTGTATACCAAATATAAAAGCATTCTGACTGTTGGATCTGAAGAAGAAAAATTGTAAAGAAATTTCTTCATATTGCACTAAGCTAAAATTTGGGCTACCATAGCGAGCCCAAATATTAACCTATGGACCCGATTTCAACAAACTTGAATCTGACCCCCTAGAAATGTTGTATACCAAATATGAAAGCATTCTGACTGGTGGATCTGAAGAAGATTTTTAAAGAAATTTCCTCATATTGCCCTAAATTAAAATTTAGGCTACCATAGCGAGCCCAAATATTAACCTATGGACACGATTTGAACAAACTTGAATTGGACCCCCCTGCAGATGTTGTACATCAAATATGAAAGCATTCTGACAGGTGAATCTGAAGAAGTTTTTAAGAAATTCCCTCATATTGTGCTAAGTTAAATTTCAGGTTCCCATATGGCGTCCCAAAAATATTAACCCAGGCACTCGACTTGAAGAAATTTGAATCTGACCCCCTTAGAGATGTTGTATACCAAATATGAAAGCATTCCGACCTGTGGATCTGAAGAAGAGGATTTTTAAAGAAATTTCCTCATATTCCACTAAGTTACAATTTGGGCTACCATAGCGAGCCTAAATATAAACCTAGGGATCTGATTTCAACAAACTTGAATCTGACCCCCCTACAGATGTTGTATACCAAATATGAAAGCATTCCGACTGGTGCATCTGAAGAAGAAGATTTTTAAGGAAATTTCCTCATATTGCACTAAGTTAAAATTTGGGCTACCATAGCAAGCCTAAATATATACCTAGGGACGCGATTTGAACAAATTGGAATCTGAACCCCCTATAGATGTTGTATACCAAATATGAAAGCATTCTGACAGGTGAATCTGAAGAAGATTTTTGAAGAATTTCCCTTATATTGTACTAAGTTAAATTTCAGGTTCCCATATGGAGCCCAAATATCAACCCAGGCACTCGACTTGAACAAACTTGAATCTGACCTCCCAAGAGATGCTGTATACCAAATATGAAGATTTTGAAAAATTATCCTCCATATTTATTGCACTAAGTTAAAATTTGGGCTTCCATAGGAAGCCCAAATATCAACCTAGGGACTTGGTTTGAACAATCTTGAATCTGACCCACATAACAATGATGTATACCAAATATTAAAAGATTCTGACTGATGGTTCTGAAGAAGATTTTTAAAGTATATTCCCCATATTGCCCAAGTTAAAAATTTGGGCCCCAGTATGAGCCCAAATATGAACCAATGGGCTTCATTTTAACACACTTGTGTCTGACCCTCATATGGATGCTGTAAACCAAATATCAAAAGATTATGACCATTGGTTTTGGAGAAAAGATTTTAAATTTTTTTTGCAAATATGCTGACTCAGCATTTTTTCGATGCCCTCTACAGAACACCCTAACATAACCGATGGCAATTTTTTTAAACCATTCCATTCTAATGGTCCTAAGGAAGATTCACACCAAATAACAGCTCTCTGTTCCGTGTAGTTTGGGAAATATGGGCGTTAGAAAATATTTCTATTTTTAGCTCTTGGGGTTCACATGGAGCATTTTGAAAAAGTTTTTTTGCATAAATCAAGTGACCCACTAATACTTCATATCAAATTTGGTTCAAATCGGCCTCTCAGTCTGGAAAACAGAAATTTTGAGCAGGGCAAAAATTCTTGCCCCTCCTGTAACGACAAATATTGCCCCTCAAACTTCTCTTGAACAAAAACTTGAGTCTACACCTCAAATGGAAGCTGCATACCAAATATCAAGTCTCTGCTGCTGCTGGTTCATGAGAAGATTTTTTGAAAAATTAGAGCATTTTGGCCCCACCTCCTCCTCAATATGAGCAGAAACTCAATTTGAAGAAAAACCCAAATACCCCTATATAACCACTACTCATGTGAAATTTCATTAAAATGTGGTCAGTGGTTTGGGAGAAAAAGGCCCAAACACCACCTTCACGACGGACGATGGATGAAAAGTGTTCAGAATACCTCACCCTGACTTTCAGTCAGGTGAGCTAATTAAACAATAACATGATTCTGGAGGGCATTATGGTTCGTGAGTGGCCCTGCATCGATGTTGAACAGCCCGAGGGTTTATTAAAGGCCCGAGATGAAGTCGAGGGCCGTTAATAAGCCCAAGGGCTGTTCAACATCGATGCAGGGCCGCTCACGAACCATTATGCCCGACAACAATCATGTTATTACTATTATTACCACTACGTAATTTGTAATTTTACACATTTCCAAAATGATATCCCAGCAATCAAAATTCCGTCTTCCACTTCCAGCGAGGGAGGTAATGCACGCAATAAAGATGACGAATCAGTTGCCATGGAAAATGGCTACAACTGCCAACATGGCCACGTGTCATTTGTTTCTGTTGCTGTCGATCAACAAGACCGCAACATGGCGAAAGCATCAACTTTTCCTTGCGAGTTCTCGCCTCATTTCTAAATTTTCAATTCTAAAAGACATCACGTGACAAGAGGGCCGATAATGAATTTTGTTTTCCATTAGCAGCCCTCCTATCACGTGACTACCGAGCAATAGAGGATATGATTGCCCGTTAAATCGACATTAATGCAGTAGGAAACGCCCTGCAAAGTGGTAATAATGATCTATCCAATGAAGACATGTTTTGGTTACACATTTTCCCAAATAGTTAAAATTGTAACCAGTTGATAGACGGTTTCAGCACTATCATCTTGCATATAAATTTTAGAATCCACGACTGTTTGGCAGAGTTGCATACAAATAAATAACGATACATGTACATAAAATGTCTCTGTTAAGTGGATAGTAATGAAAAGATGTTAAAAACAACCATAATTAGATTACAGTGACTAGAAAACAAACTGATTTTTAATATATATATAAAGGAGCTCAAAGTTAACACCATACCTGTTTGAATGTATATTGAAAAAGTAAAGCTAAAAACTCAAGAACTGGAAACTGGTTGTTGGACTCAAACCTTTGAAGGTGTATACTGACAAACAATCTCAAAAAATCTGTGAATTTGTTTATGTAACTGAAATATATAAATGATAAATAATTAATGTGATAACTCAAAATTTACATTACCCAAAAGTCAAAACAGCTGTCCTCGCAATATTTGTTTTTGATTGGATGCCAAGCTGAGTTTCTAATTTGCTGTGTTGTTACAATTTCAGCATCTGCAGAACAACACACACTGAATACCATGTGATCACATAGCCTGCATTTTAGTCAGACTGGCTACAGAAAATACATTCAAAGTTTTGGGGGTTTTTTTTTGCTCATGTTGTGCCCCAAGGGGCCTTTCAACAATCTTGATTTGCACAACATGAACTGGGCCAAAGTGGTAGACGAGTCACACAGAAAAAAAAAGTTTGTTTGTTTCTGTGTCTGTGCATCTGTTTCCTAAATCATCAACCATGGAATCTGCAACAAACTTTGACATGTTCACTCAGGTCAGTCCACATAGTGTCAATGAGGAGTTAGGGTTTCTATATGTGAGGGCCAAGGGGATGGAATGGGTAAAAATGCATATACATTAATTCCACTCAGTCATGACTATACATTTTATCTTCCTTGAATTGCAATGAACTATTTCTTCTTTCAGTGGGGGAGGGGAGGGGGGGGAGGGGGAGGTTGCAGCAACTTTTCAAGAGTCCACAAGAGGGCTGAAACACTCACCCAACAAAACCTATGGATTCTTTACAATGAGATTTATTATTTATTATTTATCAAGGTTTAACGACACATTAACAGCCAAGGTCATACCGTGTTGGTGACAGTGGAGGAAGCCGGAGTACCCTTAGAGAACCACCAAGCAATGACAAGCAGCTGCCAGTTCCCCAGCACCGTAACTCCACACTGCAGCACAGGCAGGGTTAGATTGGTTGAAGACATGCACACCATCGATGTGCAGACCGCCTTAGTACACGGCATCATCGTGCCCCCATGTGGACAATCAGGGTTAAGTGCCTTGCCCAAGGACACAATGCAGGAGTCCATATCGATCACTCAGACGGTCACCCATCCAAGGACTAACCAGGCTCAACGTTGCTTAACTTTGGTGATCTGACGAGAACCAGTTACCGCAACACCATCTCGCCCCCACAAAGAGATTTAAAACAAAAACAGTTATTCATTATTTCCCAGAAACAAGATGTCAGTCTGGGAGATGATTTTTTCTAATCTTTTCCCCTACTAACAATCTTGCTGGAATTAGGGTGTGGTTGATAGGCTGTGTTGAACATTCATGCATATGGAGCAGTGGTTTGGTATAAGTAGGTTCTTAATGTTTTCCAAGATACCCAGTGTTAAAATCTCAAGGCCTCTATGTCACCCATCATACAGCCAGAGAGGCTTGATTTGAACAAACTGGTAAATCATTGCCACAAAGATCTAATGTATCAAGCATTGGCGCAGTGCTTTGAGAGAAGAAGTTTTTTTATGTTTTCTCCATTACATTAAAACCTGGGGTTTTGATGCCAGGAGCTTGGTTTGATCAAACTTGTAAGTCACTCCCAAAAGATGTTCTATCTATCAAACACGGCTCTTGCAGGAGTGGTTTCAAAGACGATTTTTCAATGTTTCGACCACATGTTGGACTATGCCAGGATTTGTGTTTTATCTGCAAGGTTTTATCTTTTGACTCCATAAGTAATATGTCTCATACCAACACTTTTGACGTGTGTAAAAAGGTGAACTGTAAAACTCAGAATTTAATTTTTTGTTTGGTATGCAAGGTTTGTCGGTCAGCAGTATACATTGGAGAGACTGAGAGGAACACTCACGAGAGATTAAATGAACACTTCTGGGACATTAGGTTGCACGACCATACCCCCAGTTACAAACACATTACCAGACCAGGACATTCATTGAAAGATGCTTACATCAGTATTCCTGATCAAGAGGCTCTAAAGAGCCTGTAATCACTCACCTGGCAGAACTACATATCCCTCAGTTATTCTAATCAAAATCAAAGAATGCAGCTGGCAAGCAGTGGTAACTTGACAGTTTTGGAAGAGCAAATGAAAGTGTCAATGACACTGTAGCTCAACTTGACAAACTTGAACTTGGTAAGTTATAAATGAAATGGCAAAATTGAAGATCATTGGTACCAATGTCATTTTTTTTTTGCCAGTGGCAACATTTTTGACAGAAACCGAAGCAAATCGATAGCTCCCATCTAGAGGCCTCCCCAAACAAGCATGCCATGTTTCAAAGCAATCCAATCATAAATGTGCCCTGTAGGGTGTATAAAAGGGAAATATTGTGGTCTGACTAGACTCAATTCTAAGAATGTTGGCCGTGGCAACATTTTTTGACGGAAATGGAAGAAAATCGATAGCTCCCATCTAGAGGTCACCGTAAATAAGGATACCAGGTTTCAAAGCAATCTAATCATAAATGTGCGCTGTAGGGTGAGCCAAAGGGAAATATTGTGGTCTGATGAAACTAAGTTCTAAGAATGTTGGCTGCGGCAACATTTTTTGATGGAAATTGAAGAAAATCGATAGCTCCCATCTAGAGGTCACCCCAAACAAGCATGCCAAGTTTCAAAGCAATCCGATCATAAATGTACCCTGTAGGGTGTGCCAAAGGGAAATATTGAGTCTTCTGACTAAACTAAGTTCTAAGAACGTTGGCCGCGGCAACATTTTTTGACAGAAATTGCAGAAAATCGATAGCTCCCATCTAGAGGTCTCCCCAAACAAGCATACCAGGTTTCAAAGCAATCTGATCATAAATGGGCCCTGTAGCGTGTGTCAAAGGAAAATATTGAGGTCTGACTAAACTAAGTTCTACGAACGTTGGCCGTGGCAACATTTTTTGCCGGAAATTGAAAAAAATCAATAGCTCCTATCTAGAGGTCACCCTAAAAAGGCATATCAGGTTTCAAAGCAATCAAATCATAAATGTGCCCTGTAGGGTGTGCCAAAGGGAAATATTGTGGTTTGACTAAACTAAGTTCTAAGAACGTTGGCCGCGGCAACATTTTTTGACGGAAATTGAAGAAAATCGATAGCTCCCATCTAGAGGTCACCCCAAACAAGCATGCCAGGTTTCAAAGCAATCCGATCATAAATGTACCCTGTAGGGTGTACCAAAGGGAAATATTGAGTCTTCTGACTAAACTAAGTTCTAAGTACGTTGGCCGCGGCAACATTTTTTGACAGAAATTGAAGAAAATCGATAGCACCCATCTAGAGGTCTCCCCAAACAAGCATACCAGGTTTCAAAGCAATTTGATCATAAATGTGCCCTGTAGGGTGTGCTATATGGAAATATTGAGGTCTGACTAAACTGAGTTCTACGAACGTTGGCCGTGGCAAGATTTTTTGCCGGAAATTGAAGAAAATCGATAGCTCCCATCTAGATGTCACCCTAAATAAGCATACCAGGTTTCAAAGCAATCAAATCAAAAATGTGCCCTGTAGGGTGTGCCAAAGGGAAATATTGTGGTTTGACTAAACTAAGTTCTAAGAACGTTGGCCGCGGCAACATTTTTTGACGGAAATTGAAGAAAATCGATAGCTCCCATCTAGAGGTCACCCCAAACAAGCATGCCAAGTTTCAAAGTAATCTGATCATAAATGCGACCTGTGAGGTGTGCCAAAGGAAATTGTGGACGTACGTACTAACGTACTAACATACTAACATATGCCGACGGATGAGAAGTGATGGCAATACCTCAGCTTGACTTTGTCAAGTTGAGCTAAAAATTACAAGATTTTGTCCCAGAAAAGTGTCCCAGAAATTAAGCGAGAAATCTCATAAATTTGAACTGAAAAAATATCGATAGCGTGAAATTTCGGACTTAAGACTATTTTCTGTCCGAATCTGAGTACTTTGTACATTGTTGTGCTAGGTGTGTAAAAGTGCAATGCCCATCGTAGATAAGGTATTACTCTTTGTGTTTGGAATCACACGTCCCACGACATATCTTGGTGATTTAGACTTGAAAAACTGCGATGGTCGAACGGAGCAAAAATTATTTTTGCAGGGTTTTTTTTGTAAAATTTTGTAAAAAATAAAAAATCGACTTAGCATTTACAGGTTTTTCCAAGTCCTTCAACACACATCGTTAAAAGGTAATGTGGATTCAATGATACATATCGAGAAAATTTTCATTTATAAAAAGTTTCCGTGCCTTTTGTAAAAAAAATGATTTTGGTTTTGAGAATTTACAAGTTCTCGATATGTGGAAAAAGGTTAGAGAATTGATGATACGGATCACAAAAAATTAGATTTGTCAAGTGTCCCAGAAATTTTTTTTTTAATGCTGTTTCTTTTTTTCGTATATATATATATATATATATATATATATATATATATATATATATAGATGTATGTAACTGAGGAACAAAAAAACAAAAATAAAAAAATATATACATATATAAATATAGGTATAAGTAGGTTGGGCCTAAAACAATCAAATACAAATACTTGCAGTCACAAAATATTTCCGCGTTCCGTAGGGCTGAACCAAAACTGAATCCCCGGAGTTATCAAAAAAAAATTACCGACAAAAAGTCTGAGAAACCCTCCAAAAAGGACAAATCTGTGAATCCCCGAGGTTATTCAAAACAAATCACCGACAAAAAGTCTGAGAAACCCTCCATAAAGGATGAATCTGTAGAAGTTAATTATATCAGCGATGATCAAAATAACATTTATGTAGATATGAAGAGTAAAATTTTGCACAATGAATCTAAAATTAATCAGCAAAATAACGTGTTTAATTTATCCGGTAAGAAACTAACAAAACACCAAAGAACATTACTTAAAAGGGGTCTCAAGTTTGTCCCAACGGAAAGAACTTTGGATATAGGGAACCTTATCGTTAAGATAAAAGAATGGGAGCGCAGAATGCGACTATGTGAGTATTTCCTAGACAATAAACAGCAATATATTAATGATAAATTTAAAGAGTGCAACCCGTGGACTCCCAAAGAAGGTAGAGATAAGCACCTTGACCTTTATTTAGAGATAGTACGGGAAGATATGTTAAAGGGCATAAAAAAACGCGTGCGAAACAACATAACAAAAATGGAAGAGAAGGCTCTGAAAGAGTTGTTAAATGATAATACAATAGTCGTGCGACCAGCCGATAAAGGGTCTGGAATAACCGTTTTGGATGCAAGTAAATATGAAAATGAGATCTTGATGGAGTTGGGGGACCAAACAACATACAAAGAAGTACCTGTAAATCTGACAGAGAAAATAACAAACAAGATTAAAAGCCAACTCAAAAAACTAGAAAAAAACAAACTGATAGATAAAAAAGTATTAGCGTACATGATACCTAAGCAGCCACAGGCTGGAAGGGTAAAAGGTAACCCCAAAATGCATAAAAATGAAGCCCCTTTAAGAACAATAATTTCGGGAATAAACCACCCAACAGAGAAAATAGCAGAAGTGATGGAGTCTGAATTAAAACAACACGTTGAGTCATTACCATCCTACATACGCAACACCACACATTTCTTGAACAGACTGGACTGTATACCCCAACCACTCCCTGAAAACAGCATAATGTACTGTATGGACGTCAAGAAACTATATCCAAGCGTCCCACGTAATGAAGGTATATTAGCATGTAAAAAAGCACTAGAAAACTCTAAAAGAACATTATTCCCAACAGAGATAGGTCTTAAACTAATAGAAACTGTTTTGGACAATAACAATTTTTCATTTAAAGGAAGACATTATTTACAAACGGACGGCGTTGCAATAGGTTCGCGATTAGGGATGAATTATGCGTGCACATATATGGGTGAATGGGAAAAGAAACTGTCAAAAGCATCGAAGTTACACCCCCTTGAACAGGTACGGTACGTTGATGATATCTGGGGAGTATGGACGCATGGGTTGGAGTCTCTGAAACAATATCATTCTTTGGCAAATACGATACACCCAAGAATACAGGTTGATTGAAGGTGGTCTGAAAATGGGATAGAATTCTTAAGACACATTAGTCAAAATTGAAGACGGATTTCTTAAAACCGGTTTATATACAAAACCCACGGACACGCATCAATACCTGCACGCAAAGTCAGATCACCCAATGAACACTAAAAGAGCGATACCATATGGAATAGCTTCAAGAGTAAAAAGAATTTGTTCCGATAATGCTGAATATGAATGCCACAAAAAATGATATAAAACAACACCTGCATGCCAGAGGTTACGACGAAAAATTTGTAAGCGAACAACTAAAAAAGGTCGACCAAATCGAGCGTAAACAGTTACTTGAAAAACGATCCAACAAATCAACTGGCGAAAGAGTCCCGTTTGTGGTCACCTACTCGCGGCGCCTCCCCGACATCGGGAAAATAACGCGGGAGCGGATGCCCATTTTACACCGCTCAAAACGCATGAAGTTGGCATTCGAAAAACCTCCTCTGATTTCGTACAAAAGACTGAAAAATTTGGGAGATATCATAGTCCATAGCAAGCATAATAAAATGTTCAACAATCAAGGGACGGGATCTGATAGATGCGAGAGAAACTGTGCAATCTGTGGGTTTATGCTCCAAACAAAACAATTCGCATACAAGAACGGAATGACCTACCACATAGGCAAAAAAATCACCTGCATGTCCAGGAATGTGATATATGGGATTCTCTGCGACAAATGCAATGAAGTTGTGTACGTGGGAGAGACGGGGACAAAATTGTATGAGAGAATGCAAAACCATCTGAGTAGAATAAAACTTGAGGTTATGGATGAACCAATACCACATCATTTTCTGACCAAAAACCATAGTATAAAGAATTTTAAGATTATTGGGATTGAACAAATTAATCAACAAAATACAGCTTACAGGAGGGGTCGCGAAGCATTTTGGATTAACAAACTTCAAACACTAGAACCCAATGGGCTCAATAGACAAGAATAATTCCAAATATTCTAATTTATAAACTTGCTGAACCGGGGGGGTGGAGGGGTGGGGTGGGGGGTGGGGGGTGGGGATATAAATTAGTGTATAGAGCAATTACACCTAAAAACGCATTCATGTTGAACATAGCGGGTATATGTTGTGAGATTATGATCATTGGGTATATGTCAATGCGTACGTCATGTGTAAATGGGGGGGGGGGGGGGGGGGGAGGGGGTGTATGGAATCCTAGCCTACGATTGTCAGTGTAAACATTATAGGAGGGGCTGCACTTATGCACTTAGATCAGTGGTGGGGGGGGGCATATATATGCTGCAATAGTGGGTGGGAACAAAACATTTACACACCCTGGAAAGATCGGGCGGGGGGGGGGGGGGGTTATTACTACGCAAGGACGGTATAAAAAGATTCTATTTTTCATCAGCGGTATGCGGGTTGGGTACTGGGGCGGAGATATGGAGGCGCGCTTTTAAATGATTGAATGATTCTGGCTAAGGAGTGGTTGGATGTGTGAATACAGTATACGAACTTACTTGCCTCTGCCTCTGTTACCAGGGCGAGGTTTTAGAAATGGTGTCTAATTCATATTTGCTTTTTACGTAATAACGCGGAACATATCTTTACTTGTTGCCACCCAAGGAAGATATTATACGGTATTTTTTGCATAATTTACACTTGAATACAAAAAGCAAAGTGAAGCACGGAACATATCTTTACTTGTTGCCACCCAAGGAAGATATGATACGGTTATTTTGCGCGTAAGAGACTCGGATAAGGGGAATAACATGAAACGTGGAACATACCTTTGTCACCCAAGGGAGATATGATGCGGGGATTGTACAAGCAATACACTTGAATATGGAGAAGAACGCGTTTGAACAATTCGGGTCAAGGAATGGTTGAATGTGTGAATATTGCATGCGAACTCGCTTCTGCCTCTGTTACCAGGGCGAGGTTGAGATAAATGATTGAATGCTCCTAATTCTAAGGCTGAAAACAAAATTTGCGCATAAAAACGCGGAATATATCTCCACTTGTTACCACCTAAGGAAGATCTGTCCATAATTTACAATTAAAAACAGTGAACAACGTGTAATGCGGAACATATCTTTACTTGTTGCCACCCAAGGAAGATATGTATCGGCGATTTTATAGACGAGTTCGTGATAAGGAGCTAGGCGGCCACTTGCCAAATAATAAATCGATCTGTAAGACGTACGCGTATCTCAATCAATTTTATAATTCCCATTCAACAATTAGGATCTGTGTGACGCTAAATTTTACGTTCCCATGACGCGATACACATTGGTACGGCACTTAACGTAACGGAATAACAATTAGTCAAAAATGAAAGCCGCTTAGAAGGAAGTAAACTTCCGAGCATGACGGCAATTTGACGAAGTTATATAAAATATTTGATGAAGTGTATATATATATATATATATATATATACTCTTCAAAATAAGAAACTATACATCGAAATTCCACTGGATTGTATTGGAAGTTCTCAGACTATAAATGGATATTTTGTGGTAAACAGGGAAGTAGAAACATCACTCTACAAAGGGCATAAACACAAGCAAGCGTGAAATGTCATTAACACAAATAAACATGGCTGCATTGACAACCGGGGAAAGTCAATACCGTGTTTGACCATTACGAGCAGTGATAACGGTGTGGCAACGTCGACCCATAGATGCTACCAGAGTCTGAATTACACGCTGTGGAATGTTCTGCCACTCCTCTTCTAGTGTTCCTTGATGGTCTGAGGTGCCTGCTGTCTCTGACTGACGTGGCGATCAAGCTCATTCCAAAGGTTGCAAACACCCGTAACATCTGGTCGAGCAGTGCCATGTTGAAAGAAGCCGCAATTGAATGAATGCTCAGACGTGACATAATAGAATTTCATCTCTGTAACATATGCCGGTTAGATTACCCTCCACTCAAACAGGTGCTGTCCAGGCACCATGGTTAATGCCAGCCCATGCCATAATACTACCGCCACCACATCGATCAACTTTACGCGCACAGTTATTGACGTAACGTTCGTTCCGACGTCTATACACTCAGGCACGTCCATCGGAACGTCATTTCACAAATTGTACCGTAGGTCACCATAGCATTATGTTTTAAATTCTCTGTGTGTTTGGGCGAAATTCTGACCCATCAAACCAAGCATTTCATGATTTGATTACAATTCATAACATATATTTCAAAATCTTTTCACCATGGCCAATTTTGTACATGTATAGTTCAATGGGATTTCGAAACCTTCATGTACATCTAGAGATGTTACCTGAACACCTTAGCATAGTTTAAAAGTTTCGAATTAAATATCCTAGGAGCCTTTCGATGAAAACTGATTTTCCAACGATAAAAGTGGTTCCACTGGAACCACCTGGGGCCAAATCAAAATTCTGAAACCTTCATGTACATCTAGAGATGTTACCTGAACACCTTAGCATAGTTTAAACGTTTCGAATTAAATACCCTAGGAGCCTTTTGATGAAAACTAATTTTCAAACGATAAAAGTGGTTCCACCGGAGCCACTTGGGGCCAAATCAAAATTCCGAAACCTTCATGTGCATCTAGAGATGCTACCTGAACACATTAGCATAGTTTAAACTTTTTGAATTAAATACCTTAGGAGCCTTTCGATGAAAACTGATTTTCTAACAATAAAAGTGATTTCACTGGAACAACCTGGGGCCAAATCAAAATGCCGAAACCTTCATGTACATCTAGAGATGTTACCTGAACACCTTAGCATAATTTAAACATTTCGAATTAAATACCCTAGGAGCCTTTCGATGAAAACCGATTTTCCAACGATAAAAGTGGTTCCACTGGAACCACCTGGGGCCAAATAAAAATTTCGAAACCTTCATGCACATCTAGAGATGTTACCTGAACACATTAGCATAGTTTAAATGTTTCGAATTAAATACCCTAGGAGCCTTTCGATGAAAACTGATTTTCTAACAATAAAAGTGATTTCACTGGAACAACCTGGGGCCAAATCAAAATGCCGAAACCTTCATGTACATCTAGAGATGTTACCTGAACACCTTAGCATAATTTAAACATTTCGAATTAAATACCCTAGGAGCCTTTCGATGAAAACCGATTTTCCAACGATAAAAGTGGTTCCACTGGAACCACCTGGGGCCAAATAAAAATTTCGAAACCTTCATGCACATCTAGAGATGTTACCTGAACACATTAGCATAGTTTAAATGTTTCGAATTAAATACCCTAGGAGCCTTTCGATGAAAACTGATTTTCAAACGATAAAAGTGGTTCCACAAATTCCGAAACCTTCATGCACATCTAGAGTTGCTACCTGAACACCTTAGCATAGTTTAAACGTTTCAAATTGAATACCGTAGGAGCCTTTCAGGGTGTGATGTATGGATGAACGGACGGATGGACGGACGTATGGACAGACATACGGATGGAGATCATGACCATATCCCTGCATTTTTGAAAATGCAGGGATAATAATAAATTTTTTATATTAATTTTATATCAAATATAAAATAGTATAATAAATAGATAAAAAAAATGAATTACATATTTGTCGATGTGACTCGCGAGAAGGAAAGTGAATTTCCATTTAAAGGAAAAACTTAAATTTTTGTATATATTAATAAGAACAACAAAAAAAAAATTAAAAATATTATTAAAATAAGTTCCAAATTTATTATAATTTTATTTTATCAAATTTATTGAAGGAAAAAATCATACAAAACTGGTGTATTATCGAGATGGTAGTTTACCCACTTTAATAAAATACTCAAAAAATTTTCGAATTCCGAAACTGTCATACATGAGAACAAAACCTGCTTTAATTGAGGCTATAAGGAAGGAAACTTCGGCAAAGATTCTAATTGAATTAAAGAAGAAGGCACGGAGCATGGGATACAAATGTTGTTATAATTTAACAAAATCCAAGTTGGAAGATTTTCTGCTGCAGGGAGGAAGTGTGAAGTTTTCTGAAGACAAGAAAGAAAATAATAACGTGAGTAAGAAAAAACGAAATGAAAGGACTTCTAAACAAAATCCCCTCCCATTAAAAAAAAGAGAATAAAATCAATGAGCATCGAAAATTGTTAGAGAATAAATCCACAAGTAGGAAGAGAAAAATCAAAGATGGAGATCCCACAACCGATTCGAATAAGAGAAGGAAAAATAAGGTAAAGTCCAGTTGTGAGAAAAAAAAATCTGCAGCTGTTCAATCAGTAAAATTGAATTGGAAGAGCCTGCGAGTAAAAAAAAATTACGTGAAGAATTGATGGATCACTTGAGCACAATCTGGACTGATATTGAAAATGGTGCAAACCTCGACAGCAAGATGATAGAAAAACACATGAGGGATCAGATGCAAACCTCATCGTTCCTCGAGAGCAGGAGAGTGCTTTGAGAGATTTTTGCAAGTTGTTCGACGTACCCAGACAAAGAAAATTCATGCCAAAGAATTTCATGGTGGATGCGAAATCAAACGTCCTGGGTTTGATTCGACAGCATTTGGGGAGGGCTTTGAAGGTTCAGATGATATTGGAGTGCGAACTTCACAAGATAGACCCCGCCACTGGTGAGATCATGATCAGGAAGACTCCATACTTTAGATCTAAGAAGGAAGTTGTGATCGAAAGTTTGTCAGTGTCCAATATTTCTGATGCGATGACTGAGAAAATATTAGAATCTTAAGCCAACTACCAGTGCGAGGGGTCAAACTGGTTGTTTGAGGAAATCATAAATCTTGAAGTCCATTTAGACCGTTTTGACCCACTCAAGAGCTCGTCTTATATAAAATTATCCTATTTCATATATGTTAAAAAAGCTGTAATTAATGTTGAAAACAAAGAAGATAATCAGTGTTTTAAATGGGCTGTCACAAGAGCAGTCCATCCTGTTGAGCTTAGGCCACAAAGGGTATCAAAATACAAAGAGACGTGTAATGAAGGACATGATTGGACCGGGGTCAAATTCCCGACATTAATCATTTCAAAAGTCTAAATGCAATGATTGCTATAAACGTATTAGGCTATGACGATGAAACTAAAAAAATATTTCAAGTGAGGTTCACTCAACATAAAAATAGAGAGGGAAAAATTAATTTACTTTTGATTTCAGAAGATAATAATCATCATTAAAGTTCCCTTTGTGGTGTATGCTGATTTTGAATGTTTTACCGTGAAAATGAGTTCTTGTCAGCCCGACGATAAACAGAGTTACACGGAAAAATATTAGAAGCACGAGCCCTCTGGTTATTGTTATTACATAAAATGTTCTTTCGATGACAAGGAATCCATGGGTCCATTCACATTCACGAAACGAACTGATGACGACAATGTATCTCAGCAGTTTGTGAATGACATGGAATCGATATTAAAAGAGCTATAACAGAAATACAAAATGCCGAAAGACGAGATCGCGCTCTCGGCAACACAGCGTAGCGAATATGAGAATGCGATTGGCTGTCATATATGGCTGTCATATTTGCAATAAACCAGTCGAAAAGGGTTGTGCACCCGAATACAAGCGAGTCAGAGACTACGATCATTACACTGGAGAGTTTCGCAGTGCGGCTCATAGCAAATGTAATCTAGAATATCAAGATGCTAAGTTTTTTCCAGTGATATTTCACAATCTCTCTGGCTATGATAGCCGCCTTTTGTGAAAAATCTCTGAGGGTGAAAGTGGAAGTTTAAATTGCATTGCAAATAGTGCGGAGAGATTCATTTCTTTCTAGAAATATGCTAAGGCGTAAAAAAGGAAGAGATAGACTCTCAGTCTCTAGAAAAGAAAGAAGTACCGATCCGCCGAGAAATCAGATTCATTGACAGTTTCCGCTTCTTATCAACAGGCCTCGATAAATTAGTTTCTAACTTACGAAAGTCTGAATTCAAAATCATGACAAAACACTTCAAAAACGAAAAAATGTTAGACGCCTTGTTGAGAAAAGCCGTCTACCTTACGACTATATGGTCGGATTGACTAAATTGGAAATGAGGTCACTCCCTCCCAAGAATGAACTTTACTCTAGACTTAACAACACCGATATTTCTGATGCAGATTATGAGCATGCAGAAAAAGTGTGGATTTTATTCGATATTCAAACTATGAAAGATTATCACGATTTGTATTTGAAAACCGATGTGTTGTTGTTGGCCGACGTCTTCGAAAACATTCGAAAAGTCTGTTCCAAACATTATGATCTGAATGCGGCTCGGTATTACATGGCACCAGGTCTAGCTTGGGACGCACTCTTCGAGACGACGGGTGTAAGCTTAGAACTCTTATCTACTCATGTTTGAAAAAGGGGTAGAGGTGGGGGGTATCGTATCTCACAGATATCTGAAGGCCAATAACCGTTACCTGAAAGTTTTTGAGCAGAACCAAAGCAGAAAATTTGTCACATACCTAGATAGTAATAATCTTTACAGTTTTGCAATGAGTCACCCCTTCCTTGCTCACCAGGAATTTTAAATGGGTCGAGAAACCGAAAGAAACAGAAAGGTGGAGGTATTATCCCTGTCTCTTGGAGGTCGATCTAGAGTATCCAGAGATATTACACGACAAGCATAATGATTATCCCTTAGCTCCGGAACAGTTGGAAGTAACAAAGACAACAAGCTCATTCCGAATCTGAACGATAAACGCAAGTACGTGGTCTACTGCAAAAATCTCAAATTGAACATAGAATACGGAATGAGACTAAGGAAGATACATTGCATCATCTGATTCGATCAAGACAATTGGATGAAAAAATACATCGATCACAACACTCGATTGAGAACGCTCGCCAACTCTGAATTCGAGAAAGATTTCTTCAAGCTCATGAATAACGTCGTGTATGGAATGTCCATGGAAAACATAAGGAATAGGTCTGACATTCATCTGTTCGGTTCGGAGGAATAGGCCAGACGATATGCGAGTAAACCCAACTTTCAATCTCGAACCATCTTCAATGAAAATCTAGTGGCCGTACACATGAAAAAAACCTATCTGAAGTTTGACAAACCCTCTTATTTGGGAACATGCATATTAGAAATAAGTAAACATCTCATGTATCGAATCCACTATGACTATATCAAATCAAAATATAACGAACGAGCAAAACTATTGTTCACCGACACGGATAGATTAGCTTATGAGATAGAAACCGAAGATTTCTACAAAGACATAACTCCTGATGTGCAAAAATGGTTTGATACCAGCAATTATCCCAACGATCATGCATTTGGAATTCTGACTGGGATTAATAAGAAAGTGCCTGGAAAATTCTAGGATGAACTAGGTGGCAGACAGATCGCTGAGTTCATCGGGTTGAAATCTAAATTATATTCTTATACCATGGCTGATAAGGATGATGATGATGGCAAGACAGTTAAGAAATGTAAAGGTATCAAGAAAGGAGTCATCAAAAATAACATCACATTCGACGAGTATAAAAAATGCCTGTTCAGTGGTCGCCCCTTATATAAACATGACCAGAGTGACAAACACAAATTATATATGGAGGTGATGAACAAAGTGACTTTGTCAGCAGATGACGACAAGTGACTCGTTCAGTCTGATGGGATACGAAGGCTAGTCATAGGCCATTATTCCACAAAGAAGTTCAGTCCTCAAAATCAAGAGGGATAGGATGAGTACATTGGGATGCAAATCGAAAGGGATATTGAGAATTTTCAGACACAATAAAAAAAAAAGTACTAAAAAAAAATAAAATAAATATTTAAAAATGGACAATAATATAAATAATAACAGTAGAAAGAGAGTTCGCTTTGACGAATAAAATAAAATCCATCCCATGCTCGTTTGGTCTTATGCTTATGGAGAGGCTAGAAAAGGACAATGAAAGGAACGGTTAGCTGATAAAATGAGGTTTAGGAGACGATGTGATGTAATGAAAGAAATGTTAGATAAAATAATTTAAAAAAAAGTAAAAGCACACAATATTCTGAGAAAAACTGTGAGTGAATAAAAAGAAAAAAGCAAATTTTCTTTTTTTTTTGAGAAGTTATAATAAATAAATTAATAAAAAAAAAACGTAAATAATAAAAAAAAAAGTATAAAATTAAAAAAAAGAAAAAAAAGGGACTCATTGATGTAGAAACCTCTGTCGGATGCAGACCTGAGAAAGGCTGCTAGAAAGTTGAACATAAAACATTTTCGTGGCATCTATTCCCAGATGCCTTGCCCAGTAGTCCACGAGAAAAGGAATGCAGTATCTTGAATCTCGATGATCTATTGAGCGAAGGCATGCATTGGGTTTCAAGGTTCAAGAACAAGAGGAAGAGGAATAATTATTTCGATAGTTTCTGGATCGGTCCACACAGAGAATTGAGGAATTATTTCCAACCGAACTCGATCAATTATCACACTCTGATAATACAGAAGCCAGAACAAGTCATCTGTGGACATTTATGTCTGCACGTTCTCAAGAGATGGTCTATGGGTGATGGCTTTCAAGATACCTTAAATGGTTTGCATTGAAATTAGGGATAATATATAATTACAGGGAAAAATTTAAATATTTAAAAAATATATTATTAAAACAAAATAAATTCATTAGAAATAAAACAAGAGGCCCCAGGGGGCCTGAGGGCGCTCACCTGACATGGTAGTCTAAATATCAAACCAGGGACATAAATTGAATAAGCTGCATAGGCTCCTCCCAAGAAAAGCATATACCAACTAGATGAAGTGATTGTGTCCTCACAATACACAGGATATTCCTTCTATTTTCAGTTCCTGCACTTTTACGTCTCAAAACTGAGATAAAAAAAGATTTTTTTTTTATTTTTGTTCAGAAATTTTTGAAGTCCCAAGCAAAATATTTTCAGCCAAAAACCTTTTTTTCTTCTTAAAATTGACCAAAACGCATAAAGAACCAAAAAACTAATTTCTGGATTTTGGACCAAAATTTCTAAGTCCCACCCGGACCCCAAATTTTCAGCGTAAAAAAAAAATTTTTTTGTCTTAAAATTTACTGAAACGCATAAAAAAACACACAAAATATTTCTGGATTTTGCTCCAAAATTTCTAAGTCCGGAACGGAACCCCAAATTTTCAGCCTAAATATGAACGCAAGGACTTGGCTTGAACAAATTGAATCTCACCACCATAAGGATGCTGCATACCAAATATCAAAAGATTCTTATTGGTAGATCTGAAGAAGATTTTTAAAGAATATTCCTCATACTCCACTAATTTAAACATTTGGGCTCCCATAGAGATCCCAAATATGCACCCAGGGAATTGATTCCTATAAACATGTGAAACAATCTTCCAAAGATTCCATTACCCACAGTGTTAAAAAATGCTGACTCAGTACTTTTTCAAAGTCCCAGAAAAGTACCCCATGATAAAACCGATAGCAATTTTTTTGGACCATTCCATTCTGTTGGTCCTAAGGAAGCTTCACACCAAATAAGAATTCTCAGTGCCGTGTAGTTTTGGAGATATGGGCATTTTAATTTTTTTCTATTTTTATCTCCTGCAGTTCCCATGGGGCGATGAGGAAAAAAATTTGGGCATAAATTAAGTACTTATGACCCAATAAGCCCTCATATCAAATTTGGTCCAAATCTGCCTCTCGGTTTGGAAAATAGAAATTTTGGGAGGGGCAAAAATTCTTGCCCCTCCCAAAACGATGGCAAATATAGCCCCACAAACTTCTCTTGAACAAATCTGAGTCTACACCTCAAAAGGAAGCTGCACACCTAATATCAAGTCTCTGCTACTGCTGGTTCATGAGAAGAAGATTTTTTAAGATTTAGGCTCACATTTTGGGCGTGGCCCTACCAAGGGGCAGGTCAACTTGATTTGAACAAACTTGAATTGACATATGATAAGGTACATGCACAGCAAATTTTGTTGAATTTGGTCCAGTAGTTTGTTAGAAGAAGTCGACAATGTAAAGTTAATGCCGGATGGACAGACGACAGACGATGGACGGAAAGTGATTAGTAAAGCTCCCCTTGAGCTTCGCTCAGGTGAGCTAAAAATGAATATAGATAAAAATAATAAACAAAATGAATATGTATTCGAAAAAACCCCAAAAACAAGAGGCCCCAAGGAACTTTAATCGCTCACCGGCCAAAGTGGTTCAAAGAAGTATTTGGGGGTCACATTCAGTTAGACATGGTTCATCAACACTACAAAAGAATGTAGTCATGAGAGACAAATTTTATGGAACTTGGGCCATGGCTTGAACAAACTTGAATCTTACCCCCCTAAAGATGTTGCATACCAAATATCAAAAGCATTCATCTGCTGGATCTGAAGAAGAAGATTTTTAAAGAAAATTCCTCATTTTGAACTAAGTTATCATTCGGGCTCCCACAGTGAGCCCAAGTATGAACCCAGGGACTTGGCTTGAACAAACTTGAATCTCACCCCCTGAGGATGCTGCATGCCAAATATCAAAACATTCCGACTGATGAATCTGAAGAAGAAGATTTTTAAAGAAAAATTCCTTATATTAACTAAGTTATTATTCGGGCTCAAATATAGACCCAGGGACTTGGCTTTAACAAACTTGAATCTCACCCCCCTAAGGTTGCTACACACCACATATCAAAACATTCCGACTGCTGGATCTGAAGAAGAAGATTTTTTAAGAAAATTCATCATTTCGAACTAAGTTACAATTCAAGCTCCCACAGTGAGTCCAAATATGGACCTAGGGACATGGCTTGAACAAACGTGAATCTCCCCCCCCCCCCCCCCCCCACCCCCCAAGGATGCTGCATACCAAATATCAAAACATTCCGACTGCTGGATCTGAAGAAGAAGATTTTTAAAGAAAATTCCTCATTTTGAACTAAGTTATCATTCAGGCTCCCACAGTGAGCCCAAATATGGACCTAGGGACATGGCTTGAACAAACTTGAATCTCACCCCCCTAAGGATGCTGCATACCAAATATCAAAACATTCCAACTGCTGGATCTGAAGAAGATTTTTAAAGAAAATTCCTCATTTTGAACTAAGTTATAAATCGGGCTACCACAGTGAGCCCAAATATGAACCCAGGGACTTGGCTTGAACAAACTTGAATCTCATCCCCCTAAGCATGGTGCATACCCAATATCAAAAGATTCTGCCTGCTGGATCTTGAAAAGAAGGTTTTTAAAGAAATTTGCCTGAAATGCACTAAGTTCAAATTGGGCTCCTATACTGAGCCCAAATATGAACCCAGGGGGCCGATTTGAACATACTTGAATCAGATCCACCCCACAATGTTGCATACTAAATATCAAAAGATTCTGCCTGCTGGATCTGGAGAAGAAGATTTTTTAAGAAATTTGCCTGAAATGCACTAAGTTCTAATTCGGGCTTCTATACCGAGCCCAAATGTGAATCCAGGGGGCCGATTTGAACAAGCTTGAATCAGATCCACCCCACAATGTTGCATACCAAATATCAAAAGATTCTGCCTGCTGGATCTGGAGAAGAAGATTTTTAAGAAATTTGCCTGAAATGCACTAAGTTCGAATTCGGGCTTCTATACTGAGCCCAAATATGAATCCAGGGGGCCGGTTTGAACAAACTTGAATCAGATCCACCCCACAATGTTGCATACCAAATATCAAAAGATTCTGCCTGCTGGATCTGGAGAAGAAGATTTTTTAAGAAATTTGCCTGAAATGCACTAAGTTCTAATTCGGGCTTCTATACCGAGCCCAAATGTGAATCCAGGGGGCTGATTTGAACAAACTTGAATCAGATCCACCCCACAATGTTGCATACCAAATATCAAAAGATTCTGCCTGCTGGATCTGGAGAAGAAGATTTTTTAAGAAATTTGCCTGAAATGCACGAAGTTTGAATTTGGGCTTCTATAGTGAGCCTAAATATGAATCCAGGGGGCCGATTTGAACAAACTTGAATCAGACCCATACCAAGATGCTGCATACCAAGTATCAAAAGATTCTGCCCACTGGTTCTGGAGACGAAGATTTTTTAATAATTTTTCTATAATTCATACGGTGCTATCAGAGTTATGCCCCATACAGAGCCCCCAAAGGATGTGGCCATTTCATTTGAACAAACATGAATTGCCATATAGTAATGAACATCCACATGAAGTTTCGTGAAAATCGGACCAGTGGTTTCAGAGGAGAAGTCGTTTGAAAAATGTTCACGACAACGGACGCCGGACGGCAAGTGATAAGTTGAGCTACCTTCAGTGAGCTAAAAAGCAATCAAAAATAAAAACAAGAGGCCCCAGGGGGCCTGAGGGCGCTCACCTGACATGGTAGTCTAAATATCAAACCAGGGACTTGACTTGAATAAGCTGCATACGCCCCTCCTAGATGAAGCGATTGTGCCCACACAATACACAGGATTTTCCTTCTATTTTCAGTTCCTGCACTTTAACGTCCCAAAATTGAGATAAACACATAAAAAACAGATTTTTTTCCAAACAAAATACTTTCAGCCTAAATTTTTTTCTTCTTCTTAAAACGCATAAAAAACGCTAATACTAATTTCCGGATTTCGGTCCAAAATTTTCTAAGTCCCACCCGGACCCCAAATTTTCAGGGGAAAAAAAACAAAAATTTTTTGTCTTAAAATTGAGAGAAACGCATAAAAACCAAAAAAAATTTTTTCGGATTTTGGTCAAAAATTTTCGAAGTCCCACCCGGACCCCAAATTTTCAGGGGAAAAAAAAAAAATATTTTTTTGTCTTAAAATTGACAGAAACGCATAAAAAACAAAAAAAAATTTTTTTGGATTTTGGTCCAAAATTTTCTAAGTCCCACCCGCACCCCAAATTTTCAGGGGGAAAAATTTTTTTTTTTTTTTTTTTCTCAACATTGACCGAAACGCAGAAAAAACAACAAAAAAAAATTTGGGATTTTGGTCCAAAATTTTCTAAGTCCCACCCGGACCCCAAATGTTCAGGGGAAAAATTTTTTTTTTTGTCTTAAAATTGACCAAAACGCAGAAAAAACCAAAAAAAATTTTTTTCGGATTTTGGTCCAAAATTTCGAAGTCCACTACGGGACCCCAAATTTTCAGCCTAAATATGAAGCCAGGGATTTGGCTTCAACAACTTGAATCTCACCCCCCTAAGGATGCTGCATACCAAATATCAAAACATTCTTATTGCTAGATCTGAAGAAGAAGATTTTTCAAAAATACTCCTCATACTGCACTAATTTAAACATTTGGGCTCCCATAGAGAGCCCAAATATCGACCCAGCCAATTGATTTCAATAAACATGTGAAACAATCTTCCAAAGATATTATATGTGAAATTTTAAAGCTTTTGGAGCAGTGGTTTCGGGGAAAAGTAGTCTTATGTTTTTCCCATTACCCACAGTGTTAAAAAATGCTGACTCAGCACTTTTTCAAAGTCCCCAAAAAGTACCCCATCATAAAACCGATGGCAATTTTTTTTTATCATTCCATTCTGTTGGTCCTAAGGAAGCTTCACAACAAATAAGAATTCTCAGTGCCGCATAGTTTTGGAGATACAGTGAAACCTGTCTTGAGAGACCGCCTGTTTTGCCAAGCAAAAGCGGTCTCTCAAGACAGGTGGTCTCTCATAACAGGTTTGGGGATTTCTGTAAGTCACTGACAAATCCAAGGTATATTTGTTGTGGGGCTAATGAATAAAAAAAAACAGAACAACTTTATGTATTCATCTTATAATTTATTATGTACATGTCAAATATTTTTAATTCATCTTATAATTTATTATATGTCAAATATTTTTTTATTCATCTTATGATTTATTACATGTCAAATATTTTTTTAATGTTTTCATTCATTACATGCATTCATGAATAATGTATTTCAGTTACATGTACATGTTGTATAACCTTATTTCATGTGTAAATAAAATACTCTTGTCTGAATAAAAAACCAATAGTTGCATCATTGTTGTTATTTTATCCTGCAACTTATTTGAACAGTGTACATTTCTGTAATTTGTTGGATACCCAAGTTCCCAACCAATGAATGATTGGTGGCTTCATGAGGAAGTGAAGGTAAGGAATTCAGGATATATTTCCCAATATTATTATTATGAGTGAGGGGGTGGGGAACAAAAATTACAGGAAATTCTCCAAGTCCAAACAAACCTCCGAAAATTATAGCCATTACATGTATTGTATATTTCACGTGCAGAAGTTGTTGTTGACATTGACGAGTGACGTCATACGTGCAGTGCATGTACAACAAACAGTTCATTGATGAATATGGAAAAAATGGAAAAATTGATAATTTGTGTTGGACATACATAACTACGGAAGCGTTGAGGCGCCAGTTGAGTATTATTTCTATCTTGCACGTGCAACTTAGCTATCTTGCACCTGCAAGTTACTATCTTGCATGTGCAGGTTAGCTATCTTGCACCTGCAAGTTACTATCTTGCACATGCAGGTTAGCTATCTTGCACCTGCAGGTTAGCTATCTTGCACGTGCAGGTTAGCTATCTTGCATGTGCAGGTTAGCTATCTTGCACGTGCAGGTTAGCTATCTTGCACGTGCAGATTAACTATCTTGCACGTGCAGGGTAGCTATCTTGCACCTGCAAGTTAGCTATTTTGCACATGCAGCTTAGCTATCTTGCACCGGCAAGTTATTATCTTGCAGGTGCAGGTTACCTATCTTGCACCTGCAAGTTAGTTACATATATAGTCATATTTGAAGTCGAGTACATCAAAAGTAGTATATAAGGGTCAAACCTAGCCCCAATTTGCCGGCCGGACCTAAGGTTAGGATTTCGGGTTTGCCCCCCCCCCCCCCGCCCCTTCCCGGACTACGGAAATTCCTATCGCTGAGACAACCACTATAGGCTGATTGGCCATGTCTAGCAGCCTGGATATTACGTTTCGCATCGATTGCATCGCAGTCTGGGTGTGGATGCTTTATGCTGGGGGTGTGAATGGGAAAAGTCAGGAAAAAGAGTGAAAAAACGGTTAGAGTTGCAATGACGTCGGTGACGTCACGGTGAGCTCGCGACGTCATGACGACGTTGACCGCAGTCGATGCCCATAGATGTGAGTGACTGGACGTCCGTATGGTCTTTGAATAGCCGATGTTTCCCTATAGGTGGCCGTACCGTTGGTAGACCATGCTGGGCCGGGTCTCATTACCCCTTAACAGGAACAGGGATGTCCCTTTTCAGGCTTTCGACCCTTCTTCTCCCTGATCGATTCTGTCCTACTCTGTCGGCTCGAAACAAGGGGCTACTAGAGCAGCCCCTCGAAAACTGACACCTCGAACGATGTGTGACTGAGGAGCTGCTCCAGAAGCAGCTTTTCGAACGACTCACTGAAATGAGCCTTCGAGGAGAAAATTAGTAATCAAAGAGTTAGTCCCAGCAACTCTTCGAACGATTCTTCTACATCTGGATTATAGTGATCACCAGCAATGACTGGCCTGTCAGGCAACTGTTCAAGCTTGTTGAGGTAGGGGTACTGGAAGAAGGGGAAGAGTGGCTGTGCCGCTCTTAATCGTGGGGGAGCTGCTCCAGAAGCAGCTTTTCGAACGACTCACTGAAATGAGCCTTCGAGGAGAAAATTAGTAATCAAAGAGTTAGTCCCAGCAAGTCTTCGAACGATTCTTCTACATCTGGATTATAGTGATCACCAGCATTGACTGACCTGTCAGGCGACTGTTCGAGCTTGTTGAGGTAGGGGTACTGGAAGAAGGGGAAGAGTGGCTGTACCGCTCTTAATCGGAACACTCGGTGTAGGGTTCCTGGTTCACTGGCGCAAGTCGCAGGGGCCTGTGTCGTGGAATAAGGTCGACGGGTCTCTGATGTGATTAGGATATTCGGTCGAGAAGGCAGGGTCAGGGAATCGTGGCGTGAAGGGCTTCTGGAACAAGGGGAAGGGCGACTGTGTCGCTCTTGGTCAAGCGGCAGAGGTAAGGATACTGGGTCAAATACGGGAATGTAAGCCTCTGGACAAGTATGGGGAGCCGGGTCTTCTGAGATAGGATGGCAGTCAAATATGGGAATGTAAGCCACTGGGGCAAGTATAGGGAGCCGGGGCTTCTGAGATAGGGTGGCTGGGGTGGCTGTCGCAAGATAACTAACTTGCAAGTGCAAGATAACTAACATGCATGTGCAAGATAGCAACTTGCAGGTGGAAGATAACAACTTGCAGGTGCCAGTTACCCATTTCTGTGGACACCGACAGCGGTCAACGTCATCATGACGTCGTGAGCTCACCATGGCATCACCGGCGTCATTGCAACTCTAAACATTTTACTCTTTATACCTGGCGTTTCCCATTCACACCCCAACATAAAGCATCCACACCTAGTCTGCGATGTGAGCGATGCGAAACGTACATAGCCAGGCGACTAGACATGGCCAATGAGCCTATAGTGGTTGTCTCCACGATAGGAATTTCCGTAGTCCGGAAGGGGGTCCTGCAAATTCGAACCTAGGTCCGGCAAATTGGGGCTAGGTTGGACCCTTATATACTAATTTTGATGAACTCAACTTCAAATATGACTAAAATGATGTTCCTCAAATATAACTAACTAGCAGGGCATGCCGCGTTGCACGGGAAAATGTAGGGGTCATATGAAAAGTACCCCCCCCCCCCCCCCCAAAAAAAAAAAATATAGGGGCCGCGTATTTTTCGACACAGCCCGCCCTATGGGCGGTGCACTCGGACCCGCCCTCTGGGCGGGGCCTTCAATCCCGTCACTTTTCAAACCCCCACCATTAGATTCCTGGTAAAAAGTTACCCTTGGTAGACCCCTTTGAGGACCTATATCAGTGAAATCCATCAATTTTGAACCTCTCCTCACCCACCCCACCCCCGCCACTTTTTTAAACACCACCATTAGATTCCTGATAAAAAGTTAGCCCAAGTAGACACCTTTAAAGACCTATATCGGTGAAAAAAATTTCGGTGCCCCTCCCTGCCTCCACTCCAACCCGCACACTTTTTTAAACCTGACGAGGACCTCCGCCATAAAAAAGTTGCCCCCCCCCCCCCCCCCCCCCCCCCCGAAAAAAAAAAAAAAAAAAAAAATAGGGGCCGCGTATTTTTCGACCCAGCCCGCCCTATGGGCGGCACACTTCGATCCCGTCACTTTTTTAAAACCCCACCATTAAATTCCTGGTAAAAAGTTACCCCTAGTAGACCCCTTTGAGGACCTATATCGGTAAAATCCATCAATTTTGCCCACCCCCACCCCGCCACTTTTTTAAACACCACCATTAGATTCCTGATAAAAAGTTACCCCCAAGTAGACCCCTTTGAAGACCTATATCGGTGAAAAAATATTTGGTCGTAATTTTCGGTGCCCTTCCCTGCCCCCACCCCCACCCCGCACACTTTTTAAACCTGACGAGGACCTCCTTCATAAAAAGTACCCCTAGTAGACCCATTTTGGGCACTTTGGGTGGCCCCACATTCATTTCTATAGTGGACAGACAGACAGACAGACAGAGAGACAGACAGACAGAGAGACAGAGAGACAGACATACAGACATTCTAAAATATAGTATAGACTTGCAGGTGCAAGATAGCTAACCTGCACGTGCAAGACAGCTAACTTGCAGGTGCAAGATAGCTATCCTGCACGTGCAAGATAGCTAACCTGCACGTGCAAGATAGTAACTTGCAGGTGCAAGATAGCTATCCTGCACGTGCAAGATAGCTAACCTGCACGTGCAAGATGGCTAACCTGCAAGTGCAAGATAGCTAACCTGCATGTGCAAGATAGTAACTTGCAGGTGCAAGATAGCTATCCTGCACGTGCAAGATAGTAACTTGCAGGTGCAAAATATCTAACCTGCACGTGCAAGATAGCTATCCTGCACGTGCAAGATAGCTAACCTGCACGTGCAAGATAGTTAACTTGCAGGTGCAAGATAGCTATCCTGCATGTGCAAAATAGCTAACTTGCAGGTGCAAGATAGCTACCCTGCACGTGCAAGATAGCTAATCTGCACGTGCAAGATAGCTAACCTGCACATGCAAGATAGCTAACCTGCACGTGCAAGAACGTGCAGGTGCAAGATAGCTAACCTGCACGTGCAAGATAGTAACTTGCAGGTGCAAGATAGCTAACCTGCACATGCAAGATAGTAACTTGCAGGTGCAAGATAGCTAAGTTGCACGTGCAAGATAGAAATAATACTCAACTGGCGCCTCAACGCTTCCGTACATAATACTTCTAAAACAAGCAAATTTACTTAACAGTCTAAAGATATACATGTATACACCAACATTCTCAATTACCTTTCGAAGTAGGGGCGTTTTGGGTTTGAGATTAAATGACATTTTCTGTCATTGAAAACCAATTGTGTTACCTCCCTTTGAACGTTGCACATTCGTTGAATGCAACGAATCGATGGTGCCTTTTTTGAATGCACTGAATGTATTTGTTTGCGTTCATAGCAGAATTTAACATGGAATAACACATTCACCAATAAAAAGGCATACAAAACACAAGCAGTGATTCAAGAAATGTAATCTTGCATTAAATCAGTGACCCCTTTTCTCAAACATTAATTGCGCTGTTTATGCCTTTTACATAGCATGTGCTGTTCTATTTAAATATTTTAAGTCAGTCAAATAAATCAATGTGGAGCTTGACCTGGTTTTTTTTTACGACTGCGTTAACAAAATTGCACCTGCATTACTATAAATTGTTCTTCTCGCCTTTAAGTATTTACGTTCCGCTCCATCTCCTGATTCCCAGTTTTGTTTGATCGAATCTTTTTCCTTTATTATATTCTGGATTTGAGTCTTGCCCACCGACAACTCTTGAGCAATTTTCCTGGCACTACTCCCATGTTCAAAACGTTCAATTACTTGAACACGTTCTTCAAGCGTCAATATTTTTCGCTTTTAACTTGGATGTCCGTACGTACTCATGATTAGGGTTGTTATGTTGCTGAATGCATTTGGATCATCTTATATGCTATTTTCGTTGTTGTTACAAAAAAAACACCGGAACAACTTTGTTTTATTATTTATATTCGTAAGAAAAGATAAAATAGGGCAAAAGAAGAAGCCGACCGCTGTGAATCTGATTAAGCCTCAATGTAAAGCTGACACTCAACTGTCAAAACATATGCAGTGTTCATGAAACAATGGGTTAGAAAAGTAAAAATTATTTACTGTAATGAAAACAAATCATGGATTCAAAAACTAATAATGAACAAAGGATAAAGAAGTGTTACATGACAGCTTGGGACTTTTTTATTTTAGTGCACATCGAGTACATGTAATTACTTCGTGCTCCTCCTCAAACATTTTTGCAGAATAACAATGCAAGCTTCACCTGCTTCTGAACTGTAAATAAAAACACGTGGGCATGTTTCAGTCACGTGTATAAACAAATTATAATTTAATTGGACCGCCCTGATGTGTTCAAGACATCCCCCATTGTTATTAAAAAATGACTCTTCACATGTGTTATTTCCAAATAGTTTCTAAAAATGAGGTTGCTTTATGGATATTGGATTCGTCCTAATTTGTGAACAGCAATTTTACCAAAGTCATTTATACACATAATATATATATATTTATTCTAAATTATTTATATTTTCAAGTGCTATGTGACAAGCGCCTCTTTTTGACAAAAATCGAAATTGAAATAAATCTCGTGGCACGTTAGTTTACGAGTAAAACCCAGTCCGTATATGGTCCCAGTGGTCGCTGATGACAGGTGAAAAATTCGATTTTTGCCACCATTTTGTGGTCGCTGGTCACGTTAGACAGGTGGTCATTCACGACAGGTCAGTTACAATGCAAAACCAATCGGTACATGGCCATGGCGGTCGTTCAAGACGGGTGGTCGCTCACGGCAGTGGTTTCTCAAGACAGGTTTCACTGTATGGGCGTTTTCATTTTTTTCTATTTTTAGCTCCTGTGGTTCCCACGGGGCTATGGGGAAAAAAATTTCGGCATAAATTACGTACTTATGACCCAATAAGCACTCATGTAAAATTTGGTTCCAATCGGCCTCGCGGTTTGGAAAATACAAATTTGGGGCGGGGCCAAAATTTGTGCCCCTCCTTTAACATCGTCAAATATAGCCCCTCCAACTTCTCTTGAACAAACTTAAGTCTACACCTCAAAAGGAAGCTGCATACCAAATATCAAGTCTCTGCTATTGCTGGTTCTTGAGAAGAAGACTTTTTAAGAACTGGAGCATTTTTGCCCCATCCCTCTGCTCAATGTGAGCCGAAACCTAATTTGACAAAAAATCAAAGTCCACATACATAACCCCTTCTCACATGAAATTTCATTAATATGCGGCCAGTGGTTTGGGAGAAAAAGCCCAAACACCACCTTGACGCCGGACGACGGACGACGGACGAAAAGTGATCAGAATAGCTCACCCTGACTTTCAGTCAGGTGAGCTAACAAGAGGCCCCACGGGGCCTGAAGCACTCATCTTGTACAGAACACAAAACAGAGTCCAAGAATGAGTCTACATTAAGCAAGCCATCTCCATAGGCTACACTGTCAATCCTTGAGTCCCTCAGGAGTGACAAAAATAATCTGGGCATCATGCCTTTTCTTCAGTTGATCATAAGTAAAATGTAGAGCTCCCCTATGAAGCCCCTTGATACAACCTATGTGGATTAATCTTAGTACCTCTAGAAGGTACTGAATACAAAATTTTTAATTCTTTGGCAAAATGGCCAATTCCGGCTCCCATAGAGAGCCCAAATATTAACCCAGGCTCTTGATTTGAACACAGTTAAATCTGACTTCCCTAGAGATGTTGTGTACCGAATATGAAAGCATTCTGACTGTTGGATCTGAAGAAGAGAAATTGTAAAGAAATTTCTTCGAATTGCACTAAGTTCAAATTTGGGCTACCATAGGGAGCCCAAATATTGACCTATGGATCCGATTTGAACAAACTTGAATCTGACCCCTTTAGAGATGTTGTATACCAAATGTGAAAGCATTCTGACAAGTGAATCTGAAGACGAAGATTTTTGAAGAAATTCCCTCTTATTGTACTAAGTTAAATTTCATGTTCCCATATGGAGCCCAAATATTAACCTAGGCACTTGAATTGAACAACCTGGAATCTGACCCCCCTAGAGATGTTGTATACCAAATATAAAAGCATTCCGACTGGTGGATATGAAGAAGAAGATTTTTAAAGAAATTTTCTCATATTGCACTAAGTAAATATTTGGGCTACCATAGTGAGCCCAAATATATACCTAGGGTTCTGATTTGAACAAACTTGAATCTGACCCCCATAGAGATGTTGCATACCAAATATCAAAGCATTCTGACTGATGGATCTGAAGAAGAAGATTTTTTAAATTACCCTCCATATTGAACAAAGATAAAATTTGGGCTTCCACAGGAAGCCCAAATATTAACCTAGGGACTTGGTTTGAACAATCTAGAATCTGACCCTCATAACAATGATGTATACCAAATATTAAAAGATTCTGACTGGTGGTTCTGAAGAAGATTTTTAAAGAATATTCCGCATATTACCCTATGTTAAAACGTCAGGCTCCTGTAGAGAGCCCAAATATGAACCAATGAGCTTTATTTCAACAAACTTTTATCTGACCCCCCTATAAATGCTGTATACCAAATATCAAAAGATTCTGATGATTGGTTCTGAAGAATATTTATTTATATATTTATTGATGTTTAAGGTCACATATTTATGCACAATGGCTAATCATGACCGTGGCAGTTTTACGGGTGGAGGAAGCCAGAGTACCCGGAGAGAACCACCGAGCAACGACGAGCAGCTGCCAGCTCCCCAACATCGTAACTCCGCACTGTAACACAGGCAGGGTTAGATTGGTTGAAGACATGCGTACCATCGACGTGCAGTACACCTTAGTACACGGCGTCATCGTGCCCCCACGCGGGCAATGGAGATGAAGTGTCTTGCCCAAGGACACAACGCGGTTGCCGCAGGTGGGATTCAAACCGAGGACCTCTCGGCTTGCAGCTTGCACCTCTACCTACTGAGCCACTGCGCTCCCTGGTTCTGGAGAAAAGATTTTTTTTAATTTTTGTAAATATGCTGACTCAGCATTTTTTCGATGCCCATTACAGAACACCCTAACATAACCGATGGCAATTTTTTTTTACCATTCAATTCTACTGGTCATAAGGATACTTCATACCAAATAAAAGCTCTCTGTTCCGTGGGGTTTGGGAAATATGGGCATTTGAAAATATTTCTATTTTTAGCTCCCAGGGTTCCTATGGGGATGCGGGAATTAATTTTTTTTTGCATGGGTCAAGTACTTATGACCCAATACTACCACAAACCAAATTTGGTTCATACCGGACCATCGGTTCAGAAAATAGAAATTTTGGGCTGGGCCAAAAATCTTACCCCTCCTATTACAAAACCAAATATTACTTCACAAACTTCGTTTGAACAAACTTGATTCTACACCTCATATGGAAGCTCCATAGCAAATATCAAGTCATTGTTCACACTGGTTCTTGAGAAGAAGATTTTTAAAATATTTTGGTGCATTTTCCCCCACTCCCTCCCTATAGGACTGGGCATGCTGAGTTGAACAAAAATGAAATGCCCCTTCGGGACCATCACTCACACAAACTTTCACTTGAATTGGCCCAGTGGCTTTGGAGGAGAAGACCAAAACATGGTGTTGACGGACGACGGACAGGAAGCGATGAGTTAGCTCAGCTTGACTTTGTCAAGATGAGCTAAAAAAGATAAAAAAAAATAATTAATGATATTAAATTAATTGAAACAAGAAGGACGCCAACGCCCTATAGCTCACCAACATTCCTCATTGATAGTAACTTTGGCAAACACAAGAACTGTATCAAACAGGCTCATAACATGTGACAAAGCTTACCTAAACACAACCTCTTAAAAGTAAAACACAGAAACTGACATAAACACTAAGTTAAGCATGAAATTCTGAGCTAAACAGAAAACTAAACGCAACTAAAAATGTCAAGAAAAATGTTTAAAATGCAGGGTATGAGGGGTTAATCATGGAACAATGATACTGAGGAACATGTATGATGAATATAAGTGTCATGGGAAGAGAAGGAGCACAGCAGCTGACCTAAACACTAAGTTAAACATGAAATTCCGAGCTAAACAGAAAACTAAACGCAACTAAAAATATCAAAAAAATTTTTAAAATGCAGGGTATGAGAGGTTAATCATGGAACAATGATATTGAGGAACATGTATGAGGAATATAAGTGCCATGGGAAGAAAAGGAGCACAGCAGCTGACCTAAACACTAAGTTAAACATGAAATTTTGAGCTAAACAGAAAACTAAACGCAACTAAAAATGTCAAGAAAAATGTTTAAAATGCAAGGTATGAGGGGTTAATCATGGAACAATGATACTGAGGAACATGTATGATGAATATAAGTGCCATGGGAAGAACAGGAGCATAGCAGCTGACATAAACACTTAGTTAAACATGAAATTCCGAGTTAAACAGAAAACTAAACGCAACTAAAAATTTCAAGAAAAATGTTTAAAATGCAATGTATGAGGGGTTAATCATGGAACAATGATACTGAGGAACATGTATGATGAAAATAATTGCCATGGGAAGAGAAGGAGCACAGCAGCTGACCTAAACACTAAGTTAAACATGAAATTCCGAGCTAAACAGAAAACTAAACGCAACTAAAAATGTCAAGGAAAATGTTTAAAATGCACGTTATGAGGGGTTAATCATGGAACAATGATACTGAGGAACATGTATGATGAATATAAGTGCCGTGGGAAGAAAAGGAGCACAGCAGCTGACATAAACACTTAGTTAAACATGAAATTCCGAGCTAAACAGAAAACTAAACGCAAATAAAAATGTCAAGAAAAATGTTTAAAATGCAGGGTATGAGGGGTTAATCATGGAACAATGATACTGAGGAACATGTATGATGAATATAAGTGCCATGGGAAGAGAAGGAGCACAGCAGCTGACCTAAACACTAAGTTAAACATGAAATTCCGAGCTAAACAGAAAACTAAACGCAACTAAAAATGTCAAGAAAAATGTTTAAAATGCAGGGTATGAGGGGTTAATCATGGAACAATGATACTGAGGAACATGTATGATGAATATAAGTGTCATGGGAAGAGAAGGAGCACAGCAGCTGAACTAAACACTAAGTTAAACATGAAATTCCGAGCTAAACAGAAAACTAAACGCAACTAAAAATGTCAAAAAAATGTTTAAAATGCAGGGTATGAGAGGTTAATCATGGAACAATGATACTGAGGAACATGTATGAGGAATATAAGTGCCATGGGAAGAAAAGGAGCACAGCAGCTGACCTAAACACTTAGTTAAACATGAAATTCTGAGCTAAACAGAAAACTAAACGCAACTAAAAATGTCAAGAAAAATGTTTAAAATGCAGGGTATGAGGGGTTAATCATGGAATAATGATACTGAGGAACATGTATGATGAATATAAGTGACATGGGAAGAGAAGGAGCACAGCAGCTGACCTAAACATCAAGTTAAACATGAAATTCCGAGCTAAACAGAAAACTAAACGCAACTAAAAATTTCAAGAAAAATGTTTAAAATGCATGGTATGAGGGGTTAATCATGGAACAATGATACTGAGGAACATGTATGATGAATATAAGTGTCATGGGAAGAGAAGGAGCACAGCAGCTGACCTAAACACTAAGTTAAACATGAAATTCCGAGCTAAACAGAAAACTAAACGCAACTAAAAATTTCAAAAAAAATGTTTAAAATGCAGGGTATGAGGGGTTAATCATGGAACAATGTTACTGAGGAACATGTATGATGAATATAAGTGCCATGGGAAGAGAAGAAGCACAGCAGCTGACCTAAACACTAAGTTAAACATGAAATTCCGAGCTAAACAGAAAACTAAACGCAACTAAAAATGTCAAGAAAAATGTTTAAAATGCAGGGTATGAGGGGTTAATCATGGAACAATGATACTGAGGAACATGTATGATGAATATAAGTGCCGTGGGAAGAACAGGAGCATAGCAGCTGACATAAACACTTAGTTAAACATGAAATTCCGAGCTAAACAGAAAACTAAACGCAACTAAAAATTTCAAGAAAAATGTTTAAAATGCAATGTATGAGGGGTTAATCATGGAACAATGATACTGAGGAACATGTATGATGAAAATAATTGCCATGGGAAGAGAAGGAGCACAGCAGCTGACCTAAACACTAAGTTAAACATGAAATTCCGAGCTAAACAGAAAACTAAACGCAACTAAAAATGTCAAGAAAAATGTTTAAAATGCAGTGTATGAGGGGTTAATCATGGAACAATGATACTGAGGAACATGTATGATGAATATAAGTGCCATGGGAAGAGAAGGAGCACAGCAGCTGACCTAAACACTAAGTTAAACATGAAATTCCGAGCTAAACAGAAAACTAAACGCAACTAAAAATGTCAAGAAAAATATTTAAAATGCAGGGTATGAGGGGTTAATCATGGAACAATGATACTGAGGAACATGTATGATGAATATAAGTGTCATGGGAAGAGAAGGAGCACAGCAGCTGACCTAAACATTTAGTTAAACATGAAATTCTGAGCTAAACAGAAAACTAAACGCAACTAAAAATGTCAAGAAAAATGTTTAAAATGCAGGGTATGAGGGGTTAAATCATAGAACAATGATACTGAGGAACATGAATGATGAATATAAGTGCCATGGGAAGAGAAGGAGCACAGCAGCTGACCTAAACACTTAAACATGAAATTCTGAGCTAAACAGAAAACTAAACGCAACTAAAAATGTCAAGAAATGTGTCTAAAATGTAGGGTATGAGGGGTTAAATCATGGTAAAATGATAATAATCATCATATAGCAGCATTATAAAGGCCATGATATGGAAATAGGGTGAGTAAGTGACCTAAACAGAAGCTTTAATATTATTGGACACGTACGCTGACGCCGACCGATCGAGCCATGCCATAAGCTCACACACAGGGCTCGATTTAACTGGATTAGCATAGCACTTTGCTCTCCAATTTCTGAATTTTGCTATTCAAGATTTATTAGTTTCAAGTGCTTTTGGATCAACTGCTAATCAATTTTCCAGGGTGAATAGAAAATTGCTATTCAAAATTTTCAGATTAAATCAAGCCCTGCTCACACAACTAAAGATGGTGAGCTAAAAAACAAACAAATATGAAAATTTTAAAGCACATTTCAAAGAATGCGGGGATAGACAAAGACTAAGATTGTTGGTAGATGTATTCTACAAATGTTTTGCTCTTCTGGTACAAGAAAATATTCCCAGAGTGTTGGAAATGAAATGTAACGGTTGTCGGCATTATTCCGAAGATCCAAATAATCATCTGATCTGTCAAAATACCAAATATGAAGATGTCATCGCGATGTATTTTAAGTCGTTAACAGATATGGTGAATGAGAAGGATGTATTGAAACTCTGGCTAGAGAGTGTGCAACGAGTGGGAGAATCGAGACCTATGACACAAGAATATAGCCTTTTCGCAAATAAAATGTAAGATGATTTTACGACTGAAGATCACAGAACATAATATATCTCTTGTTGAATGAATACGATACCGATGACAAAATGAATTTCGATCTTTGGAAAAATGCAAGATACGATTATGTATTAAATAAAAAAAAAAAAATAAAAAAAATTAGATAAAATTAATTAAATAATTAAAAAAAAAAGAAAAAAAAAATGTCATTTTTAAATATCAAAGATCCTCCTAAAAAGAGAGACGAAATAATTCATCAATATCTCAAGAAGAAGAGAAAAATTCAAGAAAATGAATTGATGAGACAGATGGGTGACATGGAAATGAGACGTGAAACAACTAAATTATTCAAATCTATCACAGAAACGCAACAAGAAATGAAGAAAGAAATCGTAAAAGAAGTGAAAACGTCAAAGTGGGAATACGATACTTCCGATCCATTTGGGTTAGAAAGGGACATCCTATGCAGCAGCGTTCCCTCCAAGCCTTCTTTATCTTCTCGCTCTACCACCTTTCGATCGGGTCCAGTTTCCGATGCTTCTAATTGTTTAAAATATCCTCCCACAGCGCCTACTCCATTGGGTTCTTTTGATGATGATATGGAATCATCAACCGGGGTTCACTGAAGTCATTCATAGATATGTCTGATTTGGAGATATGAGTAAACGCTTCATGGACGTACATAACTCCGCCCAAAAAGAAGTTTATACAACTTACAGCATTTGACAGTGAGCAGATGGAAGTTTCTATCTGGGCAATAAACAAGTCGAGATATAACTTGGCCCCCAAAGATATTTATTTATTTATTGATGTTTAAGGTCACATATTTATGCACAATGGCTAACCATGACCGTGACAGTTTTACGGGTGGAGGAAGCCGGAGTACCCGGAGAGAACCACCGAGCAACGACGAGCAGCTGCCAGCTCCCCAACATCGTTACTCCTCACTGCGGCACAGGCAGGGTTAGATTGGTTGAAGACATGCGTACCATCGACGTGCAGTACGCCTTAGTACACAGCGTCATCATGCCCCCACGTGGGCAATGGAGATGAAGTGTCTTGCCCAAGGACACAATGCTGTTGCCGCCGGTGGGATTTGAACCGAGGACCTCTCGGCTTGCAGCCTGCACCTCTCCCTACTGAGCCACTGGCCCCCAAAGAAGTTGATAGAACTTATGGCATTTGACAGGAAGAAGATGGAAGTTTCTATCTGGGCAATAAACAAGTCGGGATCGATGGCAACAATTTGATCATCGACGATCGAAAGATTAAAGGTACAGAGGGGCTCTGGCATCTGCTCATGATGGAGAAACCGTATCCTGATTATTTTACCTGCGAAGATTTCAAGACTTATGCAGATCTTCTATCCTATACCAGTGCTATGAAAAGAAATAATGATCCCAACAAAAAAAGAGCGAAATCCAGCAGAAGTTACAAGTGGAAGGAAATTCGTTAAGCCCATTTGGGAACGACACAAGGAATTCGTTAAAACGATTGTTGGAGAGGGAATAGTTTCCACTGCTGCTGGTGGTAGTACAATTCTTCCCTACGATCCGAATGCATTGATAGAGAGACTGAATCACTTGTTGGCTAGTAAAAAAGCTGTTAACACAGGAGTGACTAATGAAATCGTTAGAATATGCAACAAATTATTAAGACAAGGAGTTGTGGATAAGAACTGGCATAAAAGTGTCATGAATAATTTGAGAAAAATGTAATTATAATAAAACATTAATTAAAAATAAATAATAAAAAAAAATATTAATTTAAAAAAAAAAAAAATGTTAGTGATAAACAATAAAACATTCAAGCAATCCTACAGATATGGTAGTGCGGGATGGATGGATTCTGCCATGCAATTTTTTTCATGTTTTTTCACTTCCAAAGGTGCTAAACAAATGGCATCAAAAGTCGCTAAAGTGATATGGGTAAGAAAGCTGCAACAGAAGTTACTAGTAAACTCACATCGGAAGCTGGTAAGAGAGCAGCGGATAAAATGACCAATTTGGTTATGCCATCCAAGAGATCAAAACTCACGTCACAATCTCAAGAAATTTTATTGAGGGTGAGAGGAAGTGGTGGTGCTGACATGGTGAAAATACAAGAGCTTGTCAAAAAGATAGTGATGTGAGATGCGCGAATGGGGGAAAAATGAAAGTGTCAATGACACTGTAGCTTGCGAGTTGTGTTTGAGGAAAAGGATAATGTTCAATGTTTATGAAAGGATTAGGAAATAAGACAAGAATTGTAATAATTGGGAATATGTTAATTTCTGTTCCCTGTATGCTATGTTTTTGATAAAAATAATATGAGGTGTACACTGTACTAAAGAGCTGAGGGGTGGGTTAATGTGGGTTAATGTGACCTCACAGTTAATGTATGTGGCCCTCACAGTTAACATATATCAAAGAAAGTTACCAAATTACAGTGAAATTATTCCAAAACGAGTCATCCTATCAAGTTACATTGAAATCCCTTCATAAATATGGCCTGTAGACTGTGCTAAACGTTTTCGGGCTTCGGGCCCCTGTAGCCGTCAGTTTCCCAATTGCGTCCAAAGGGGATGTTCTCATCAAGACATTATATGAAGTCAACCTACCAAGTTACAATGAAATCCCTTCATAAATATGACCTGTAGACTGTGCTAAAGGCTTTTGGGCTTTGGGCTTGGGCAGCCATCATGGTTGAATGATCGCAACCAAAAGGGGACATTCTCATTTGGGCATCATCTGGAGTGATCCTACAAAGTTACAATGAAATCCCTTCACAAATATGATCTGTATAGACTGTGCTCAAGGTTTTTGGGCTTCGGGCCCCTGAAGCCATCACAGTTGACCACTCATGACCAAAAGGGGATGTCATCATCTAGGCATTATATGGAATCAATCTAACAGGTTACAATGAAATCCTTCCATAAATATGACCTTTTGCCGATGCTAAAGGTTTTTGAGCTCGGGCACCCATCAAGGCGGAATGATCACGTTCAAAATGGGACATTCTCATCTAGACATTATTTGCAGTCATCCTACCAAGTTACAATGAAATCCCTTCATAAATATGACCTGTAGACTGTGCTAAAGGTTTTCAGGCTTCGGGCCCCTGTAGCCATCACAGTTGCCCAATCACGTCCAAAAGGGGACTTTCTCATCTAGACATTATATGAAGTCAACCCACCAAGTTACAATGAAATACCTCAATAAGTATGACCTGTAGTCTGTGCTAAAGGTTTGTCAGGTTTTGGGCTCGGCAGTCGTCACGGTTGGCAGATCATGCCCAAATGGTGAAATTCTCATCTAGACATCATAAGGAGTCCTCCTACCAAGTTACAATGAAATCTCTCCATATTAAACATGACCTGCAGACTGTGCTAAAAGTTTTTGGGTTTCGAGCTTGGGCAGCCATCACAGTTGACAGATCATGCCCAAAAGGGGACGTTCTCATCTAGGCATTATAGAGAGGCATCCTACCAAGTTACAATGAAATCCCTTCATAAATACGACCTGTAGATTGTGCTAATGGTTTTGGGGTTTTGGGCTCGGGCAGCCATACCGGTTGACCGATTGCGACCAAAAGGGGATGTTCTCATCAAGACATGACCCCAAACCTGCATATGAAATTTTGTGATGATCAGACAAGAACTGCAGGGTGTAGCTCATGCTAAAGGAAAATTTGAACAGACTCACAGACTAACAGACTCACAGACTAACAGACTTCCGCAAGCACGATGGCAATAGCTTATCTTGACTTTGTCAAGTAAAGCTAAAAAGGATTATATAATAAATAAAAAAAATTAAAAAATTAAAAAAATAATATTAAACAAAAACAATATATTTTTTTATGCTTGAAAATAAAAACAAAAACCCCCAAAAAACATGGACATCAAAGATTTATCTTGGATCGAATCAAAAAACCAGGTGTAATCATCCCTTCTTTCTGAGAAGAATTAGGGGAGTCATACTAGGTAAGTCGGGATGTGGAAAAACTATTCTGTTAATGAATCTTCTACTGCAACCAGATTGGTTGGATTATGACAAACTGTACATGTTCGGCAAGAGTCTCTTCCAACCTGAATACAAATTATTGCGAATGGCACTGAACGAGAAGATACCGAAAGATCTCATCGTAAAAATCATTGCTCATCGAGATGAAGTGATCAATGACGAGGTGCCGATGTCAATGTTCTTGAAACAGGTTTCAGCAAAACTCAGAAACAATCGTAAATTGAACATCGAAGCACGGTTTTAAGAGAATGCTCAACAAGTGCCTGATCCCAGGGAACAGAATTTTCGACGACCTGTTACTGGAAAAACAGAACCGCTATGAAGATTATTATGTAAGAGGTCGACACAGCAACGTCGATTGTTTCTATCTGTCACAGAATTACTTCAGACTTCCGAGACAGAACATAAGAGAAAATGCCAATTTTTTCTGTCTGTTTCGTCAAGATCTCAAAAATCTGAATCACATCTATAATGATCATATGGCCCACAACATGAGCAAAGAAGAATTCAAGAGATTTTGTAAAAAGGTGTGGGATGAGAATCATTTTAATTTCGTCGTCATCAATCTAACCAGTGGGAAAAATAACAGAAAATATAGACAAGGATTCCATGTGATTTATCTTCCAGAAGAATCATCATTTTTCGTAAATCCAAGAATTATTATTATTTTTTTTTTGGAAAATAATGTAAGAAGGAAAAAAAAATATACATATAATATATAACAAGAGGCCCCATGGGGCCTGAAGCGCTCACCTTGAACAGAACACAATATAAACAGAGTCCAAGAATGAGTCTACATTAAGCAATCCATCTCTATAGGATACATTGTCAATTCTTGAGCCCCTCACGAGTGACAAAAATAATCCGTGCATCATGCCTTTTCTTCAGTTGATCATAATGTAAAATGTAGAGCTCCCCTATGAAGCCCCTTGATACAACCTATGAGGATTTATCTTAGTTATAAACCTCTAGAGTACTGAATACAAAATTTCTAATTCTTCAGCTACATGGCCAATTCCGGCTCACATAGGGAGCCCAAATATTAACCCAGGCTCTCGATTTGAACAAAGTTGAATCTGACCTCCCTAGAGGTGTTGTGTACTAATGAATGGAAGCATTCTGACTGTTGAATCTGAAAAAGAAAAATTTTAAAGAAATTTCTTCATATTGCACTAAGTTAATATTTGGGCTACCATAGCGAGCCCAAATATTAACCTACAGATCCGAACTTATATCTGACCCCCCTAGAGATGCTGTATACCATGAAAGCATTCTGACTAGTGGATCTGAAGATGATTTTTGAAGAAATTCCCTCATATTGAACCAAGTTAAATTTGATGTTCCCATATGGAGCCCAAATATATTAACCCAGGCACTCGAATTGAACTAACTTTAATCTGACCCCCCTAGAGATGTTATATACCAAATATGAAAGCATTCTGACTGGTGGATCTGAAAATTTTTAAAGAAATTTCCTCATATTGCACTAAGTTAAAATTTGGCCTACCATAGTGCGCCCAAATATATACCTAGGGATCCAGTTTGAACAAACGTCAATCTGACCCCCCTAGAGATGTTGCATACCAAATATGAAAGCATTCCGACTGGGGGATCTGAAGAAGATTTTTAAAAATTATCTCCCATATTGATGAACTAAGTTAACATATTAACCTATGGTTTGGTTTGAACAGTCTTCAATCTGACCCTCATAACAATGATGTATACCAAACATTAAAAGATTCTCACTGGTGGTTCTGAAGAAAAAGAGTTTTAAAGAGTATTCCCCATATTACCCTAAGTTAAAATTTGGGATCCTGTATTGAGGCCAAATATGAACCAATGGGCTTTATTTTAACAAACTTGTATCTGAAAAACACCCACCCCACCCCACCGACCCCCACCCTCCTCCCCTCCCCCATGAATACTGTATACCGAATATCAAAAGATTCTGACCACTGGTTCTGGAGAAAAGATTTTTTTAATGCCCTTTACAGAACACACTAACAAAATCAATTTCAATTTTTTTTTACCATTCAATTCTACTGGTCCTAAGGATGCTTCATACCAAATAACAGCTCTCTGTTCCATGTGGTTTGGGAAATATAGGCATTTGAAAGTATTTCTATTTTTCACTCCTGATGTTCCCATGGGAATGCAGGAAAATAATACCTCATACCAAATTTGGTTCAAATCGGACCATCGGTTCAGAAAATAGAAATTTTGGGTGGGCCCAAAAATCTTACCCTTCCCATTACAAAGCCAAATATTGCTTCACGAACTTCGTTTGAACAAACTTGATTCTACACCTCAAAAGGAAACTCCATAACAAATATCAAGTCATTGTACCCACTGGTTCATGAGAAGATTTTAAACATATTTTGGAGCATTTTCCCCCACTCCCTCCCTATGGGGCTGGGCATGTTGAGTTGAACATAAGTGCAATGCCCCTTCGGGACCATCACTCACACAAAACTTTCACTAGAATTGGGCCAGTGGTTATGGAGGAGAAGACCAAAACATGGTGTTGACAGACAACGGATGACGGAGGGAGAGCGACAGAGAGATTAGCTCAGCTTGACTTTGTTAAGATGAGATAAAAAAAAAGTAATAAAACTATTAATACAAAAAAAAAATAATATAAAAAACGGGAACGAGAATTATTAGAAAAAATAGCCAAAAATACGAGATCAAAGGGTTCTTTTCAAATCATGGCGAGTGATAATAATACGCACATCAGATAAAAATTTGATCCTCCATTCAAACTAAAAAAGAACATGAATTACGAAATGGCTTTAGTGAATCTCGAAACATATTATTCTTTTCCAAACATCACGGAAGAGAATAATGTTTTCAGATATAGCAATGGAACGGATTGGTTCACTATCAATATCCCCAAAGGAAGTTATGACATCGTGGATATAAATGATTACACACATCGAGAGATGAAGATTCAGGGAGGGGGTGACAAAGCCATTCACATTTCCCCCAAGCTAAACACGATGAGAACGATCATGTAATAAATCTTGGGTATTCCATGGATTTCAGACAAGAAAACAGTCTCGCCAGTCTGTTGGGGTTCGATCGGAAAACGTACAATGAGGAACTTGTGGAGACAGAACGATTAGTCAACATTCTCTCCATCAAGATCATTCTTGTGAACGTGAACGTGATATCCGACAGTTACATCAATGACAGCGCTCAACCCATGATCTATTCGTTCTTTCCAAACGTACCTCCCAGTTACAAAATAGTGGAGCTACCGCAACATCCCGTGTTTTTACCACTCACCTTAGATACCATAGCAGTTTGGAAGTCAAAATGACAGATCAAGATAGTACTCTGTTGGACAATAGAGGCGAAAAGGTTACTATTCGATTTCAAATCAGAGAAGTAAAAATTTTTTTTTTTTCTATATATAAATAAATAAGAAAAAAAAAATTAATAATTAATATAAGAAAAATCAGATACATCAAAACCAAAGTAACCTTGTCAAAGGGGCAAAAGGCAAAAATTTGTAGAGCATTACAAAATCGAAGTGAAGCAGTCAAGATAAAATTGAGTTACGACGATTTGATTAAAAACAATAGTGGTCACAAAGCGCTAAAAAATAATGGAGGATTAACGTTGAGATTAAGTCCCTCTCAATTGAGATATAATTTGAAAATGCGAGGTGGTTCCTTAGGATTGTTGGCAGGATTGGCTACGAAAGCACTACCCTTTGTTGACAAGACGGTGCTGCCAGCTCTAGGCATTGGAGCTCTATCGGGATTAGCTAGTTCCGGTGCTCAAAAACTCATGGGAAATGGTCTCTTTCTGAAAAGGGGTGGAGACACGATTCATTAAAACATTAATAATAAAAAAACAAAATGGAATTAAGAAGTAATGAAAGTGTCAATGACACTGTAGCTCAACTTGTCAAGACAAAGACATGTACATGTATAGTATGTGACACAGCAATGACAAACATCTAGGTAATGACCTGATAACAAAGGTACATATAAAGTATTGTAACGGTCTGTACATGAATACTGACCGTTGCCTGTAACAAATGTATAGGTAAAGTATTGTAAAGGTGGGTGACAGTCAGATGCTGAACTAGAAAAAATCTTTGAGTCCCAGAGTGGGTCTGACTGAACCCCAAAATATTTGTTCTCATAGCACAGTGATAACAAAGGCACCCCAAAACACACTCGTTCCTGTCCCAAGGTGAAAACAAAAGTACTCAAGAAGTTTTGTGAAGATCAGTTCATAAATACGAGCTGTATAGAACTTGTGACAAAAAACTGATTGGACCTAATTTCGGTACAAAATGGCCACTGGCAGCCATCTTGAATTTTGGACCGTACCCAGAAACACTCATTCTCATCCCAAGGAGATAACAAAGGTACCCAAGAAGTTTTGTGAAGATCGGTTCATAAATACAGCCTCTACCCTGAGCCGTATTGACATGTGTGCTTAAATTGTGTACGTAGCACTGAATAAATCAAAGTTCATCTAATTTGCATAATTTCGGCACGAAAAAAAACCCCTTACAATATGTGATGTATTCCATGTTACTAAACATTCATACAAAAATTTATTCAAATCAGAACTTTCATACAGAAGTTCTATACAAAAGACTGATTGAACTAATTTTGGTACAAAATGGCTGCTGGTGGCCATCTTGAATTTCGGACCACACCCAAAAAAACTCGCTCTCATCCCACGGTGATAACAAAGGTACCCAAGAAGTTTCATAAAGATTGGTTCATAAATATGGCCTCTAGTCTGAGCTGCATAGAAGATGTGTACAAAAAACTGATTAGACCTAATTTCGGTACAAAATGGCCACTGGCAGCCATCTTGAATTTTAGACCGCACCCAGAAACACTCGTTCTCGTCCCAAGGTGATAACAAAGGTACCCAAGACATTTCGTGAAGATCAGTTCATAAATACAGACTCTAGTCTGAGCCGTATTGACATGTGTACTTACTGTGTGTAAGTCGCACTGAAAAAATCAAAGTTCATCTAATTTGCAGTTACAGTGCTGAAAGTAACACTAAATACATCAAAGTTAGTCTAATTTGCATAATTTAAACACGAGAAAAAACCCTATTATATGTGATGTATCCCATGGTACTAAACATTCATACAAAAAATTATTCAAATCAGCGCTTTCATACAAAAGTTCTGTGCAAAAATCTGATTGCACCTAATTTTGTACAAAATGGCTGCCAGCGGCCAACTTGAATTCCGATTCGAGCCCAAAACACTCGTTCTCATCCCACAGGCAAAACAAAGGTACCCAAGAAGTTTTGTAAAGATCGGTTCATAAATACGGCCTCTAGCCCGAGCCGTATTGAATTGTTGACGGACAGACGGTCGACTGGCCATGGCATAAGCTCAAATTTGGCTTCGCCAAAGTTGAGCTAAAAATAAGTACAAATGAATCATGGGCATACAGGCCGGATGTCTGGGAGGACTGTGCCCCCTCCCCCACTCCTGAGTCAGGAAGGAGCCCCTTTTCAGGCAAATTTGCCGGAAAACTCCGAGCAATTCAGTTGTCAGAAATGACCAAATCAAGCAGGCAGGGAGACTACATTTCTTACAACAATGATGTGAATGGTGTATGGTTAATGTCGGGCAGGCAGTCAGGCAGGGGCAGAGGCAGGCAGGCAGGCAGGCAAGCAGGCAGGCCTGTACAATAACTCTACCAAATGTCCTCTTTCACCCTTGCATGCGCCCTTGAAGTTAGTAAATGTTGTAGAAAAAATGCTATATTCGTGTCATTTTTAGCCAATAGGGGTTAAATTTGAAATATTTGTGTGGTAATTTTGGTGCATTATATTATGCTCTAAATGTTTGGAAAATCGGAGCTAAATACCTGTAAACAATTTTGAGACTTTTGAAAAATGGTGAAATTTTGATGGTTTTGGCAGAATATTTTGAAAATACATGTTTTCACGAATATGACGATACCTCATTTCACTTTCCAGAGACATGTCATCCATCACAGCTTTGGTTTCTGATAAGAGACAAGGAGGAATCTTGAATCTTGGTATTTGAATTAACTTGTACAATTTGAGGGTACTCCAATTCAAGGCCCGACAACTGGGTGAAGGTTAAACTTTGAATAAAACATATAACAGCAAAATTGTTCTAGGAATAATGTCATATCTTCTCATGGGAAGTGTTTTAAGAAAATATGGCTCCCGTGCTGATCAATTGCATGTAAAAGTTGGCAAAAATAACAATTATTCTGACAGTACCCTTATAGGTAGTCTCAAATCTGTTAAGGGTTAAACTTTTAATAATAATATATAAAACAAAAGTTGTCATACTTTGACTGCTACATGCAGCTATAGAAAATATTCAGTGCTCAATCAAATAGAAATGGAGTAAATTGTCCCTTGAAATAAACAAATTTTGAAAAATGGGACTTTTTTTTTAAACGGGACCTACTTTTATGCAACCAGAATGGGCATAGGGTTCAACTTTATAACCATACTTACAACAGCAAATATGCTCGGTAGTCAATTGTGAATACGGACATGCAAAGTGTTTGAAATTAACCTTTTCCAAAATGATATAAAAAGCTATCAAAGTTGGCTTATTTTGACATTTTCAAATGGTACACTTATTCTCACCCTCATTGTGCTTGAGGGTTAAATCTGAGATTAAAAAGTAAACAGTAACTTTCTTCCGCAATCATTGTTTCATCTATCCATACCAAAATAATTGTTACAACAACCTTGAAATTAGAGAAATTTGCCCTTGAAGTTGGTCAATTTTGAAGGAAAAAGCTATATTCATGTCACTTTTAGCCAATGGGGGTTAATTTTGAAATATTTTTGTGGTGATTTTCGTATATTATGTTATGCTCTAAACGTGTGGGAAATTTGAGCGAAGTAACTTTTAACAATTTTGAGACATTTGAAAAATTGTGAAATTTTGACGGTTTTGGCAGAATATTTTGAAAATAAGCATTTTCAGAGACATGATGATACCTCATTTCACTAAATTTTATGACATTACATAAGTATGCCAAATTTGGTTGAAATCGTATAGCCTGTTTTTGAGCAGTGCAACAGACAAAATTTACAGCGGAAAAAAAAATATTAAAAAAAATAAAAATAAAAAAAAAATAGAGAATTGTAATTTGTTGGACAAATTACGGGCTTTTCCAACTTTCCAATGTGAAAATGCAGACTACATATAGCAAAGCAAAGTGTTTGAAATTAACCATTTCCAAAATGATAGACAAAAAGCATCCAAAGTTGGCTAATTTTGGCATTCTCTCATGGTTCTCTTATTCACACCCTCATTTTGCTTGAGGGTTAAATCTTGAGATTAAAAAGTAAACAGTAACTTTCTTCTACAATCATTGTTGCATCTATCCATACCAAAATAATTGCTACAACAACCTTGCAATTAGAGGAAATGAGTACAGATGTTTGCAAAATTCACTGAAAATCAAATTTTTTTTTCACAGTATTATTCTTTACATGGTCAAAGCTTATGTTGTGTTAAGCCCCAAAGCACAACTTACAGTAGAGGATTTGTTCATTAGGCGTCTCTACCTATAGCAAAACAAAGTGTTTAGAATTAATCCTTTCCAAAATGACAGGAAGATGCAACCAGAGTTAGTTAATTCTGGCATTTTCGGATGGTACTCTTACCCTTATTTGCTTGAGGGTTAAAGATGAGATTAAACAAAATAGTCACATTCTTCTGCAAGCATTCTTGCATCTATGCATACAAATATAATTGTTATAACAACCTCACAATTATGAGAAATTTGCCCTTGAAGTTAGTAAATCTTGAAGATAAAATGATGTATTCATATCATTTGTGGCCAATAGGGGTTAATTTTGAAATATTTGTGTGGTGATTTTAGTGTATCATTATGCTCTTAATGTGTGAACATCAATCACAGACTGAGTGTCTGGAAAGAGACATGGACTAATCTTGAATCTTGGCATTTGAATGAACATGTACAAGTTGAGAGTACTCCAATTCAAGGCCTGACAACTGGGTGAGGGTTAAAACTTTGAATAAAACATATAACAGCAAAATTGTTCTTGGATGAATGCCCTATCTTCTCATGGAAAAGATTTTGAGACAATATGGCTCCAGTGCTGAGAAATTGTATGTAAAAGTTGGAAAAAATAATAATTATTCCGACAGTACCCTTATGGGAAGTCTCAAATCTGCCAAGGGTTTAAACTTTTAATAATAACATATAGCACAAAATGTGTCATACTTTGACTGCTGCATGCAGCTATAGAAAACATTCAGAGCTCAATCAATTAAAAATGGAGTAAATCGTCACCTAAACTTACCAAATTCTGAAAAAGTGGAGTTTTTTTGGACGGTGACTACTTTTATGCAACCAGAATGGGACAGGGTTAAACTTTACAACCAAACTTACAACAGCTAATATGCTCGGTAGTCAAGTGTGAATACGTACATGAAAAGTGTTTGAAATTAAGCCTTTCCAAAATGATAGAAAATGCAACCAAAATTGGCCAATTTTGGCATTTTCAAATGGTACTCTTATTCTCGTCCTCATTGTGCTTGAGGGTTAAATCTGAGTTTAAAAAGTAAACAGTAACTTTTTTCCACAATCATTGTTGCATCTACCCATACCAAAATAATTGTTACAACAACCTTATAATTAGCGAAATTTGCCCTTGAAGTTGGTCAATTTTGAAGAAAAAAGCTATATTAATGTAATTTTTGGCCAATGGGGGGTTAATATTGAAAGATTTGAGTGGTGATAGTGGTGTATCATATTATACTCTAAATGTGTGGAAAATGTGAGCTACATAACTGTAAACAATTTTGAGACTTTCAAAAAATGGTGAAATTTTGAAGGTTTTGGCAGAATATTTTGAAAATACGCATTTTCACAGACATGACGGTACCGCATTTCACTAGATTTTATGACATTACATAAGTATGCCAAATTTGGTTAAAATCGTACAGCTTGTTTTTGAGCAGTTCAACAGACAAAATTTATGGAGAAACAAAAAAAAGAAAAAGAAAATGAAAGTGTCAATGACACTATAGCTCAACTTGACAAACTTGAACTTGGTAAGTTATAAATGAAATGGCAAAATTGAAGATCATTGGTACCAGTGTCATTTTTTTTGCCAGTGGCAACATTTTTTGACAGAAACCGAAGAAAATCGATAGCTCCCATCTAGAGGCCTTCCCAAACAAGCATGCCAGGTTTCAAAGCAATCCGATCATAAATGTGCCCTGTAGGGTGTGCCAAAGGGAAATATTGTGGTCTGACTAAACTGAGTTCTAAAAATGTGTACAAAAGGGAAATATTGTGGTCTGACTCGACTAAATTCTAAGAACGTTGGCCGTGGCAACATTTTTTGACGGAAATTGAAGAAAATCGATAGCTCCCATCTAGAGGTCTCCCCAAACAAGCATACCAGGTTTCAAAGCAATCAAATCATAAATGTACCCTGTAGGGTGTGCCAAAGGGAAATATTGCGGTTTGACTAAACTAAGTTCTAAGAACGTTGGCCGCGGCAACATTTTTTGACGGAAATTGAAGAAAATCGATAGCTTCCATCTAGATGTCACCCCAAACAAGCATGCCAGGTTTCAAAGCAATCCGATCATAAGTGTACCCTGTAGGGTGCGCCAAAGGGAAATATTGAGTCTTATGACTAAACTAAGTTCTAAGAACGTTGGCCGCGGCAACATTTTTTGACAGAAATTGAAGAAAATCGATAGCTCCCATCTAGAGGTCTACCCAAACAAGCATACAAGGTTTCAAAGCAATCTGATCATAAATGTGCCCTGTAGGGTGTGCCAAAGGGAAATATTGAGGTCTGACTAAACTAAGTTCTACGAACGTTGGCCGTGGAAACATTTTTTGCCGGAAATTGAAGAAAATCGATAGCTCCCATCTAGAGGTCACCCTAAATAAGCATACCAGGTTTCAAAGCAACGAAATCATAAATGTGCCCTGTAGGGTGTGCCAAAGGGAAATATTGTGGTTTGACTAAACTAAGTTCTAAGAACGTTGGCCGCGGCAACATTTTTTGACGGAAATTGAAGAAAATCGATAGCTCCCATCTAGAGGTCACCCCAAACAAGCATACCAAGTTTCAAAGTAATCTGATCATAAATGCGACCTGTGAGGTGTGCCAAAGGAAATTGTGGACGTACGTACTAACGTATGTACGTACGTACGTACATACGCCGACGGACGAGAAGTGATGGCAATAGCTCAGCTTGACTTTGTCAAGTTGAGCTAAAAAAATAGAGAAGAAAAATTTTGAATAAGAATAACAAGAGTCTTTCCCAAACTGGGTTTGGGAAAGCCTAACTAGAGAATTGTAATTTGTTGGACAAATTACGGGCTTTCCCAACTTTTTAATGTAAAAAGGCAAACTGTATTGTACACAAAACTATCGATCAGTTTTGAAAATAGAAAAATATAGTTTAAGCAAAGTTTTTGGTGATGCTACTAGGTTTTATGCAGCCAAAACAGATATTTGAGATAAAGCAGGACATCAAAACATTTTTTTTTTTTTTGCTCTTCAAAAATTACTGAATATTTTCATGGAAAGCAAAACGAACCATGTCCGTTTTGCTTTTGAAAAAATGAGTACAGAAGAATCATGGGCATACGGGCCGAGGTGTCTAGGAGGACTGTGCTCCCTCCCCTGAGATGGGAAAAAGCCAAAAATTTCAGGCAATTCAGTTGCCAGAAATGACCAAATCAAGCAGACAGGGAGACTATTTTTCTTACAACAATGACGTGAATGGTGTATGGTTAATGTCGGGCAGGTAGGCAGACAGGCAGGCATAACATGTATAACAACTCTACCGACTGTACTCTTTCACACTGGCATGCGCCCTTAAAGTTGTTCAATTTTGTAGAAACAAGAAGAATGTTACTAAGGTAACACATGCCCCCACCCCCCCCCCCCCACCCTTGTGACCTTCACCTTGCAGATGCAGCAGAAACTATTATATGCAACACACCTTCTTCTGACTGTCCTTAACATTTGTAAAAAGTTTAACAATTGTTCTATGATTCGTTTCTGAGTTATGGCTGAGACACGAATATTGACCGATTTTTAGTGTGACCTTGAAATGTGACCTTGACCTTGAAGGTATAAACCCGGCTATGGTGTGTGACACATCCTCCCATGGTCCTTTATAATTGTGTGAAGTTTGATGACTGTGGCCCTAACCGTTTCCGAGTTATTGGCTCGGACATACACACATGCGGACGGACAGACACACGGACGGACACAAACACACACTTCAATCACAATATGCCACCCGACCTAAGTCGGGGGCATAAAAATGCTATATTCATGTCATTTTTAGCCAATAGGGATTAAATCTGAAATATCTGTGTGGTAATTTTGTTGCATCATATTATGCTCTAAATGTTCGGAAAATCGGAGCTAAATACCTGTAAACAATTTTGAGACGTTTGAAAAATGGTGAAATTTTGATGGTTTTGGCAGAATATTTTGAAAATACGTGTTTTCATGAATATGACGATAACTCTTTTCACTTTCCAGAGACCTGTCATCAATCACAGCTTGAGTTTCTGATAAGAGATAAGGAGGACTCTTGAATCTTGGTATTTGAATTAACGTGTACACTATGAAGCTACTCCAATTCAATCAAGGCCTGACAACTGGGTGAGGGTTAAAACTTTGAATAAAACATATAACGTCAAAATTGTTTTAGGAATAATGTCCTGTCTTCTAATGGTAAGTGTTTTGAGAAAATATGGCACCCGTGCTGATAAATCGCATGTAAAAGTTGGCAAAAATAACAATTATTCCGACGGTACCCTTCTAGGAAGTCTCATATCTGCCAAGGGTTAAACTTTTAATAACATATAAAACAAAAGTTGTCATACCTTGACTGCTGCATACAGCCATAGAAAACATTCAGTGCTCAATCAATTAGAAATGGAGTTAAATTGTCCATTGAAATTACCAAATTTTGAAAAAATGGACTTTTTTTGGACGGAACCTACTTTTATGCAACCAGAATGGGCATAGGGTTCAACTTTACAACCAAACTTACAACAGCAAATATGCTTGGTAGTCCATTGTAAAGACGAACATGCAAAGTGTTTTAAAATTAACCCTTTTTCAAAATGATATAAAAAGCAACCGAAGTTGGCTAATTTAGGCATTTTCAAATGGTACACTTATTCTCGCCCTCGTTGTGCTTGAGAATTAAATGAGATTAAAGCATAAACAGCATCTTTCTTCTGCAATCATTGTTACATCTATCCATACCAAAACAATTGTTACAACAACCTTGAAATTAGAGACATTTGCCGTTGAAGTTGGTCGATTTTGAAGGAAAAGCTATATTTATGTCATTTTTGGCCAATGGGGGTTAATTTTGAAATATTTTTGTGGTGATTTTGGTGTATCATCTTATGCTCTAAGTGTGTGGGAAATTTGAGTTAAATAACTGTAAACAATTTTGCGACTTTTGAAAAATGGTGAAATTTTTACAGTTTGGGCAGAATATTTTGAAAATAAGCGTTTTCAGACATGACGATACTTCATTTCATTAGATTTATGGCATTACATAAGTATGCCAAATTTGGTACAGCTTGTTTTTGAGCAGTGCAACAGACAAAACTGATGGCGGAAAAAAAAAATAAAACTAGAGAATTGTAATTTGTTGGAAAAATTAAGGGCTTTCCCAACTTTTTAATGTGAAAAGGCAAACTGTATTGTACATAAAACTATCGATCAGTTTTGAAAACAGAAAATTTAGTGGAAATCAAAGTTTTTGTGATGCTACTAGTTTTTATGCAGCCAAAACAGATATTTGAGATACAGCAGGACACCAGAACATTTAACACAAAATTTGCTCTTCAATAATTACAGAATATTTTCATAGAAAGCAAAACAAGCGATGTCCTTTCTGCTTTGGAAAAAATAAGTACATAAGAATTATGGGGGTACGGGCCGGGGTTTCATGGAGGAATGTGCATCAACTCACCCCTGAGTTGGGAAGGAGCCGATTTTTCAGCCAATATGCCAGAAAATTTTCGGACAATTTAGTTGCCAGAAATGACCACAAAACATTTTGGTTTTCCACACAAAATGTTTTCCTATCTCATCACTTAGAAGTTGCAAGTAAACTGACCATTATACTGTACAAGTTGATTCAGTGGAACCGTATCCACGTCAATATTATTCATTTATAATCACACAAGTACACATAAAGAGTTCTATTACTGCATATTACGGGAGCGCAGTGGCTCAGAAGGTAGAGATGATTGTTGCAATCCAAGAGGTTCTCGGTTCGAAACCCACCTGTGGCAACCACATTGTGTCCTTGAGCAAGACACTTCATCCCAATTTAATTTCTCACATTGGGGGGGGGGGGGGGGGGGGGAGGCATGATGGCATTGTGTACTAAGGCATACTGCACTTTGAGGGTGCACTTGTCTTCAACCAATGCTAACCCTGCTTTTGTGGAGTTAGTATGTTGGGAAGTCTGAGTCACTTGCCATTGCTCAATGGTTCTCTCCAGGTACTCTGGCTTCTACCACCTGTAAAACTGTCTCAAAAGTTTCATTAAACCTCAATAAATAAATAAATTAATACTGCATATTACAGAAAATTTTCATATTGCGCTTGAACATTACAACTTTTTAATTCACAGCTTGGAAATTGTGGTATTTTGAGTATTATTAGATTATTAATAGAAGGCATGGGAAATATAGAGTGAATATAAATCTCCATCTGGTTACATACTGAATAATATTGTTTGCAATCTCATAAAGTAAAATATATCAGTTTCAGTGGGGTATCTGGGATAAGAAATTTAATGGATTCTGATGTATTAAGACTATTTCTGCTAAAATCAAGTCATATAAACACTCGAAAATGTCTTGAATATATGCTTTGGGAGCCTCAAAATTGTTCCTAGGCCATCCAATTTTAAAAAAGTTCCTGGGGGGGGGGTGGGTGTCTCTAGACTGCCATCAATGGGAAGGAGATACCCCCCCATACCCGCATTTGGCATTTCCTCCCGAGTTTCAACTTTTTCGGACTAAAAGGGTTCAGCCCCCCACCCCCCGCCCCCCCTTGAAAAATAGCCCTGTATGCCTATGCAATGAATACCAGGACTTGAATAAATACCTATATTATGGACATGAATATAGCTGTAGATGCTGAAAGTGACCTTAAATATCAATAATTAATTTATTCTCTATCATTTTGTCTGTTTGTGAATGTGTGGGATTTGTCAACAAATGAGGGTAAGCTTCCTACTCCATGATTTCACAATTTTTCCAACATGTCAAACATGTTTCAGATATAATGAAATACATGTAATATGAGTTACTGTCACACACAAATTAGTTGTTTATTTTGTAATATGAGTTACTGTCACACACAAATTAGTTGTTTATTTGATATGGTTTAAACCATCTAGAGAGCTAGTATACACAGTGATGGGTACAGTTTAAGTCAAAATGAGATGATTAAAGGGATGTTGAACAGCTTGTTCATATTTCTTGCATTACATTACTGCTATTTATTGACAGAAGGATTTCATCGAGGGTTTCCCTGACGGTATTTATTTATTGGTGTTTATGGTCACATACTTATCCACAATGGCTAATCGTGACTGTGACAGTTTTACGGGTGGGGGAAGTCGGAGGACCCAGTGAGAACCACTGAGCATCGACGAGCAACTGTCAGCTCAACATTCTAATGTTCAAGCTCCGCTGAAGCAGGGTACCAGCTGTTGAAGACATGTGCACCATTGACATGCAGTACGCCTTAGTACATGGCATCATAGTGCCCCCATGCTGGCAACCGGGATAAAGTGCCTTGCCCAAGGACATTATGTGGGTCGTCCCAGATAGGGATCAAACTCGGGACCTCTATCATAGAAGTCAAACAGTCTACCACTGAGAAAATGTGCTTTCTTTCCTGGCGGTATTCATATTTGTACGGCCAAACTGGTGTTGGATAACACGGAACACCAAAACATATCACACAAAATTTTTTCCCCATTGATTTTTGAAAGCAGTTATGAAAAGCTCAAAGAGCTCTTTCCTTTTTGTTTTTGGACAAGTGAGTATTCACTCAAAGTCATTTTTTGCAGACAGTGCTATTTTTAAGTGGCCAAAACACATGTTTCATTAAGTCCCAGAACATAACTAAAGCTGGATTTATTGATTAAACATCTCTGCATATAGAAAAGCAAAGTGTCTCAAATTAACTCATTCCAAAATGATAGTAGAGAGTAACCAAAGTTGGATAATTTGGGTATTTCCAAATGGTACACTTATTCTCACTCTCATTGTGTTTGAGGGTTAAATCTGAGATTGAAAAGGTATACCAATCTTACTCAGGGAGGGTGAGAACAGAAAAGTACGAAATTAATCAGAAAATGAATTTTGTCTGACGGTACTAATATTTGTACGAGCAAAACTGGTACTCGATTTATTTATTTATTTATTAGTTTTTAACGACACATTAACAGCCAAGGTCATATTATATCGGTGACAGTTGTATGGGTGGAGGGAGCTGGAGTACCCAGAGAGAACCACCGAGCAATGACGAGCAGCTGCCAGCTCCCCAACATAGTGCCTCCGCACTGTAGCACAGGCAGGGTTAGATTGGTTGAAGACATGCACACCATCGACGTGCAGTATGCCTTAGTACATGGCGTCAAGGTGCCTCCATGCGGACAGTCGGGGTGAAGTGATCGGGACATAATTGGAATATATCCGACAGATACAATGTTGGATATATTCCAATTATGTCCCGATCATGCAAGGCAGCAACTTGCAATTCTCAGAATGTTTCCTTCTGTCCCTGCCCGACAGTTTAGTATCTTTGTAAAGTGCCGAGACCACGTGGAAATACCGTGGATCAGGTGGAAACTGAGGGCACGATTCATCCCTACTTTATTCTCAACTCAACGACTTTTCCATTCATTATTTACCTGTCACCGGCTGAGTTAGGTATTATATTTGTCTATTTGATGAACTTTTCAACCTTTAACTATTTGCGGCTTACTGAAAGGCCACTGCACAGTTATCAATATATTCAGGGATTGATTTTACGAAAATAACAATTATTCCAACTATACCCACATGGGAACTCCTAAATATGCCAAGGGTTAAACTTTTGATAATGACATATTAAACAGAAGTTATCATGCTATGCTTGCTGCATGCAGGCATAGAAAACATTCAGCACTCAATGAATTAGGAATGGAGTAAATTGTCACTTAAACATACGAAATTCTGAAAAAATGAGTTTTTTTCGACGGCATCTACCATTATGCATCTGAGACAGGGATTGTGTTAAACTTTACAGCAACCTTATAACAGAAAATATTCTTGGAACTGAACTGTGAATCCGAATTTCGAAAGCATTTTCGGATATTCTATTCCAAACTACCACTGCAACCTTATCAATATTCAGTGATTTTATGAAAATTAAAATTATTCCGACCATACCCATATGGGCAGTCTCGAATCTGCCAACGGTTAAACTTTTAATAATGACATATAAAACAAAAGTTGTCATACTATGACTCCTGCATACAGCCATAGAAAAAGTTCAGCGCTCAATCAATTAGGAATGGAGTAAATCGTCACTTAAACTTACCAAATTCTGAAAACGAGAGTTTTTTTGGACTGCACTTATCTTTATGCAAACAGAATGAGCATAGGGTTAAACTTTACAACCAAACTTACAACAGCAAATATGCTCGGTAGGCAATTGTAAATACGAACATGTAAATCATTTTTCGATATTCCTTTCGAAAATGGAAGAAAAGTGAGCTCCAAATTAGCCAATTTTATGAAGAATTTTAGGGCACTCAAATTCAAGGCCCGAAAACTGGGTGAAGGTTAAAACTTTGAATAAAATATATAACAGCAAAATGGTTCTTGGATGAAGGCCCAATCCTCTCATGGAAAAGGTTTTGAGACAATATGGCTCCAGTGCTGAGAAAGTGCATGTAAACGTTGGCAAAAATAACAATTATTCTGACAGTACCCTTATGGGAAGTCTCAAATCTGACAAGGGTTAAACGTTTAATAATAACATATAGAACAAAATTTGTCATACTTTGCTGCTGCAAGCAGCTATAGAAAACATTCAGAGCTCAAGCAATTAAAAATGGAGTAAATCGTCACCTAAACTTACCAAATTCTGAAAAATTGGAGTTTTTTTGGACGGTACCTCCTTTTATGCAACCAGAATGGGATAGGGTTAAACTTTACAACCAAACTTACAACAGCAAATATGCTCGGTAGTCAATTGTGAATACGTACACGAAAAGTGTTCGAAATTGACCCTTTTCCAAAATGATGGAAAAGGCAACCAAAAATGGCTAATTTTGGCATTTTCAAACGGTACTCTTATTCTCGCCCTCAATGTGCGAGAGGGTTAAATCTGAGATGAAGAAGTAAACAGTAACTTTCTTTCACAATCATTGTTGCATCTAGCCATACCAAAATAATTATTACAACTACCTTGTAATTAGAAAAATTTACTCTTGAAGTTGGCGAAAATAACAAATATTCCGACAGTACCCTTATGGGAAGTCTCAAATCTGACAAGGGTTAAACTTTTAATAATAACATATAGAACAAAATTTGTCATACTTTGCTGCTGCAAGCAGCTATAGAAAACATTCAGAGCTCAAGCAATTAAAAATGGAGTAAATCGTCACCTAAACTTACCAAATTCTGAAAAAATTGGAGTTTTTTTGGACGGTACCTCCTTTTATGCAACCAGAATGGGATAGGGTTAAACTTTACAACCAAACTTACAACAGCAAATATGCTCGGTAGTCAATTATGAATACGTACACGAAAAGTGTTTGAAATTGACCCTTTTCCAAAATGATGGAAAAAGCAACCAAAGTTGGCTAATTTTGGCTTTTCCAAACGGTACTCTTATTCTCACCCTCATTGTGCTTGAGGGTTAAATCTGAGATTAAAAAGTAAACAGTAACTTTCTTCCGCAATTATTGTTGCATCTATCCAAACCAAAATAATTGTTACAACAACTTTGTTCTTAGAGAAATTTGCCCTTGAAGTTGGTCAATTTTGAAGAAAAATTCTATATTCATGTCATTTTTGGCCAGTGGGGGTTAAAGTTGAAAGATCTGAGTGGTGATTGTGGTGTATCATATTATGCTGTAAATGTGTGGAAAATTTGAGCTAAATAACTGTAAACAACTTTGAGTCATTCGAAAAATGGTGAAATTTTTTAAGGTTTTGGCAGAATATTTTGAAAACACGCGTTTTCACTAGATTTTATGACATTACATAAGTGTGCCAAATTTGGTCAAAATCGTACAGCTTGTTTTCGAGCAGTTCAACAGTCAAAACCCAGGAAGGAAAAAAAATAAAATAAAAAAAATAAAAAATAGAGAAGAAAAATTTTGAAAAAGAAGAATAACAATAGTCTTTCCCAAACTGGGTTTGGGAAAGCCTAAAAAAAATAGAGAAAAAAAATTTGGAAAAAGAAGAATAACAATAGTCTTTCCCAAACAGGGTTTGGGAAAGCCTAATAAAAAGAAAGAAAAAAAAAATAGAGAAGAAAAATTTTGAAAAAGAAGAATAACAAGAGTCTTTCCCAAACTGGGTTTGGGAAAGCCTAAAAAAAAAGAGAGAAGACAAATTTTGAAAAAGAAGAATAACAAGTGTCTTTCCCAAACTGGGTTTGGGAAAGCCTAATAAATAAAAAAAAAGTTAAAAATTGATTTATTTATTTACTTTATTATTTTAAAAAATTTTTTTTTTTAGTAGTTCAGATCTTTTATTACCATTCGAACACTTGACCTATCTCCTTGTTTGTATAAACTCTCAAAGATTATGGTCACCTTTTTAAGATTTTTAACATCATTTTTAAATACTTCCTCCCTATATTTTTCCACGAGGTTGTTATTGATTTTTGGATATATGAATTTTCCATAAACCAATGACAAGTCTGACTCCTCAAATTTCTTATGTTCTTTTTTCAGGATTGCACGTAATTCATCTTCGTAATTTTAGGGAGCAGTTTCTCCCTCCAGAGATTTTAGGGAGAAGTCAGGGGCTAGGATGGAGAAGTCAGTGGACATGAGGGAGAAGTCAGAAAAAAACATTAAAAATGTTTGCCACTACATTTAACGGCACTGTGAAGTAGATTAGTAGATTGACTGTCAAATGAGAAATCAGAAATCTGAAATCTGCTGCCACCAGGCAGTACAGTTCAAATTTTAACATTCTCAACCCTTCACATTATTTATTTGAGACAATGTGAAATTCAAAGCATGGAAACTATTGCAATCACTGGTAGGGAAAGAGTTAAGAGGAGTCCTCATTCATTCATACTGTGTTCAACCAGACATATCATATATTATGGCAAGGTGGTAGTAGTATATGAACTGCCCACTTAAAAGTTAGTTTTATTAACTGGTTGAGATCTAAATTATTTTTAAAGGTGATTTCAAACCAGGGTATTTTTGTCTAAGATACCACACTACCAGCAATAGTGGCCACAGTGTAGCAAGATTTTGCTCATAAATTATTGTTTTGTTGCAATTTATTGGAGAGTGCCAATAGGCACTCTCCAATAAATTGCAACCAATCACCTTTATATAAAAAAAAATCTTCTGCTGAGCAAACATCAAGCTAATGTATACAGTGTTGAGCCACTAAAGAAGCTTCCAGCACTTTTCAATGGAGCCATGATAGACATTTCTAGCACTCAACCAGTTAACTAAAAACAAAGATCTACATTTAATCTTCAAAAGCACTGGAGTTGATTTAAATTTACCTAAGAGCAGTGAAAGTGAAATTTATCACATATTTTGAGAGTGTTCATCATAGAAGGTATTTTTTTTAAAAATATTTAAAGTATATAAAATAAATTTCAAATTTATATAAGAAGCTGGGTCTACCATGGTTTCTGAATGAAAATTGAAAAGTGTAGTTAAAAAAGTTTTCTTCAATATTCTTTGTTAATTGAGCGTTATTAACAAATTGAGTTAATTTAGTTCTGAAGTGATCAGGGGTAATTGACAAATATTTCAGTTGTCTCCCCTGTCTTCTGCTCTGGATTTTTTCAATGCACTGCCACTGTGCAGAATGAAAGAGTCAATGACACTGTAGCTTAACTTGTGTGTTGTGTTTGATGAAAAGGATAATGTTCAATGTTTATGAAAGGATTATGAAATAAGACAAGAATTGTGATAATTGGGAATATGTTCATTTCTGTTCCCTGTGCGCTATGTTTTTGATAAAAAATAATATGAGGTGGATACTGTACTAAAGAGCTGAGGAGTGGGTTAATATGACCTCACAGTTAATGTATGTGGCCCTCACAGTTAACGTATATCAACGAAAGTTACCAAGTTACAGTGAAATTATTCCAAAATGAGTTATCCTATCAAGTTACATTGAAATCCCTTCATAAATATGGCCTGTAGACTGTGCTAAAGGTTTTCGGGCTTCGGGCTTCGGGCCCCTGGAGCCATCAGTTTCCCAATTGCATCCAAAGGGGACATTCTCATCTAGACATTATATGAAGTCAACCTACCAAGTTACAATGAAATCCCTTCATAAATATGACCTGTAGACTGTGCTAAAGGTTTTTGGGCTTTCGGCTTGGGCAGCCATCATGGATGAATGATCGCAACCAAAAGGGGACATTCTCATCTGGGCATCATATGGAGTGATCCTACGAAGTTACAATGAAATCCCTTCATAAATATGACCAGTAGACTATGCTCAAGATTTTCGGGCTTCAGGCATCTGTATCCATAACAGTTGACCAATCACGACCAAAAGGGTCTGTCATCATCTAGGCATTATATGGAGTCAACCTAACAAGTTACAATGAAATCCTTCCAAAAATATGACCTTTTGCCTAGGTTTTTTGGGCTCGGGCACCCATCAAGGCTGAATGATCGCGATCAAAATGGGACGTTCTTATCTAGACATTTTTTGGAGTCATCCTACCAAGTTACAATGAAATCCCTTCATAAATATGACCTGTAGACTGTGCTAAAGGTTTTCGGGTTTAGGGCCCCTGTAGCCGACACAGTTGCCCAATCAGGACCAAAAGGCAGGACCAAAAGGTGACTTTCTCATCTAGACATTGTATGAAGTCAACCCACCAAGTTACAATGAAATTCCTCAATAAATATGACCTGTAAACTGTGCTAAAAGTTTTCAGGTTTTGGGCTCGGAAAGTCATCACGGTTGGCAGATCACGCCCAAATGGGGAAATTCTCATCTAGAGATCATAAGGAGTCATCCTACCAAGTTACAATGAAATCCTTCCGTATTAAACATGACCTGCAGACCGTGCTAAAAGTTTTGGGGTTTCGGGCTTGGGCAGCTATCACGGATGACAGATCATGCCCAAAAGGGGACGTTCTCATCTAGGCATTATACAGAGGCATCCTACCAAGTTACAACGAAATCCCTTCATAAATACGACCTGTAGACTGTGCTAATGGTTTTCGGGTTTTGGGCTCGGGCAGCCATACCGGTTGCCCGATCGCAACCAAAAGGGAACGTTCTCATCTAGACATGACCCCAAACCTGCATATGAAATTTTGTGACGATCAGACAAGAACTGCAGGGTGTAGCCCGTGCTAAAGGAAAATGTGAACAGACTCACAGACTAACAGACTCACAGACTAACAGACTTCCGCACATGTGATGGCAATAGCCTATCTTGACTATGTCAAGTTAGGATTGGCAGAGTTAAATTCCTGACAGAACGTTTCTAGCGCCAACTCACCATGTTCCCATATAAGAAATATATTGTTGATGAAATGGAGATAAACTTTAGGTTTCAATGAAGGTTTTTCAAGAAATGTTGTTTCAAAATCCGACATATATATGTTGGCGAGTTGAGGATCCATGGGGGTGCCCATAGCTATTCCCTTCTTCTGCAAATATATCTTACCATTGAACTGAAAATAATTGTGTTTCCGGAAGAATTCTGCAAGTTTATCCGTCGTATCAGAATCAACAGCAGTAGATCTACGGTTGGGTGAATTTAACAAACGTCGCAATGCTTCTCTACCATCTTTGTGATCAATATTTGTGTATAAAGTCACTACATCAAGTGTCACAAATATAGATTGTTCAGTTATGTCAACATCTGAAATTTTATTAAGGAAATCTGTAGAATCCTTTATATAGCTACCGGTAGATTGTGATAGAGGCTTGAGCTCCTCGTTAACAAATTTAGAAATATTCTCAGATAAGGTACCGAAACCTGAGACAATCGGTTGACCCGGAACTCCTTCCTTGTGTACCTTTGGTAATGTGTAGAACTGAGCAATGCATGGTTTTTCGACAATCAGAGAACGAACAATAATCTTGTCTTCCTCCTTTATATATATATATGGAAAAAGAAACAGCATTTGATTTTTTTTTTTTCTGGGCCACCCGAGTGTGTCTTTCTGGGACACTTGACAAATCTTTTAATTTTTTGCGCTCCGTATCATCGATTCTCTAACTTTTATCCCAGTTCCATATCGAGGACATGTAAATTCTCAAAACCAAGATCATTTTTTTACAAAAGGCACGTAGACTTTTCACAAATGAAAATTTTCTCGATACGTATCATTGAATCTGCATGACCTTTTAACGATGAATGTCGAGGAACATGGAAAAACCTGTAAATGCTAAGTCGATTTTTGATTTTTTACAAAAAAAAACATCCGAAAATAATTTTTGCTCCGATCAACAATCACAGTTTTTCAAGTTTAAATCATCGAGATAAGTCGTGGGACGTGTGGTTCTGAACACGAAGAGTAATATCTTATCTACGATAGGCATCACACTTTTACACACCTAGCACAACAATGTACAAAGTACTCGGAATCGAGCAGAAAATAGTTTAAGTCCAAAATTTCGTGCTATCAGTATTTGTCAATTCTAATTGATAAGATTTCTCGCATAATTTCTGGGACACTTTTCTGAGACATTGTAATTTTTTGCTGTCCCAGAACTGTCAAGTTACCCCTACTCTGGCTGCCATGCTCCTTCATCTGAGCGAAACAGAATGATGATTGTTTTCAGAGGACTTTCCATACATTATTTGTGCCAAATTTGGTTCACACTGGCTGGCCAAGTAGTTTCAGATTAGAAGATGAAAATGTAATTTCCCATAAGGTTTCCATGGTAACTATGAGCCATAATTGTGGCCATGTTTGCAACCCGATCAACATTAAATGAGGATCGTTGGTAGAGGGTGTCCCAGTCATCAAGCATGTGAAGTTTCAAAACATTTGGCCTTGTTGTTTCAGAGAAGATTGTTGAAAATCCACAAATCAGAATCAAAGAATACCTCTGGCGGCCATGTTTTTCATCCAACAGGAACAAAATGAGGAACAGTTGCAGAACCTTCCATAGACCATTCCTGCCAAGTTTGGTTCACATCAGTTCAGTAGTTCCAGAGAAGATGAAAATGTGATTTCCCATAAGGTTTCTATGGTAACTATAAGCCACAATTACGGCCATGTTTGCAACCCGATCAACATTATATGAGGATCATTGATAGAGGGTATCCCAGTCATCAAGCATATGAAGTTTCAAAATATTTGGCCTTGCAGTTTCAGAGGAGAAGTTTTATGAAAAATCCCCCAATCAGAATCAAAAAATGCCTCTGGCGGCCATGTTTTTCATCCGCCAGGAACAAAATGAGGACCTCCCATAGACCATTCCTACCAAATTTGGTTCACATCAGCTCAGTAGTTCCAGAGAAGAAAATGAAAATGTGATTTCCCCATAGGGTTTCTATGGTAACTATAAGCCACAATTGCGGCCATGTTTGCAACCCGATCAACATTATGTGAGTATCATTGGTAGAGGGTATCCCAGTCATCCAGCATGTGAAGTTTCAAAACATTTGGCCTTGTAGTTTCAGAGAAAAGATTTTTGAAAATCCACCAATCAATCAATGAATGCCTCTGGTGGCCATGTTTTTCATCAGACAGGAACAAAATGAGGATTGTTTCTAGAAGATCTCCCATAGACCATTCCTGCCAAGTTTGGTTTTCCATCAGCTCAGCAGTTCCAAAGAAGATGATAAAAATGTTAAAAGTTTAAAGACAACAACGGACACCAAGTGATGACAATAGCTCACATGGCACTTCCTTTGGGCCAGGTGAGCTAAAGAGTCAATGGGGGTAAGCAACTCAGACTCATACGTGAAGATTACTGGTGTATAAAATTAGAAACACAGAAGGGGCCGGGATTTAACATGAGGAACAACAGAAATTATCTTCTCTGATGCCAGAATTACGAAAAGATTCAACAGAGTATGTATCATTTTCTGAAGCTAGCAAAACTGATGGAGGCCTCTGTCTGAGAGCTTTTAATAGAGCAATTTCTCTATTTAATACTTTGGTCCCTTTATCTGGACCTTATGGAACAGTTGTTTAATACTAGAGAGGAATGAAGTCAGGCAATTATTTATAACTCTGTTGTTCATGTCAAAGGATTTTTTTCTAGTATTGAGATGCCACCTCAGATGCCCAAATTAACAGTAAAGCAATACCAGAGGCTCAAGTGAGCCTAAAACGCTCACTTGGCTCAAGTTGTCAAAAGAGATGAGTGTATCAGTATGTGATCAGCAGCAAGAGCACTTTTTTAATTTGTTATGACACAACCAAAGGCAACTTTTTTGGCCATTCTTTTCTGCTGATCCTAGGAAAGCTTCCTAGCAAGCTCTGTTCTGTGAAGTATTAAAAAACAACAAGCGAACAAAATTTTTGTTTTGTTTTAAACTACTGTGTGTGGTTCTCTCTATACCTTCCCTGTCCCCCCTCCTTCCCCCCACCAAAAACAAATTCCAGTGTAAATGAAATACTTGTGACCCAGTTATATACTACAGGACAAAATTGGTTCACATCTAGCAATTGGAACTGAAAATAGAAATTTTGAGTGTGCCCAAATTTGGAAGCCCAAATTTTGACTTACGGAGTTTCTTTGAAAAAAAGTGAATCTGCATCACTAAAGTAAGTTCCAAACAAGCAATCTAAGCATTATTGCAAGTGGTTTATAAAAAGAGGACTTTTAAAGCATTTTAGGCTTATGGAGCATTAACCCCATCCCAAGAGATATAGTAATTTGGGGGGGGGGGGAATCAGAAGAGTAAATTCCACCAGCTTGAAGATGGCAGCAGCTTCATTTGAACAAAGGAGAAAAGGTTTACTTCAAAGATGGTCTGTGCCATAAATGAATGAATTTGGCCCAATGGTTTTAAAGAATAAGAGAAATTTCAAACTAGTGAAACAGAATTTTACTGCCACCAGTAAATTCAAGTCTGTGTGAAAATGGTTAAAGCATCAAAAATAAACAAAAACAGAAAGAGAATATATGGAGGCTTATTTTTGGGGGTAAAATATTTTTAAAGAAATCAGAAATAGTTTTTGTTAACAGTATTACATGAAATAAAATCTTTGGAATCCACACTGAAGTCTTGAGAGGGTTAAATTAAAGATATTCATACAGAAATCAGAGAAATGTTTCCAAGAAACCAGAAAAAACATATAAGTGCACTGCTCTGAAAAGGTTTGATCAAGGCATCAATAAAATCTTTGAAACACACACTGAAGTCTTGAGAGGGTTAAATTAAAGACATTCATACAGGAAGCAAATAATGTTTCCAAGAAACCAGAAAATGAAAGTGTCAATGACACTGTAGCTCAACTTGTCAAGACAAAGACATGTACATGTATAGTATGTGACACAGCAATGACAAACATCTAGGTAATGACCTGATAACAAAGGTACATATAAAGTATTGTAATGGTCTGTACATAAATACTGAGCGTTGCCTGTAACAAATGTATAGGTAAAGTATTGTAAAGGTGGGTGACAGTCAGATGCTAAACTAGAAAAAAATCTTTGAGTCCCAGAGTGGGTCTGACTGAACCCCAAAATATTTGTTCTCATAGCACAGTGATAACAAAGGCACCCCAAAACACACTAATTCCTGTCCCAAGGTGAAAACAAAGGTACCCAAGAAGTTTCGTGAAGATCAGTTCACAAATATGAGCTGTGTAGAAGTTGTGACAAAAAACTGATTGGACCTGATTTCGGTACAAAATGGCCACTGGCAGCCATCTTGAATTTTGGACCACGCCCAGAAACACTCGTTCTCGTCCCAAGGTGATAACAAAGGTACCCAAGAAGTTTTGTGAAGATCAGTTCATAAATACAGCCTCTAGCCCGAGCCGTATTGACATGTGCACTTACAGAGTATAAATAGCACTGAATAAATCAAAGTTCATCTAATTTGCATAATTTCTGCACGAGAAAAAAACCCGTACTATATGTGATGTATTCCATGTTACTAAACATTCATACAAAAATTTATTCAAATCAGAACTTTCATAGAGAAGTTCTGTACAAATGACTGATTGCACTAATTTTGGTACAAAATGGCTGCTGGTGGCCATCTTGAAATTCGGACCACACCCAAAAACACTCGTTCTCATCCCACGGTAATAACAAAGGTACCCATGAAGTTTCGTGAAGATCGGTTCATAAATACAGACTCTAGCCCGAGCCGTATTGACATGTGTACTTACTGTGTGTAAGCAGCACTGAAAAAATCAAAGTTCATCTAATTTGCATAATTTCTGCACGAGAAAAAAACCCGTATTATATGTGATGTATCCCATGGTACTAAACATTCACACAAAAAATTATTCAAATCAGCGCTTTCATATGGAAGTTCTCTGCAAAAATCTGATTGCACCAAATTTCGTACAAAATGGCTGCCATCGGCCATCTTGAATTTCGGACCGGACCCCAAAACACTCGTTCTCGTCCCACGGTGATAACAAAGGTACCCAAGAAGTTTCGTAAAGATTGGTTCATAAATACGGCCTCTAGCCCGAGCCGTATTGGCATTTGCACTTACAGTGCTGAAAGTAACACCAAAAAACATCAAAGTTAGTCCAATTTGCATAATTTACGCACGAGAAAAAACCCCGTATTATATGTGATGTATCCCATGGTACTAAACATTCATACAAAAAATTATTCAAATCAGAGCTTTCATATGGAAGTTCTGTACAAAAAACAGATTTCTGCATCGTCGGTACAAAATGGCAGCTGGCAGCCATCTTGAATTTCGGACCGCACCCAAAAACACTCGTTTTCGTCCCACAGTCATAACAAAGGTACCCAAGAAGTTTCGTAAAGATCGGTTCATAAATACAGCCTCTAGCCCGAGCCATAGCAGCTTGGCACTTACAGCTCTGAAAGTAACACTAAATAAATCAAAGTCAGTCTAATTTGCACAATTTACGCACGAGAAAAAAACCTGTATTATATGTGATGTATCCCATGGTACTAAACAATTATACAAAACTTTATTCAAATCAGAACTTTCATACAGAAGTTCTGTACAAAAAACTGATTTTTGCATCATCGGTACAAAATGGCCGCTGGCAGCCATCTTGAATTTCGGACCACACCTAAAAACACTCGTTCCCGTCCCAGGGTCATAACAAAGATACACAAGAAGTTTCAAAAAGATCGGTTCATAAATACGACCTCTAGCCCGAGCCATAGCCAATTGTTGACGTACGGACAGACGGACAGATGGACAGACCAGACAGACGGACGACGGACGATGGGCCAAGACAATAGCTCAAATTTGACTTCGTCAAAGTTGAGCTAAAAATATGTGCACAGCATTGGAATAAAATCTTCGGAAAACAAACTGAAGTCATGAGAGGGTTATATTAAAGATATTCCTACAGGAATAAGATAACCTTTTGTCCAAGGAGCAAGAAAAAACATATGTGCACAGCACTGAAAGGGTTCAACATAAAATAAAATACTTGGAAAACACTTTTAAGTCTTGAGAGGGTTAAATTAAAGATATTCATACAGGAAGCAGATCAAATTTTCCTCTGCCACATATGGAAGTCTTGAAAGGGTTAAAGCATTTCAGGGTTATTATAGCTTAACAAAACAAAATAACATGTGTGTTTGACAGGTAGATGTTGACAGAATTTGATGGAAGAGATAAAATTGGAAACTAACAATTTGTGTAGGGAAATCTCATCATTTTTTCAATACCCTCTACCGGGCACCCTGATAGAACCGGTGGCAATTTTTTTTAACCAATCCATTCTACTGGTCCTAAGGATGCTTCATACCAAATAACAGCTCTGTTCCATGTGGTTTGGGAAATATGGGCTTTTGAATTTTTTTTCTGTTATTAGCCCCTGGGGTTGCCATGGAGCTGAGAAAAAATCAGAAATAGGTTTTCATTAACAGTATTACATGAAATAAAATCTTTGGAACCCACACTGAAGCCTCCTTTGAGAGGGTTAAAATAAAGATATTCATACAGGAATAAGAGAAATTTTTTCCAAGAAACCAGAAAAAAACATGTGCATAGCATTGAAAAGGTTTCATCAAGGCATCAATAAAATCTTTGAAAGCGATACTGAAGTCTAGAGAGGGTTAAATTAAAGGCATCCATACAGGAATCAGATTATTTATTTATTTATTGGTTTAAGGTCACATATTTTTGCACAACGGCTAATCATGACCGCACCATGAGTATCAACTCAAGACCAGGGGTGAGTGTTAAAAAAGCCATGTTGCCCATTTTAGAGAGGGTTTGCACCTCCCAAGCATTGGTGACTGGGTCCTATTTTATGAGTAAAACAAAGCCTGTTTACCGCAGTGAACAGGCACTGCTTCACTTCCCGGGGTTCCAGCGGGGATACAGAAATCAGATAAATGTTTCCAAGAAACCAGAAAAAAACATATGTGCACATAATTGAAAGGGTTCAACATAAAATAAAATCGTTGGAAAACACGCTGAAGTCATGAGAGGGTTAAATTAAAGATATTCATACAGGAATCAGATCAATGTTTTTCCAAGGAACCAGAAAAAACATACGTGCACAGCATTGAAAGTGTTTGATCATGGCATCAATAAAAAATTTTGAACCCACATTGCAGTCTTGAGAGGGTTAACTTAAAGATATGCATACAGGAATCAGATAAATGTTTCCATGAAACCAGAAAAAACATATATGTGCAAAGAAGTGAAAGGGTTCATCATGAAATAAAATCTTTGGAAAACATACTGAAGTCATGAGAGGGTTAAATTAAAGATATTCACCCAGGAATCAGATCAATTGTTTTTCAAAGGAACCAGAAAACAAGAGGCCCCAAGGGGCCTGAGGGCGCTCACCTGACATGGTAGCCTAAATTTATATCAACCCAGAGAATTGATTTCAACAAGTTGCATCTGCTCCTCCTAAGAAAAGCTTATACCAAATATCCAAAGATTCTGACCAGTGGATCTAAAAAAAAAAGATTTTTAAAGAATATTCCTTATATTGAACTAAGTTATAATTCAGGCTCCCACAGGGAGCCCATATATGAACCCAGGGACTTGGCTTTAACAAACTTGAATCTCACCCCCCTAAGGATGCTGCACACCAAATATCAAAACATTCCGACTGCTGGATCTGAAGAAGAAGATTTTTAAAGAAAAGTTCTCATTTTGAACTAAGTTACAATTCGAGCTCCCACGGTGAGTCCAAATATGGACCTAGGGACATGGCTGAAGAAGAAGATTTTTAAAGATAAGTCCTCATTTTGAACTAAGTTATAATTCGGGCTACCACAGTGAGCCCAAATATGAACCCAGGGACTTGGCTTGAACAAACTTGAATCTCACCCCCCTAAGCATGGTGCATACCCAATATCAGAAGATTCTGCCTGCTGGATCTTGAGAAGAAGATTTTCAAAGAAATTTGCCTGAAATGCACTAAGTTCAAATTTGGGCTCCTATTCTGAGCCCAAATATAAACCCAGGGGGCCGATTTGAACAAACTTGAATCAGATCCACCCCACAATGTTGCATACCAAATATCAAAAGATTCTGCCTGCTGGATCTGGAGAAGAAGATTTTTTTAAAAATATGCCTGAAATGCACTAAGTTAAAATATGGGCTCCTATACGGAGCCCAAATATAAACCCAGGAAGCCGATTTGAACAAACTTGAATCAGATCCACCCCACAATGTTGCTTACCAAATATGAAAAGATTCTGAAGCTGGATCTGGAGAAGAAGATTTTTTAAGAAATTTGCCTGAAATGCACTAAGTTCGAAATCGGGCTCCTATACTGAGCCCAAATATTAACCCAGGGGGCCGATTTGAACAATCTTGAATCAGATCCACCCCCACAATGTTGCTTACCAAATATGAAAAGATTCTGACTGCTGGATCTGGAGAAGAAGATTTTTTAAGAAATTTGCCTGAAATGCACTAAGTTCGAATTCAGGCTTCTATAGTAAGCCCAAATATAAATCCAGGGGGCCGATTTGAACAACTTGAATCAGATCTACCCCGCAACGTTGCATACCAAATATCAAAAGATTCTGCCTGCTGGATCTGGAGAAGAAGATTTTTGAAGAAATTTGCCTGAAATGCACTAAGTTCGAATTCGAGCTCCTATAGTGAGCCCAAATATGAATCTAGGGAGCCGATTTGAACAAACTTGAATCAGATCCACTCTACAAGGTTGCATACCAAATATCAAAAGATTCTGCCTGCTGGATCTGGAGAAGAAGATTTTCAAAGAAATTTGCCTGAAATGCAGTAAGTTCAAATTTGGGCTCCTATACTGAGCCCAAATATAAACCCAGGGGGCCGATTTGAACAAACTTGAATCAGATCCACCCCACAATGTTGCATACCAAATATCAAAAGATTCTGCCTGCTGGATCTGGAGAAGAAGATTTTTTAAGAAATTTGCCTGAAATGCACTAAGTTCGAAATCGGGCTCCTATACTGAGCCCAAATATGAACTCAGGGGGCCGATTTGAACAAACTTGAATCAGATCCACCCTACAATGTTGCATACCAAATATCAAAAGATTCTGCCTGCTGGATCTGGAGAAGATTTTTTAATGTTTTTCCCATTGCCTACAGTGTTAAAAAGTGCTGACTCAGCACTTTTTCAAAGTCCAGAAAGTGTACTCTATGACAAAACCGATGGCAATTTTTTTTTTTACCAATCCTTTCTGTTGGTCCTAAGGAAGCTGTACACCAAATAAAAATTTTCAGTGCCGTGCAGTTTGGAGATGTGGGCGTTTTAAATTTTTTCTATTTTTAGCTCCTGCGGTTCCCACGGGGCTGCGGGAAAAATTTTTTTTGCATAAATCAAGTACTCATGACCCAATAAGCCCTCACATAAAATTTGGTTCAAATCAGCCTCTCGGTTTGGAAAATAGAAATTTTGGGCGGGGCAAAAAATTTTGCCCCTCCCATAACGACGCCAAGTATAGCCCCACAAACTTCTCTTGAACAAATCTGAGTCTACACCTCAAAAGGAAGCTGCACACCAAATATCAAGTCTCTGCTACTGCTGGTTCATGAGAAGAAGATTTACAAAGATTTGGAGGAGGGGCAACTTCATTTGAACAAATCTGAATTGGCATTAGGTAATAAACATTTAGCCAACATTTGAATAAAATTGGGCTAGTGGTTTAGGAGGAGAAGTCGATAATGTAAAGTTAACGCCGGACGGACGACGGACAGAAAGTGATTAGTAAAGCTCCCCTTGAGCTTCGCTCAGGTGAGCTAAAAACATATACAGCATTGAAAGGGTTTGTTCATGGAATCAAAAAAATTTTTGGAACCCACATTGCAGTCTTTAGAGGGTTAAATTAAAGACATGGATACAGGAATCAGATAAATGTTTCCAGCATTGAAAGGGTTCAACATGATATAAAATCTTTGGAAAAAACACTGAAGTCACAAATTTTCTGAATAAATTCCTGATTAGAATAACAGATTACAATGTGCCTGGCAGCAATTTGTTATTTTAAGAACAGTTTGTTACTCTGGATGTCAATCAAGGTTCTCAGTGAAAGAAAACATTTTATCCAGGATAAATTACTGCAAAAATGATGACTCATAATTTTTTCAATACCCTCCACCGCCAACCTGATTGAACCGGTGGCAATTTTTTTTAACCAATCCCTTCTACTAGTCCTAAGGATGATTCATACCAAATAACAGTTGCTCTCTGTCCCTTGTGGTTTGCGATATATAGGCTTTTGAAATTTTTTCTGTTTTTAGCCCCTGGGGTTGCCACAGGGCTGTGAAATTTTTTTTTTTTTTTTTTTTTTTGGGGGGGGGGGGGGGCATCAATCAATTACTAACAATCCACTTATACAACATGCCAAATTTGGTTGAAATTGGCCCACCAGTTCTTGAAATAGACATTTTGGGCAGAGGCCAAAATGGATATGCCCACACAGTGAGCCCAGATATTGACCTATCAACTTCCCTTGAACAAACTTTAATCTTCTACACCAAAGGATGTTCCATACCAAATATCAAGGCATTTTTAATGGTTTTTAAGCTTTTGGGGCATAAACCAGAGCCCGATTATGGCAGCTGCTTCATTTAAACAAACAGAAAGGGTATACTCCATAGATGGTCTGTGCAATATATGTTTGAATTTGGCTTAGTGGTTGTGAAGATGTCAAGTTTGCAAAATGTTAACGGACGACAGACAAAAGTGATGGCAATAACTCCCACTGACTTGCAGTCAGGTGAGCTAACTACATGCTAAATTTGGTTGAAATTTGATGTTGAATACCAAATATCACTAGATTCTGAATCGTGAATCTGAAAGAGATTTTAGAAGATTATTTGTCATAATACACTAAGTTAAAATTTGGGACCTCACAGGAAGTCCAAATAGGAATCCAAGAACTTGCTTTCAACAAACTTAAACCTGAGCCCGACTAGGGTGCTGTATACCAAATATCAAAACATTCTGGTTCTCAAAAATATTTTGAAGAATATTCCCTTTTTTGCACCAGGTAAAAATTGGGACTCTCATAGGGAGTCCAAATATTAACGCTGGAGCCCCCTTCCCCCAGTTCTGGAGAAGCATTTTAAGATTATTCCTCATATTGAACTAACGTAAAATTTGGGCTCCAATAGGATGCCCAAATATTAATCAAGGGATTTGATTTGAACAAATTCGAATCTGATCTCAAAAGGATGCTGTTCAGAAAATTTAAATTTTATAGTAAATTTCCTTTCTTATTATACCTACCACAATCGTTTACTGCAGGTCTGCACTACAGTGAAAGTCCCTAACTAATACTCTCTATTTTGATCTTTCCCAAGCGATTTGGGAAAGAAAAGTGGTGCAAAAGCACCAATAAAAAATAAGCCAAAACTGGGTCGAGTGCAACCAGCACACACCTATTAGGGGACGCTCTTCTCCTAGTACAGATCCAGTGCGCAGACGTATAACCAATGACTCATTCTTTTGAATCCGCCAACACTGGAGTTATGTGATCAGCGGGGAGGAAGGATTCTTACCCAAATAAGAAGACGGGAGGGCCTCCATGTAAAAAAATTGTGGTAGGTATAATAAGAAAGGAAATTTACTATAAAATTTAAATTTCTTATCAACTTACCCTACAATTGTTTACAACAGGCTAAATAGACAATAGGAGGAGGGAATCATATAACCAACCCCCACATAACCTGACTGCACTGGAACCGTGGACATAAGAATAGTTCCCTAGTCCTATCAAACCATAGCATCACAAACATTAGTAAAAGACAATGAGAGATGAGGCGTATGGCTCTGCGTGATGCACAGACAGAAAGGACAGTAAAACAGCACAGGGCTGGAACTGACCTTGTAAGAAGTCTAATGGCTAGGGTAGACAACAGCCTGAGCAGAAGAAAGAGGGCCCAAAGAAAAAAGGTCCTCAGACTGCTCCTACAAGTGACGTAGATAGATGGTGGAGAAAGTAGAAGTATTTTTCCAGTAGGCTGCCTGCATAACATCCGACAACTTGAGGGAGTTAGCATAAGCCCAGGAGGTAGACAAGGCACGCACCTCGTGGGCAGAAATATGATTGGTAATACAATTGTCAGTCGCTAGACTGTCAGGGCACCTGAGGCCCCGTAAGGCCTGGGCTGACGTGATTTATTTAGTCCCGCTGATGAAGTTGCGGGAGAATTAGACCAACGTGGAGGGTCGGAATCCAAGTGTTGCGAACTCGGCACAGGGAGCTGAGTTAGACCGACGCCGTGATTCCTTCTCTGCCAAATTGGCCTGAAATAGGTTCGATTTCCGTTAGGTCTGATTCCTAATCACTTCAGTCTGTGTAATGGAAAGAATGATTTAAAGTAACAACGATTCTTTTATTTACACATAAAAATAAAGCCATTTCAATATTTCAACAATCAACAATTCGATTCTTTTCACAGAAAATGGGTTGTTAGGGTTAAATAATTCTCAACAATTATATAGTCATTCTATAGCCCTGTACTGGGACTATAGTCTACACGCTGGAAATGTTACTACCGTGAGCTCGCCATAAGAGCTTCACCCGCTTAGGCTCAAATGTCAACGTCTGCACGCACTGTACCTCTGGCTGTCGGAGGGTTCCGACCAGCAATGTTTGTCATCTATAAAGCCACCGTACTTCTGTTTTGGGTCAGATATTGTCTACTCATACCTTATGTGCCTTTTGAAAGTCCTCCGTGAAAGTCCTATTGAAATGTTCACTGTTCCTGGTTGAATTCACGATTCACAAATGCCCTCTTTTGTGCTAGGGCGAAATTGTCACTCACACCAATCTCCCGTCGGTATTACGATGCTTCGACAGCAAAACAAACTACTCACAACGCAATGAGTCTGACGCTTCAAAGGGTTAATATGCACAATACAATTACCCTACACTTCTGACTATTGCAGGCTGATACCTGCTACTCGACAATCTAAACTTTAACGTTTCACCTTTGGGTTTTCCTTCTCAATGAATTTGGCACTATAGCCGCCTATCAACCTTAAGCTAAATCAATCATGGAATGCCCTCTCTGGTGATTCCAGCCGTTTCAGGGTCCTGTGATCGAAGGTACCCTTATGCCAGGAAACAGAGTCCGCCTGCCCTGGACTTCACCAACGTGTGTGTGACCCCAAGTGTGTGTCTAATGCTCTCCTCTTCAAGGTATATATACTTTTTACCCTAAACTGTCAGGTGGACCGACACTCATCTGTCCATCTGTCAAAACAGTGGGAGATGACGTATATCGAGGCAGAATCAATACAAGTCATCTCGCACGTGACTTAACGGTGATTTCACTTGTCGAGAAAACCGATTCGTTCCTGCCACACACTGTCATGACAGACATTTCTATCTTTTAGAATCTCGTTTCTCAATTGGCCGTGACGATATCCTGCCACCAACCGATTACGTCTTGTAAGACTCGCGACTACTGTATAAATTAAATGAGATTAGACCTTATCTAACATACCGTTTCTCCCCTGAGTCCCTGCCCTGAAGCTGGATATACACCACGTGTGTTTTTTCCATGTCCAGCTTCACAGAGAAGTGAAATTCACGTAGGTTTTTCGCCTTGATGCGGAATATCTTTTGAACCTACAATATCTTTATATATCAGGCCCCTTGCCCCTATATTTAGGCTGGCTTTGCCCTGACAACTCCCTTCCCGAGAGAAACACCCTGTGTATCTCTTAAAACACAAGGGGCAAAGCCACGCACGCTCGCCTCTCACACCTTTTTACAATCTACCCATCATGTTCAAGACTACAAAACTGTATCCTAGTGGTCGTGGGGGCTCATGCCCGGGCTCATGCGTCGGCCATGTCGATTCCCACGACACACACGCCACCACATGCTCCCGTCTTGTGGGTTTACATATGGAGAGTAGCCTTATCCTCAGATTTGCAGCACTCTCTCTCTCTCTCTCTCTCTCTAATACTACATATTTACACCCAAACATACACATTTTTATACCCATTAGCCCATTTTGCAAACAGTTCACTTGGCACTCACTCCGACGAGTAACACCGTCCACGCCTTTGCGTCAGCTGGGTTAATTCCAACGGAGTGTAACTTCACCTCCCATTCCCCTATGTCTTGTGAAGGAGCAAACGACCCCTGAATTATGTTGAGCCTCACCCTCGCAAAGCTCAACCAGGGGATTAAAATTGTGCCTCACACACTCACACATTCAACACACAGATTTCCCGACCGCGCCTTTGCGACAGACGGGGTTAGTGTGCCTCACACTCACAACAAACTCTCGTCAATAAAAACAAGCACGGTTTCCCCGGGCCTTAACACCGGGTTTGTGCATCCCATACTTGCAAAACTCAACACACGCGACGGACGGGGCAGTGTATCTCACATTCGCACTCACAACCAACTCTAGTCAGCAGTCAGAGCAATAATAATACTAAAATAAGAAAATTTCTTCTGGGCCTTAACACCGGGATTACAAAACTCATCACCTCATCCACCAAAAATATTTGCGACTGGGGCCCCTGCTCCGGACCACCAGGCCCACAGCCACCCACCTATTGCTTGTTTATAACCACAGACCATTGGTAGGGGCCCGGTCCCCAGTATCCCCTTGAGTAACCCTTGACACGCCCCTACTCCTCGCCCCATTATTCCTACGGGTATTCCACCAGGGTCCCCATACCCTGTCATTTTTGTCACATTCCCAAGAGCTTCCCTTGGCGCTGTATCCCCCAGGCTCACTCGTCCCGGCAATTACCTTCGTTCGAACGACACTGGCCGTCCTTGGCCCTTGTGCCATCGACCTCCCGGTCCATTCCGACAACTTCTTGCGCACCTTGGGCACTGTGTGCCCCCGGCACTCACTGCATGGTCTCCGCCACCTAGGATGCTTCTCCATTGGTTTGTGGGCCCTTTCTTCGGCCCCATCTTAGCGGTCCCATCCACTTTGACACCCTCAACTCGTGTTGACCAGTGCCCTCTCAATTCTGGGGAAGTTTGCCCAGCCAATTGCGTGGGTCTGGCCTCCCCTCTCCACATGGGTGGCGCCGACTTCTTGGGGCGCTCAACTCCCTCACATAAATTTGCTTGAGGGACTTTCCCCAATGACCCCATTGGGTTCCCTCGCTGTTTGGCGTTTCGCCTGGACCGCCTGCGGCCCCCTCTCCCTAATTGGACAGGAGTCGTCCCTCCTGAAACTTTCCGACATTTCGTCATGTAGGAGCCATCCCCTGGACCATCGGATTGGTTCCCCCTGGGAACCTTCCCTTCCTTACTCAGTACGTTACCGAGTGCAACCGCCTGGGGTCCTTGCCCACCGACTTGAACTTCCTTTGCTCTCGTTGGGCCTTCACTTGGCCCCCTACTCCTGGACCATATCTCATCAGGGCTTGCCCTCACCCCTGGGATATTACCTACGACCAGGTCATACACAGGTGATTCAATGCACATGGCTTCCACTTCGCCACAATAAAATGGGGTATCCACCGTTATCCTCGCGATGGGGAACCTTCTAACAGTTCCATCTATCAAAATACACAAATGGTCACGACCCAACAATTGCTTGTCGTCAACGAGTTGCCTTCTAACCACTGCAGAGGAGCACCCAGAATCCCGGAGTAGACGGATCTCCCTTTGTCCCACATACCCTGGGTACACTGGCATATTAACCTTCTCCTGCGAAGTTGTGAGCCTCTCACACATGCCACTTATTATCGGGACAACCTCCCCGCCTTCCAGCCTTAATTCTCCCTCTTGTATACATTCCCGGAGGGGACTGTGTTATGGACCGATAGTTGGACAGGATGCTGCCGTCTGTCTACTGGGCCCTGGATCTACGCGGTCACCTTGCTTCCAACCCCTTGGTGCTGCGTTTCCGGCCCCCTTCTGAGGTGGTCTAATGTTCCCAGTGGTCCTAACCTGCTGGCAATATGTTCCCGCTTGTTGCAGATGAAGCAAGTTGTGTCGTTGGGGGCGTTACCATTCCGGCTGACCTGCGACGCAGGCGGATTGGGGTGGTGTTGCCTTACAGGTGCCATTGCCAACCCGTTTGCCCTACCCCTAGCTGATTTGGGTGCGTTTACACTCCCACCGTGGGCCTCGATGTAGCGTTCTGCCACAGTTGCCATCTCATCATAGGTGGGCGGGCCCCTTTCCTTGATGAACAGGCCCAACTCCTTGGAGCATGTAGTTAAAAACTGCTCCCGGAGAAATAGATCTCGCAGGGCTCCATATGACTCATTCACTTCTGCGAGATCAGTCCAGCGGTCAAAGTACCGCCTAGCTCGGGCAAAATACTGAGGTACTGTTTCTCCCTTCTCCTGCTTAATTTCCCGGAACTTGGTCCGGAATCCTTCTTCAGTGAGCTGGTATCTCCGAAGGATGGAATTCTTCAGCTCACTGTAGTCGTTAAGAAGTGCAGGAGGCATACTGGTATAAGCCTCGAGGGCTTTACCTGACAACAAAGGGCTCAAACACATAGCCCATGTGTCTTCTGGCCACATTTGACTGGAGGCAAAACGCTCGAACCTCTCCAAGTACGAGTTCAAGTCATCTGTGTTTTCATTAAAATGAGCGAGATGGGGGCGTGGGGCATGAATTGCTACCCCCTGCACTCCCATCCCCTGAGCGCCGACTTTCATTCTCCACATCGGCCCTTGCTCTGAGGAGCTCTAATTCTCTCTCGTGCCCGTTGTTCGAGCTCTCGTTCTGCCTCCCTTGCTAATTGGGCTTCCCTCTCTCTTGCCTCATTTGCTAATTGAATCTCTCTCTCTTTTGCCTCCCTTGCTGCTTGGGCCTCCCTCTCCCTTGTGTCATTACGTAAGGCAATCTCCTTGGCCTCACGTTTCTGCTCATCTTTAACAAACTTCTGAAGTTCGGCCCCCTCAAGGCCCATTTCCTTGCCTACTGATACCCAGTTGGGCGAGGGGTGTAACAACATCCATTTTGATTTTTTCTTTCTATCTTCAACACGCGTCAGAAAGAATGAAGAAGGAAAAGAAAGAAAGAAAAAAAAATATGGCAATTAATCCTAATTTACCTTAACGTAATTAAACGCCCCAAATATTCTGAAACCTACCGCAGTTATAGTGGCTACTAAGTATCCTCTTGGGGACTACTGTATTGCGATATTAAACCCTTGGACGGCATCAGCTGACCGAACGCGTCAAAACATACACAGAACCGCTGTTAAAATAAAACAAAATTTCCATATAGCCATTTTTTACCTTTTAGAAACATCCTGGTAGGCTCGCCAATCATGTCAGGGCACCTGAGGCCCCATAAGGCCTGGGCTGACGTGGAGTTATTTAGTCCCGCTGATGAAGTTGCGGGAGAATTAGACCAACGTGGAGGGTCGGAATCCAAGTGTCGCGAACTCGGCACAGGGAGCTGAGTTAGACCGACGCCGTGATTCCTTCTCTGCCAAATTGGCCTGAAATAGGTTTGATTTCCGTTAGGTGTGGTTCCTAATCACTTCAGGCTGTGTAATGGAAAGAATGATTTAAAGTAACAACGATTCATTTATTTACACATAAAAATAAAGCCGTTTCAATATTTCAACAATCAACAATTCGATTCTTTTCACAGAAAATGGGTTGCTAGGGTTAAATAATTCTCAACAATTATATAGTCATTCTATAGCCCTGTACTGGCACTATAGTCTACACACTGGAAATGTTACTACCGTGAGCTCGCCATAAGAGCTCCACCCGCTTAAGCTCAAATGTCAACGTCTGCACGTACTGTACCTCTGGCTGTCGGAGGGTTCCGACCAGCAATGTTTGTCATCTATAAAGCCACCGTACTTCTGTTTTGGGTCAGATATTGTCTACTCATACCTTAGGTGCCTTTTGAAAGTCCTCCGTGAAAGTCCTATTGAAGTCCTATTGAAATGTTCACTGTTCCTGGTTGAATTCACGATTCACAAATGCCCTTTTTTGTGCTAGGGCGAAATTGTCACTCACACCGATCTCCCGTCGGTATTACGATGCGTCGACAGCAAAACAAACTACTCACAACGCAATCAGTCTGACGCTTCAAAGGGTTAATATGCACAATACAATTAACCTACACTTCTGACTATTGCAGGCTGATACCTGCTACTCGACAATCTAAACTTTAACGTTTCACCTTTGGGTTTTCCTTCTCAACGAATTTGGCACTGTAGCCACCTATCAACCTTAAGCTAAATCAATCGTGGAAAGCCCTCTCTGGCGATTAGACCTTATCTAACATACCGTTTCTCCCCTGGGTCCCTGCCCTGAAGCTGGATATACACCACGTGTGTTTTTTCCATGTCCAGCTTCACAGAGAAGTGAAATTCACGTAGGTATCTGCCCTGGTGAAGAACGAAGTCTTCATAGCCTTGGAACTCAGCTTAGAGTCCAAATCAGCAAACGCTTCAACCACCTGTACCGACTGGCGTGGTCGAAGGTGCCCAGAAGCGGGTTGCTCCACAGGCTGTAGGCACGTGACCGATGATCGCGGCCTGGCTGACGTCGGCTGATCTGACGGTTTGAGATCCGGAAGGAACTAAAACACAAAGCCAAGAGCTGCCCCCAAGTCAGAGACTGTTAGCTCTTGACGTCAGGTATGTCTGACCCATCCTCTGAGTCGGAAGACATATTGCCCAACATGGGCAAACCAGCCGCTGCCTCCCATGGTGTGGGCACACAAGGGAGATGAGAAAGCAGCCTGCTTCCAATCCCGGGGTTTGGGGAGCCTGGAAACCACTAGTAGCCTTGCTGGAGGCAACAGGAAGGCTCTTCGAAGGAACCTGAGTGAACAAGGAGAGGGCCTCACTAAGCTCACAGCCCGTGTCAGCCGGTTTGACGTGGGAACGAACAAACAAAGTGGCTTCACTCCTGACTCTTTTAACCAGCGAAGGGCCACGATACTCTAGTACATGTGGGGCAATGGGTGGCAGCCGAAACATCTGAATGCAGATGCTTATAGGGGTATGAAATACACCGAGGATCTGAAGTGCGGGAACTCAGGAGAGTCGCCGCAGACCTCTGAGGGGCAGAAGGTCCAGGCTGCACAAAAAGCGTTGGTCACACAAAACTGGCCATAGGACCAGAGTGTATGGACGGAAATGCAACAGAGTCCATGGTGACCCCACAATGAACATCTGAATCCAATGAAAAAGTTGCTGGGCTCGACGGCTGAGAGACCACAAGCAGAAGGTTCAGCCGGCAGCCCCTTCCGACTTTGCCAAGTTGAAGTCAGGGAAGGCTGAGACCGATATCCCACGTCCACACCTCCAGACATCTCTGCAGACCCTTGCAGGGATAAGCTGAGGCCGGCTGAAATGGTGACTGAAGATGTTGCAGACAAAAAACAGCCGTAGCAGCAGATACATTGGGAGCTTTGAAACCGGTGGAAAAGTGGAGAGAGAAACCGAGCTCGGCTCCAAAGGAGGAGTCACAACCCTAGTTACAGCCTCTGATGTCGATTCGAGTGGAGAGGGGCCAAAGTCCCAGAACCAGGTATCTCTTCACCGGACAACTCAACAGCTCCCGCAGTATGCACCACACGAAAAGACTGCACATCCCCCATGGAGGGGGTATAACTCTCACCAGACATGGTCATGTCGGGAGGCCCTGAAAATCAGCGTTCCCCTTTCCCGCGAGTGCAGGAGGAATGACCACGAGAACACACCACATGGTTCACAGAAGCCCAAAAGGTGAATGACCAAGACCCACAGAGCCCACAGGGTCGATCTGAAGAACACCCTTACAAGTGGAACAAGAAGCATGGGAATCGTCCACATGCTTGGGCAAAAGGCATTGCCCACAAAGAAATGTCTTGGGCATAACACAGGTGAGAGCAGTTGAAGAAAAGGTGAACTAAAAAGATCTAGAAAGAAGGAGAACACCCCAACCATGAGAGAAAGGTGGCAGAAATTAAGTGTCAATGACACTGTAGCTTAACTTCATTGTGTGTTGTGTTTGATGAAAAGGATAATGTTCAATGTTTATGAAAGGATTATGAAATATGACAAGAATTGTGATAATTGAGAATAAGCTAATTTCTGGTCCCTTTATGCTATGTTTTCAATAAAAATAATTTGAGGTGTAGACAGTACTAAAGAATTGAGGGGTGGGTTAATGTGGCTCTCACAGTTAATGAATGTCAACCAAAGTTACCAAGTTACAGTGAAATTATTACAAAACGAGTCATCCTATCAAGTTACAATAAAATCCCTTCAAAAATACAGCCTGCAGACTGTGCTAAAGGTTTTTGGGCTTCAGGCCTGTGTAGCCATCATGGTTGACCCACCCCAACCAAAAGGGGTCGTTCTCATCTAGACATTATCTGGAGTCATCCTACCAAGTTACAATGCAATCCCATAAAAAATACGACCTGTAGACTGTGCTCAAGGTTTTCGGGCTTCGTGCCCCTGTAGCTGTCACAGTTGACCGATCGCGACAAAAAGGGGATGTTCTCATCTAGACATTATATGGAGTCATCTTACCAAGTTACAATGAAATCCCTCTATAAATACGACCTGTAGACTGTGCTAAAGGTTTTGGGGTTTTGGGCTCGGCAGTTGTCATGGTTGACAGACCACGACGAAATGGGGAAGTTCTCATCTAGGCATCATACGCAGTCATCCTACCAAGTTACAATGAAGTCCCTCTGTATTATATATGACCTGTAGACTGTGCTAAAAGTTTTTGGGTTTCGGGATTGGTCAGCCATCACGGTTGACAGATCATGACCAAAAGGGGATGTTCTCATCTAGATATTATACAGAGTCATTCTACCAAGTTACCAAGAAATCCCTTAATAAATACGACCTGTAGACTGTGCTAAAGGTTTTCGGGTTTTGGGCTTGGGCAGCCATCACGGTTGACCGATCATGACCAAAAGAGGATGTTCTCATGTAGACATGACCTCAAACCTGCATAAGAAATTTTGTGACGATCAGACAAGAACTACGTGGTGTAGCCTGTGCTAAAGGAAAATGTGAACAGACTCACAAACTCACAGACTAACAGACTTCTGCACGCGTGATGGCAATAGCTTATCCTGACTTTGTCAAGTTAAGCTAAAAACAGAAATTCTACCGTCAACGGAGAGGAGAACTCCTGCCCATACAGCCCCCACTGACACCTAACTCCAATAATAATAATAACATCCAAAAGGATAACATAAATTTATCACCAAAAAATAATGTCCGAATCACACGATACGCGAAAGTCACACAAGAACATGGAGAATATACGAAATACAATGAAAATGTGGTTGAAATTAATAACGAGAATATATAAAACACAGTCCTGTTATTATACGATCCTAAGATCCATAATTCTTGTCACAGGTAACCATTATCAACGAGTTAAATTATCACTGTTTCTTAATGCAAATGGAAGCACATCTTCCTAAGATGGCGGAAGAAAAAAGAATGAGTCATTAGTTACACGACTGCGCACTGATACCGGAAGCCGTGGATCTGTACTAGGAGAAGAGCATCCCCTAATGGGTGTGTGCCGGTAGCACTCGACCCAGTTTTGGCTTATTTTTTCTTGGTGCTTATGCACCACTTTTCTTTCCCAAATCGCTTGGGAAAGATCAAAACAGAGAGTATATTTTCCGAGTTAGGGACTTCCACTCCAGTGCAAGCCTGTAGTAAAGATTTGTAAGGTAGGTTGATAAGAAATAGAAATTACGGGCGGGGCCAAAAATCTTATTTCTCCCATTACAAAGGCAAATATTGCCCTACAAACCCTACAAACAATTGAACAATCTTGGTTCAACACCTCAAAAGGAAGCTCAGTACAAAATATCAAGTCATTGTACTCGCTGGTTCATGAGAAGATTTTTTTTAAAATTTGGAAGCAGGTTCCCCCATTCCCTCCCTATGTAGTATGGCAAGCTGATTTGAATAAAAACAAAATGTGATGTCAAAACGAACAATCACCTCAAGATAAACTGAAATCAGTCCAGCAGTTTTTATAGAAGTTGCGAACATCGTGTTCACGGGTGACAGATGACAGATAGTGAGTGATCACTATAGTTCACCCTGACAATCAGTCAGCTGAGCTAACAAGGGAGCCTAAATATCAACCTAGGGACCTAACCTGAACATACTTGAATCTGACCCAACACCTCACTCACCCCCACATAGATTCTGAAAGGTGGATCTGAAGGAGATTTTTTTTTAAATTATTCGATATATGGCACAAAGTTAAAATGAACCAGGCACTTGACTTGAACAAATTTGTATTTGAGCATGGGTGTTGTATACCACATATCAAAACAATCTGAAGGGCCTTGAGAAGATTTTAAAAAATATTCCTCTTCTGCACCAAGTTAAAATTCAAGCCCAAATATTAACCCAAGGACTTGAATTGATCCCCCCCCCACAAAAAAAACCCAAAAAACAAAAACAAAATATATGTCTTATACCAAATCTCAACTGGAGGTTCTGGAGAAGATTCCTTAATATTTAGTACTTCTCATATTGCAAAAAGTCAAAATCTTGGCTTCTGTATTGAGCCCAAATATGAACTGAGGGACTTAATTTTAACGGACTTGTATCTGACCCTCCCATGGATGCTGTATACCAAATATGAAAAGATTCTGATCGGTGGTTCTGGACAGAAAATTTTATAATTTTTGCAAATATGCTAACTCAATATTTTTCTGTTTCCCCCTACAGTTCTCTATGAAACAACCAACGGCAATTTTTTTACCATTCAGAGAAAGATCGACTTCCGGCTGTTTGTGGTGTGATGCCTGTCTGAACTATCTCAGCAAAAGCATTTTCAGAAACTCCACCATGAATTAGATCATTTTTAATTCTTAGTTCTCATGTGAAATTAAAAGTAACAGAAGGCATCGGGACAGTCAAAATACTCTTAACGTGGTGGGAACACACCGTTTTTATCTATTTTATATTGACATTCCCTAAGTTCGAACATTCCTCAACTGTTTGTTGAATAGAAAATATAAATACTGTGAGAGATACTCACAGATCACACACTGGTGAACACCAGCTGCAACATCTACTGACTTTACGGCTTGGGTTAACGGTAAACAGACAATGTCACAGACAAAAGCTGCTAAATCTAGTACGTCCACAAGTAAGCCTCTCAAGCGTGGCCATAAGTCTTCATCCGAACAAAGCTGCGACGACTCAATGGTTAACCCTGCAATGATGGAGCTTTCCGACAAAATAGAAAAATTGTCTATGAAGATATCTTCACTTCCTTCAACGGATGATGCTCGCCAAATTGTGAATAACAGTATAGACACCAACTTTAACGTGCTTAAGGTTGAATTGGAAGGTTTCATCCAGCAGAATATCAAACAGTTGGGAGAAAAAATTTGAGGAAAGATTAGCCGCCACTGAACTTGAAAATGAGAACCTGAAGAAAGAGGTGAACTTGTTTAAAACCGAGATTAAGACATTACGTGAAAAGATCAAGGAAGTTGACGACAGAGTGACAAGTGCTATTCGATCTTCGAATAAAAATGAACAGTATTCTCGCAAATATAACTTGAGGGTACTAGGCATGGCAGAAGAGACAGATTAACATCTAGCTGTCAAGTTCTGCTCTTTAATAGAGTCCACAGACTGTCAACAGAAAATAGGTGAAAGTGACATTCAATCGATTCACCGTCTACCATCTAGAAATAAAAATGTTCCGTGACCTGTGATCATTAAATTCTACAGAAAAGAACTGAGGGATGCGACATTGATGCAGATAAAGCAGATCTTATCAAAAACTATGAAAATGGGGGACCCAAAATCTGGCGTTAAATTGGCTGATGATTTGACAATGTTAAATTCTGATTTGATACACAAACACTATCAACACAGTGAGATTGAATCGGCCTACCACAGGAACGGAAACATCTGGGGGAAATTAAAGAACGGAAGGAGAATGAAGTTCGACATCTACGATGACATAGATGATATCATTCGACACTAAATGCTGTTGTGTTTCTCTGCCGACGACTTTGACAGTCGATATTAACTCTGAACCAAATTTGCTCTTAATCAACTGATGAATGAATTCTCATCTTCCTTGATTTCAGGGGTTTTTTTCAGGTTGAGGGATAAATTATTTTTGGTGGTCAAATTTGTTCATTAAAATCTGTTTTATTGAAAATTATTAGTGTCCACAGGCACTCTCCAGGAATTTTTAGTAAAGCAGATCCGGGTGAAGAAAATTAAGGAATTGTTGGCTTTTGCAAGGTACCATGACATTTCCAAAGCTCTGATAGTGGCTTCCAGCACTCAAACAGCAAAAATGTGAATGTTGTTATCGAGTCATACGATATTTATTTCCGATCTTACAGCATTCCTGTCCTAGACATTATGTGCATCCATATCAGGAAAACACTCGAGCAGAGAACCCCCCCCCCCCCCCCCCCCCCCCACCTTTAATAGGGGTAAATGTTTGTGTCCGCCTGCTGTTGCCATCATTACCGCCGCTATGCGATGGTGGTTTAACTGGTTGAGGATAAATTATTTTCGGTAGTCAAATTTGTTCATAAAAATGTGTTTTATTAAAAATTATTGGAGAGTGTCCACAGGCACTCTCAAAGACATTTTAATAAAGCAGATCTGGGTGAAGAAAGTTGTTCTTGCTTTTTGACTGAGTATGGAACATAGGCAAAGAAATTGTTGGCTTTTGCAAGGCACCCTATCATTTACAAAGCTCTGATAGTGGTTTCCAGCCCTCAAACAACAAAAATGTGACGTTCTTATCAGGTCATACGATATTTATTTCCGCATCTTACAGCATCTTGTCCCAGAAATTATGTGCATCGATATCGGGAAAACACTTGAGCCGAGAAAATATATCCCCCCCCCCCTCCTTTAATAGAGGTAACTGTTTGTGTCTGCCTGTTGTTGATACCCCATTCTGCAGGATCATACAGGGGTATAGCAATAGTGGAGCAGAGTCTTTTCTTATTGTTGAATATACACATGGAAGCTTAAGTTGCTTACCTGTGTCATTACGTGATGCTGCTGTTTGTGTACCTTTTCCCAGCCATATCCTTATACACTGCGGCGAGGTACAGGATTATTTGGCTTATTTTGTGTATTGACTAAAGGTGGGAGTTTCTTGAAAACCAAAATTCGGAAGTAGGAAAGTTTTTTCTCTTGTTATCATTTTTTGTTTTTGTTATTGATAAAATTCTAATTTTCAGATTTTACAGATTTTTTAATGAGCAATTTATACAGAAAACCATAGCAAAGATTGAAGGAATGAATATTTCTTATAATAGTAGCTGTACATTCATACTTCAGTGCATTTATTTCTAAATTCCAAGTGGCTTACATAACAATAGGAAGTGTAAACTGGTCTCATCAGACCAGAATAAACGACGAGACTTTTTTTCTCGGTGCAAAGATAAATTCGACATTACTCTCTTAGTAGACACCCATTCAAGCAAGAAAGTAGAAACCTGTTGGAAGAGTGAGAGGCGTTACGAAGCTGTTTTCTGTTCTCATTCAAGTTCAAGTAGAGGTGTTGCCATTTTGTTAAAAAATAATTTTAGCTTCACAATACATAAAACATATTTAAATGAAGGCGGTAATTACATTATTTTGTACATTACCATCAAGGATCACAGTTTAACGCTATCGGTTGTTTACGGCCCAAATGATGATAGACCACAATTTTACGATGAACTATTTCCTAAAATTGAAAGTACAGGTAATGAATCAATACTAATAGGCGGAGATTGGAATGTGCCACAAGATTACGAGAAAGATACTGTTAAATACAAGCAAAAAACAATACGAAAACAAACCAAAAAATACTGATGATAATGGAAAAATTTGATTTATTCGATGTCTGGTGATTGGACAATATGGAGGAGAGGCACTGTACATGGAGGGGTCCAGAAAATAAAATGGCAAGACTAGAAGATTACTTTCTGTCATCTTCAGACCTACAACTCTTTTTTAGAAAAGCAGAAATCCATACTAGATATCGATCAGACCACCACCCTATAAGCATCAAACTTTCATTCAGTTATCAACCCCGTGGAAAAGGTATTTGGAAGTTTAACAACAGCCAACTGAGTGACCCAGAATACATAAAATCTATTAAACAGGTTTTTGCCAAAACAGAAGATCAATATACTTTTCACAACCTCAGTAGGAGCAGCAGTAATAATAATAATAATAATAATAATAAAAAAATGTTCATCATTAACGACCAACTTTTTTGGGAGACTCTGAAACTTATGATACGGGGTAAAACTATAGCATACACATCTTTCGTAAAACGAAAATGTGACAAAAGGCAGCAAGAAATAGAAAGCAACTTAAATTCTATAAATATTAAACTAGAGACGGTAGAGATACTTCAGTATTGACAGAAATGGAAGCACTCGAAACTGAACTTAAAACTATCAGAGAAAAAAAAGTACAGGGAATAGTGATGAGGGCAAAATCATAATGGAAAATTCAGAGGGAGAAACCGACAAAGTACTTTTGTAATTTAGAAAAACGACATTATACAGAAAAAACAATCCCTTCTTTATTAAAGGATGAGGGATCAGAAATTACGGACATACGCAATATTTTATTTGAGCAGAAAACTTTCTCCCAAAATCTATATTCTTCAAAATTAACAAACAAGAGGTCTGTAGAAGATGATGAAACATTTATTGATAAAAATAATCTATTTTTAAATTTTGTAACCGACAAAGACAGAGATTCTCTCGAAGGGCCATTGCCAACCTCTGAAGGTCTAAAGGCTTTAAAATCTATGAAAAACAATAAGACCCCAGGTTCTGATGTACGGTGGCTGATTTAGGCCACCCTCAATACTTTTTTTATCTCGAGATCTCGAGATAATATCTCAAGATCTCGAGAAACTATCTCAAGATCTCAAGATAGTATCTCAAGATCTCGAGAAAACTATCTCAAGATCTCGAGATAACATCTCAGGATCTCAAGAAAATATCTCGAGATCTCGAGATAATATCTCAGGATCTCGAGAAACTATCTCGAGATCTCGAGATAATATCTCAAGATCTCGAGATAATATCTCAAGATCTCGAGATATCTCAAGATCTCGAGATAATATCTCAGGATCTCGAGAAAATATCTCGAGATCTCGAGATAGTATCTCAAGATCTCAAGAAACTATCTCAAGATCTCGAGAAAATATCTCAAGATCTCGAGATAAGCATATATAATCGGCGTCACCATTTGATCATCAGCATGAATTCACTCAAATTGTTTATTCACTTGTCGCATCTTTTCCGACTGCAACATATTCGTGCCCCCCATGACAATTACATGAATTCACTCCTGCCACTCAGAAAACTTATCAACCAATCACCTTGTTGCGAAGTTATGAGAGCCCACCAAATCTCAGCCCAGCACTAATATAAACAGAGTCCCGTCACCCGAACTTGCACTTGCTGGTGTATTGTTCCCAATCCAATCCCAAAGTGTCAGCCTAGCACCCGGTACCTCCCAGCACGTACTGTAGTGCCTTTTACCCCAAAACAGGACGTTTTCTCACTACTTTACAAGATGAAAAGTCTGTGTCTGTCTGACTTTCCAAATCCAAAGTGTTGATCCAGTACCCGGTACCTCCTAGTGCATACTGTAGTGTTTTTTACCCTAAAACTCAGGGGGGGGGGGGGGGGGGGGCAGGCAAAAAATTATGGATACAAGGTGGAAATTTTTACATTTTCAATTTTTGGGACCCACCACCCCCGGAATGCAAATTTTTGTCAGTCATGTCTTGGACACCCAACCCTCCCGCACAGTTTTTCCTCAAAGACAATTGGGAACCCACCCCAATTTATAAAATCTGTTTAACGAGGTATTCAAATTACCTAAATCAAAAAATAAATAAATAAATACTTTTCCCAAACATGAAAGGTGCCGCAAACCAACTTGTACGATATTCCAGCCCTGCTCTTGGGCATTCAAGGCATCCCTAGCCACAGATGGCCCCAAAACAATCTCTCTGCTTATAAAGCCACAACGGAAATGCAGCATCAGACCCCCAGGTAACCACTGGAACCTGCCTCCACCAACTGAATTGCAGATATACACCCATTCATGTTCCAAGCAACACAACCCTTACCCCGATGTACAACATGTCTATGCTGTTCAGACACCACTAGAATCCCATCACCAAGAAGCCCTGCCCAAAATATATTGTTCCCACCTGGATATCTTCAACTGTCCACAAGAAATAGTTGTTTTTTCATTTCATTACTTTTCGGTTCAATGTTTAGTTTGTACAGATGGTCTGAGAGAGACCTAATACTGAAGTTCTTTGACCCATGCCAGGGTGGCTTGTCTGAGATGAATTGCCTCTTATTTATTTTTTTATGTTAGTGTCACTAGAATCATATTTACCTTGCTTGAAATTATACACGTTTTCCACAATCAAGATTTTTATTCTATCAATCTTTCCAATTATTCCATACATGGAAGCACACTAGACCAATGGCATGAGGCACCCTGAGGCTAACAGAAGAATCAAATAATAGGAGCTACAAAGCACTAATAAGAGGCAGACTGCCTTAGTAGAAATATAAAGGAGTGAAAGTTAAAAAATTTATAGCAATTTATATATTTTTTATACTTACCAATGACCCAGACTTAGCTGGTGCTAACTCTAACAAAACCAGGGCCAAACACAAATTTTGCCCCCCAATCCCCAAAATTTGCATCCAAAACAAAAAGAAATCATGTCCTGAAGGACCTCCATACTACGCCTCTACTGCGCATGCGCAGTGACGCAGACGTCCCGCAATTGGCGCCAATTATCATTCTTACTGGCAGTGCCTGGTCAGCACTATGTACTCAGCGGGGAGGCAAGAGTTCCCAACTCCAGGGAGGGCCATCCCCGTCTGGGTCATTGGTAGGTATAAAAAATATATAAATTACTATCAATTTTTTAACATTTTTATACTGTACCAATGACCCAGACTTAGCTGAATAGTAAACAGGCTGGAGGGCCTAGGACATAGAGGGAAATCCAATAAGCTCAACTATATAGTAAAGAGGTAACCCTTTAAGGAGAAAAGGAGTATTAGGCTTTACATGTATCTTTCTTATTTAATATTAAATTAGAAAGATACACTACCCTTAATAATTGAGCACAATAACATTCATGTTCTCTATTAACATCCAGTATAACCCTTATACTAATTATTTTTAAAGCAAGCCAATAAATAAAGTAGTCCAGAGAATTGAGACTCTTTATAGTCATTTAAAAGTGTCCGAGTATTGTATATTAAAGCCCGTTTGACACTTGACATATACAAATGCTTCACACCGAGCTACACTTTAAAAATAAGACATTAACATTAATATTACACTTTAAAACCATCCCGGAAGCGACTCAGAAATACTGACTTGGAGGAGGCATTCCCTTGCTTTTCACTATAAAGCAGGTGACCTAAGGGAACACCCGCCCCCCCCCCCTTCCCCTTGCCCTGGGTCAAATAGCCCAGAGCGAAGAGGGCAGCCGGACGGAGTCACTGCCGGAACAGAAAGCCTGCATAACTATAGTTGCAACTGTTTAGTGGACGACATTCTGAGCAACAGATAACGGACCTAAACAATGCAGGTCTCCAGAAATGGACTCAATATTTCTGAGATAAAAATTCGTAAATGTGGATGGCTGAGACCAATAAGCAGCCTTCATTAAATCTGTAATAGCAACACTATTAGCATAAGCCCAGGAAGTAGAAAGAGCTCTTACTTCATGAGCAGAAATCTTAAGCACAGACTGCTGAGAAGAAGATAAATCTTCATAAGCAGTACGGATAGTTAATTGAATCCATCTAGCAATAGAATGGACCGAAATGTCCTTTCTATTAGGCATCAAAGACAGAAAGAAACGTTTCCGTCCCTTTCTGATAAACTGAGATCTCTGTTTATAGATACGTAACGCTCTAACAGGACAGAGTAAAGGCCTACGCCCGTCTGAAGACAGAAGAGCCTTAATAACAATAGGTTCCGGATATTTATTAGGAGCCTGATTCTTAGCTAAAAAACCCACATTAGTAGTGAAGGTGATAGTGTTCCCAACACTATGATAATGAGAATCATCTACCGACAGTGCATGAAGCTCACTGACTCTTCTAGCAGAAGAGAAAGCTAAGAGAAAAGCTGTCTTATAAGATAAGAATTTGAAATCTACTGTCCCAAGAGGTTCAAAAGGCTTTTCCTTCAATTTAAGAAGAACCCAAGCTAAATTCCACTTAGGAATTAATCTAAGAGTTCTGGGTCTATTTATCGAAAAGTTTCTAACCAACTTAGATAAAGAGACATTAGATCCAATTTGTAAACTATCATGATGTGCATAGGTATCAGATAACATAGATCTATAACCCTTTATAGTAACAGGCTGCAGTTTGATTTCGTCAAACAAGTATACTAGAAAGTTTGCAATGTCTGGTATAGAGGGATCGAATATATCTACAGAATGATCCCTACACCAACGACGAAAAACCTTCCACTTAGCCGCATAGTTTAGCGAAGAGGAGGTCCTCCTACAGTTAGAAATCGCGTCCACTGCTCGTCCTGTAAAGTGCTTGCCATGCAAGAAGGACCGCACAACGGAAAAACGTGAAGGTTGAGACCTTGCGGGTTGTGATGGAGTTGGCGCGATTTCCCCTGCGAAAGAAGATCCTCCCGTGGAGGAAGCTTTCGCGGTAGGTCCCACAACAGACACCTGAGTAGATTTATCCACGGTCTCTGTGGCGACAGAGATGCTACCAACAGAATCTTGCATTGAGATTGTTTTATCTTTAGCAATACTTGTTGAATTAACGGCGCTGGAGGATACGCATATCCTATCATTCCGTCCCAAGGGATCGACAGAGCGTCTACTGCAAATGCTCTTGGATCCGGACACGGAGACACATACGTCTGCAACTGATTGTTGAGATGTGTCGCAAATAAGTCTATCATTGGCCGTTCCCACTGGTAGCAAATCTGATTGAATACTTGTTTGTTGAGAGTCCACTCCGACGGCAACAAGCGACCCTTTCGTGAAAGGGAGTCTGCTAGCACATTCAGACGACCCGGTATGTGACGGACCGAAAGAAGAACGTGATGTTCTAGCGCAAACAGAAGGATTCTTTCCGTTAGATTGAACAACGGAACTGAATGAGTGCCTCCCTGATTCCGTATATACGCCACTACTGTCGTATTGTCGGATAGGATTTGGACATGAACATCGTGAATAATGTCCATCCAGAGACGTAACGCAAGCCAAATTGACATCATTTCCTTGATGTTTATGTGCTTGCACAGGAATTGCGGATCCCAAAGACCCTGGCATCTCGAATCCGTTGGGATTAATGATGCACCCCAACCTGTTTGACTGGCATCCGTCATAATGGTAAAACTCGGATCCGGCAACTGCAGCGGAACTCCCTGAGTTAACCACTGAATGTTTGCCCAAGTCTGAATCTCTTGTTTCACTTGATCTGACAAGAGAACGTCTACATCGAGCGAATGAATTTTCACACTCCAATTCTGAGTCAAGAAAATTTGAAGAGGACGTGTGCGTAACCGCCCCATCGGAATGAGATCCGCGGCGGCTCTGCACAGACCTATCAGTCTCATAAATTCTCTCGCCGTGACTTTGTCTGCGTGCAGACAATAGCGAGCGTAACAACTGACTAATTTCGCTCTGGTTAACGGCAGACGAACGAGATTGTTGTGCATCTCGAAGCTCATTCCCAGATGAGTGAATGACTTGGACGGCACCAGATCTGACTTCTCCTCGTTTACTATAAAACCGAGACGTCGGAGCAATAGAAGAAGATTCTGAACATCGTTCTGAAGCATTAACTCGTTGCCGTACCTCTGAAGAATGTCGTCCAGGTAGGCCGATGTTACCGCAGACGAATGAGCTTGGAAGTAGATCATTACCGAGTTCATTACCCGAGTGAAAGCCCAGGGTGCTAGATTCAATCCGAAGCACATCGCCCGGAATTGATACACCACTCCTAGGACTGCGAAGCGTAGATACTTTCGGAATGTCGGATGTACCATGACGTGAAAGTGAGATCTATGCTCGTTGCATAATCGTTCACCCGAATACTCGCTCTGACCGATCGAACTGTCTCCATATAAAACTTCAGAGCGACGATCAGCTTGTTTATCCAGCTCAAATCTATGACTGGACGGAACGAGCCGTCTGGTTTTGGAACCAGAAACAGATGGCTGTAGAATCCCGGAGATTCCTGGTTTTCTACGACCTCTACCGCGTTCTTCATTAAAAGAGACTGCACTTCTGATAACAGAGCATCTCTTTTCTGCGGATCTGACGGAAGATGAGTCCACTTTGGACTTCGAGTTAATGGAGGCTTTCGTTTGAAGGATATCTTTAGACCTTCCGAAGTCACTCCTCTCACCCAAGGGTCGTCCGTAATCGACGCCCATTCTTGTGAAAAGCCTGACAACCTTCCGCCAACCGGAACGCGATAGAGGTTTAAGCCATCACCTCCTGGACCTGCGAGGCCTGCGGTAGGAGAAACCATGTCTTCCACGGCCCGCACCTCGCCCCGTCGACCTCGGGGCGTCCGACCGATTGTCCCGGCCTGAAGGACGTCCCGAATGAGAGTCGCTATCCTGACGGTCTCTCGAATAAGACCAAGAGGACGCACCGGAACCTCTATAGGAACCTCTCTTGGGCGCATTAGACCCAGAAGTGCCTGTCTTATTCGTGTCTGCTGTTTCCGACTTCTTAGGAGCAGATTTGAACAACAGAGAATCCTTAGCTTTCTTTGTAATTTTATCATAAATAGCGGAAAGCTTGCCATCAAAGAGAAGTTCTCCTGAGACCGAAGCGACTCTAAGAGAGTTCTTCACCTTAGAATCCACTAGTGTGGATGTAGCTAGGGCTGCGTCACGTCTAACCAACTCCAGATTTGCCACTGAAAGGGCGGAGTTACATGTGGAATAAGCTACTGCCCTTGAAAGAAGTCTTAAAGAGGATTGTATATCCTGAAACTCTTTCCCCTGAAGGCGCAGTGATAACGCCTTAGTAAGGTGATCTGCGTAAGATAAGGCATCTAAATTGGCTCTGTTAGACGCAATAGCTGTTTCCAACACCGCGGTTGGAATAGAAGCTGACGACGGTAATGATAGCTCTAAGTCTTCCGCCTCGTCGTCCATACGCAGAGGAACTCTCGGTATACCCTGTCCTGCCGTATCGAATTTATTCCTTGCATTAATGAAAGGCAGGTTGAGAGTATTAGCGGACAAGAAACCTGCTTTCCCCGTCCTGGAAGCAAGTTTAAATATAGCGTCGTTCAATAATTCAAATGTTCTTGCAACATTATTGGACTGCGACGGAAACTCGGCAGCGATGTCCCTGAACCGTTCAAAAAATTCAGAGTCCAATGACGCTATAATTCTCTTGTCCGGAACCGCAGCAGTCTGGCCCGACGGAACAACTTGAGGGAGAAAGTGCCGGATGAAGTCCACGGCAGCTTTATGTTGTTCCGAAAGGGATAGCTCCAAGTCATCCGTTTCCCTTTCACCATCCGGTCGGACCTCATGATGTTCCCGGTCGTCCGCCCCCGATGCTTCGGCGGAGCGTACCGACCCAGCGCCGTCGGATAATTCTCAATCCGACACCATTTCTGTCGGCTGCTGGGATGCTGCGATAAGCTGTGCTATCTGCACAAGAATGTCCGGCGTCGAGACCTGCAGAGGCGCAGTCTTTCGCTGCTTCGCCGAGGGCAGCTCCGCATGAGATGGCTCCCGCATACTTTTCCTATGCGAACGTCCGGAGTCCATCGGTCTCGAATCCCTGGCTGCCGGATGGTGTGACCTGGTCGCCGAAGAATCCTTGATCGGCGAAGCTGGTAATATATCGGCGGTCACGCAGCCAAGGTGCGGTCGTGTGCGCTGACGAGAAGAGGAAGCCCTAACAGTCTCTGCGGACTGCTTATACAACGGAGCGTCCCGAGCGACGGGCGTATGCTCCGCTAAAGACACATTTTGTACCACAACATCTGGTCCCAGATGTTGTTGTACGAGAGAGGGGCCTCTCTCGCTCGCGGCCCGGCTGGACCTGGACGAGCTAGGAACCGGACTGAAAGGCTTCCTCCGTTCTCGCTTACTATCCGCCGTCACTGGGTGTGCATCTATTATGTTTATAGTGCTCGCATCACCCAAAATTTCCTCCTGGACCGCATCGGACGAACCCGGCTGCCGAACCATTCAGTGAATGGACGCTACACCGGGCGAGCTAGCGGACGACATTTGTCTAATCTCCATGAGCACTTTTGCCGCTAGCTCTGAATTCATTTGTGACGACGGACGCACACTTGTAGAAGATAACATGGAAACATCACCCTGTTCTGGTTCCTCTGAAATAGAAACTGAGAGAGTAGAGTGACCTTGCGGAGAAAGAGCCGGCATAGCCCTTTCTCCAGAAACAACATATCGTGACACACGTTTCCAATGTTTCTCATCCCAATATTCACATATAGGACAGGGATTAATGCGAGAACACTGACTACAATTAATACAATGATCATGAAAGTCAGAGGAAGATTTCTTCCTATTACAATTTGAACAATGTCCCTTCATTGTGAAAGAACAACAATAAGTCCTAGTTACTCGCAAAAACCCCTGACACAAAGATACATAATAACATGATCCATTAATAAATGAAAAAACAATTGCAAATCAAAATAATTTTGAAAAAATATTTTTTCAGCGAAGCCCAAGTTGCTGAAAAGTAACGTTGAGCCCCGATGGATCCGATGGCAAAGTGTGGTCAAAAATTTAAAATTTATATTAAATAATTAATGAGACACTTACGGATAATATAAATGTATCTTATAGTGAGATAAACTACAGCAAAGGCAAACAGCCCCCCTCAAAAAAGGCTGTTGCCAATGTAAACAAACAGTGTAAAAACACCAGAAAACATGAATCCAGGCACTGAAAAAACTGGCCCGGAATCAGTCATCAAATTACACTCTATCTGATGCAAAACAGAGACTCCCAGGGGAGAATCTGCAGAACATCATATGGAAGATGCAGAACACAAACGTTATACACCCATGGGTGAAAACGTAACTATGGGGAAAATAACAGAAAACATTCTGTAACCAAGCAACTCTCCCAGGAAATTTTAGAAATGAAATTTCTCAAAAATATGCCAAAAGCATGGGAGAATTGCAAGGGGGGACTTGAGAAGGCTAGGGGAGAGGAAACACTGAATAAGCAGTGCAACAATTAGCAAGAATGACAACAAGAGGCCCATGCCTCGAAAATAGGCAACTTAACATAATTTCATCAAAAAATTTTAAGTACAGCCCTGATTATTTTTTGTCACTTCTTTTTCCCCTCCTCCTTCTATCCTCCTTAGAATCACATTTTCTCCAAAAATCACGTGTCTGGCATCCTTTAAACTGAGATTTACAAGCACAAAGATCAGTGAGATGTTGACTGATGAAGGGCCAAACAGAGAATGATAATTGGCGCCAATTTCGGGATGTCTGCGTCACTGCGCATGCGCAGTAGAGGCGTAGTATGGAGGTCCTTTAGGACATGATTTCTTTTTGTTTTGGATGCAAATTTTGGGGATTGGGGGGCAAAATTTGTGTTTGGCCCTGGTTTTGTTAGAGTTAGCACCAGCAAAGTCTGGGTCATTGGTACAGTATAAAAATATCATGACCAAATAGCTGGGAATCACTTTTTTGTTTTGCAAATTTTTGCCAGACCCAGAACAGGAACCACCCCCTAATGAAGTGTAAAACATGGGGAAAAAATTCTAACATGGAACCCCCAACACATATCAATGCTCTATTCTGTTCTAAGTTATGAATCAAAGCACTTGAATTCACTTTGGTTGTAATTACTTGTCTGTAAAATGATATTTGACAAAAAATTGCTTGACACTGGCAAAACCTGCACTTTGGGGCTCGAACCCACCCACCCACCCGGACCTTGTATCCTGGCATTTTTTTGCTGCCCCCCCCCCTCCCCCCCACCCTGTAAAACTCAACATTTTCTCATTTATTTTCCTCCCAGCCCCATGCTGATTGTAGTGATGTTTACCCTAAAACACAAAGTTTACTCACTACTTTACAAGACACACACCCATAAATATCAAATATTTCCTTCCAGCTCCATATTGAATGGAGCGATTTTTACCACCACTCAGAAAGTTTACTCACTACTTTACAAGACACAGACCCGTAAATACCAAATAGCTCCCTCATCCCCACGCTGAACGATTTCATCCTCACTCCCTTGGTAGATTTTTCACCCACTTTCCACTTTGCTGACGGAGACATACAGCATAAGTTTAACCCCATCCCCGCGTCCATTTTGACCGAGCAAATCGACAGTGCTACCCGATGTATAATAACCCTACACCAGCGACAGCTGTAAACCTACCTGAGGATTCCCTTTCCTCTCGTTGGTTTGAAAGGTCTGGATTAGGCGTAACTAGTTACCTCCTGTGGATACTGCTTCTGGACGAGTAATTAAGGACCTCGCGTATTACCAACGCCAGTGTTAGAAAAAGGGCTTGCCTAGTACAAGGTTGCAGATGTTAGACAAAACCGTGAATTTGTGGTCAGTACCCAGCAATCTCCTGACACCCAGGAGCTGTTCTCACAATTACACACCCAAATTGAAAACCATAACCCTGAGCTCAAGAGGCGAATAGAACCCCCCCCCCCTCACCCCGCCCTCCTGTGAATCACAAACATGTCAGGATGGGCATGACTAACATTGTTTCCACACAAAACCCAATTACATGCAGTAATGAAAAGATTGACCTGTCACACGACAAGTCTCAACGGTCAATACACTTTTCACACTCCTCCAAGGACATACCCGAAAGTGCCAAATCCATGATGTATACAGTCCCGCGCATATATAGAAGGACAACTTGAACCAGATTCTCAGTATCTCCGAACAAGAAGAAGCCCCCTCAACGTCGTTTACTGCCACTCGTAACCAGCTGCAACATGGTACCCCAATTAACCAAACGATCTTCCGTGATCACATACTCTCACCTGCCCACTGGAGACTCCCACCCTTAGTACTTGTAACCCCAACCACCAACGTCAACTCATGAACCGACAGTAATACAGGACATCCCGTCCCATAAGATTGATTGTGTCCCTATGTTCTCACCGGCTGAAACCCATTCCAAGCTGAGAAACCTTAATTTAGCCATCCATGAGCGCATAGTTCCACCAGGACCACGCGCCACAGATTACTCCCTCTTAACTCACAAGATGACACAGACGCACACCCAATTTATGTGAGCAACATCTTGCCCAACCAAACCCCGATAGCGAATCACACCATTGATTTGTCCTCCGACAATACCCAACTATTAATACACTTTTCATACTCCTTCAGTGGGACTCCCAACAATATCCCTCAAAACGACACCACTGCAAACCACCCTGCAATGATAGTCGAAACTCAAACCCGTCAACATACCGCCCGGTTTGACCTATCGTTGCTATAGCTCCCAAAAAATGTTTGACCCAGTTTCGGTCCTCCCAAATGAGCGAAAGTGTCTCTCCCGCGTGAACTCCGCAACGTTGTGTTGAAAAGATGTTCCCGCGACATTTGATACAACAAGTAGCACACCACTTTCTATTTTGCTATTCCAGCTTTATGGGGCCGGGAGTAGCAAAACAGAAAGTGGAAACATTGGGGGACCAATCAATCTTATGGGACGGGACGTCCTGTATTACTGTCGGTTCATGAGTGGACATTGGGGGCGGGGATCACAAGTTCACAAGTACTGGGGGCAGGGGGGGGGGTCTCCTGTGAGCGGGTGAGAGTATGTGATCACGGAGGATCGTATGGGTAAGAACATAGGAGATCAATCAATTTATTTATTTGTTGTTGTTTAAGGTCACATATTTCTGCACAATGGCTAATCATGACGATGACAGTTTTACGGATGGAGGAAGCCGCAGTACCCGGAGAGAACCACCGAGCAACAGCGAGGAACTGTCAGCTCCCCAACATACTAACTCCATACAAGCAGGGTAGCATTGGTTGAAGACAGGTGCACCATCGACGTGCAGTACGCCTTAGTACACAACGCCACCGTGCCCCCACTTAGGCTATGAGGGTGAAGTGTCTTGCCCAAGGACACAACGTGGTTGCCGAACCAAGGACCTCTCGGCTTGTAGCTTGCACCTATACCTACTCAGCCACGGCTCCCCCAGGTCCAATTAATCTTATGATACGGGATGTTCTGTATTACATTCGGTTCATGAGTTGACGTTGAAGGTGGGGGTGACAAGTACGGGGGTACTCCCGTGACCAGGTGAGAGTATGGGATCATAGAGGAACCTATTGTTGATTGGGGTGCCATGTTGTAGCTGGTTAAGGGTGGCAGTAAATGATGTTGAGGGGGCTTCATCTTGTTCGGACATATTGGGAATCGGGTTCACGTTGTCCGTCTTTATATGCATGGGACAGGATACTTCACTGTTGGAGTTGTCACTTTCGGATAAGTGTGAAAGGTGTATGGACCGTTGAGACTTGTCAGGTAACAGGTCAATCTTTTCATTACTACATGTAATTGGGCTTTGTGTGGAAACAATGTTAGTCATGCCCATCCATCCTGCCACGTTTCAGAATCACCGGGGAGAGTGTGGGGTGGGGGGGGGGGGGGGGGGGGGTGGGGGCGATTCCATTCGCCTCTTGGGCTCGGGGTTAATTTGGTCCTGGGGGGTCTGGAGATTGCTGAGTATTGACTATAAATTCACGATTTTGTCTAGCATCTGCAGCCTTGTACTGGTCAAGCACTTTTCTAAAACTGACGTTGGTAATACGTGAGGGCCTTAATCACTCGTCCGGAAGCAGTATCCACAGGGCGTAACTAGTTACGCCTAATCCAGACTATTCAAACTATTCAAACCAACGAGAGGAAAGGGAATCCGACGGTATGTTTATAGCTGTCGCTGGTGTAAGGTTATTATACACCGAGTAGCACCATCGATTTGCTCGATCAAAATGGACGCGCGGATGGGGTTAAAGTTATGCTGTATGACGGGTCCGTGGAATAACAGCGTGTCAAGAGACGATGTGTTTCAGTCACCAAAGTGGAAAGTAGGTGAAATATCCACCAAGGGAGTGGGTAATTGATTTCACTGTGGAAATGGAACCTTTCAGCGTGGAGATGGGGGGGGGGGGGGGGCTATTTGGTATTTACAGGTCTGTGTCTTACAAAGTAGTGAGTACACTTTGTGAGTTGTAGTAAAAATCACTTCATTGACTGTGAAGCTGGAAGGAAATATTTGGTATTTATGGGTGTGTGTCTTGTAAAGTAGTGAGTAAACTTTGTGTTTTAGGGTAAACATCACTACAATCAGCATGGGACTGGAAGGAAAAGAAGTGAGAAAACGTTGAGTTTTAGGGTAAAAAACACTACAGTATGCACTAGGAGGTATCGGATACTGGATCAACACTTTGGATTTGGAGTGTTAGACAGACACAAACTTTTCATCTGTTAAAGTAGTGACAAAACATTGTGTTTTAGGGTAAAAGGCACTACAGTAGGTATTGGGAGGTTCCGGGTGCTGGGTTGACACTTTCGGATTGGAGTGGGAACAAGACACCAGCAAGTGCAAGCTCGGATGACGGGACTCGGTTTATATTAGAACTGGATTGGGATTTGGTGGGCTCTCATAACTAATACGCAACAAAGTGGTTGGTTGATAAGTTATTCACTTTTCTGAGGGACAGGAGTTGATTTGTGTAATTGTCATGGGAGGCATGAATATGTTGCAGTCGGAAAAGATGCGACAAGTAAATAAACAGTTTGTGTGGCAGGAGTGAATTCATGCTAATGATCAAAGGGTGACACCGATTATAGATGCTTCTCTCGAGATATTATCTCGAGATCATGAGATATTATCTCGAGATCTTGAGATAGTTTCTCGAGATCTCGAGATATTATTTCGAGATCTTGAGATATTATCTCGAGATCTCGAGATATTATCTCGAGATCTTGAGATAGTTTCTCGAGATCTTGAGATATTATCTCGAGATCTTGAGATATTATCTCGAGATCTTGAGATAGTTTCTCGAGATCTCGACATAGTTTCTCGAGATCTCGAGATATTATCTCGAGATCTCGAGATAAAAAAAGTGTTGAGTGTGGCCTAAATCAGCCACCATACTGATGGCTTCACCACAGAATTCTTTAAATTCTTTTGGAATGATATTGGATCCTATCTGATTAACTTATTGAATTACGGCTACGAATCAAATGAACTTTCAGTTACCCAAAGACTTGGAATTATTACATGCATACCCAAACAAAACAAACCTAAGCAACATATAAATGAAAGTGTCAATGACACTGCAGCTCAACTTGACAAACTTGAACTTGGTAAGTTATAAATGAAATGGCAAAATTGAAGATCATTGGTACCAATGTCATTTTTTTTGCCAGTGGCAACATTTTTTGACAGAAACCGAAGAAAATCAATAGCTCCCATCTAGAGGCCTCCCCAAACAAGCATGCCAGGTTTCAAAGCAATCCGATCATAAATGTGCCCTGTAGGGTGTATAAAAGGGAAATATTGTGGTCTGACTAGACTAAATTCTAAGAACATTGGCCGTGGCAACATTTTTTGACGGAAGTGGAAGAAATCGATAGCTCCCATCTAGAGGTCACCATAAATAAGCATACCAGGTTTCAAAGCAATCTAATCGTAAATGTGCCCTGTAGAGTGAGCCAAAGGGAAATATTGTGGTCTGACTAAACTAAGTTCTAAGAACGTTGGCTGCGGCAACATTTCTTGATGGAAATTGAAGAAAATTGATAGCTCCCATCTAGAGGTCACCCCAAACAAGCATAAAAGGTTTCAAAGCAATCCGATCATAAATGTGCCCTGTAGGGTGTGCCAAAGAGAAATATTGAGTCTTCTGACTAAACTAAGTTATAAGAACGTTGGCCGCGGCAACATTTTTTGACGGAAATTGAAGAAAATTGATAGCTCCCATCTAGAGGTCTCCCCAAACAAGCATAACAGGTTTCAAAGCAATCAAATCATAAATGTGCCCTGTAGGGTGTGCCAAAGGGAAATATTGTGGTCTGACTAAACTGAGTTCTAAAAACGTTGGCCGCGGCAACATTTTTTGACGGAAATTGAAGAAAATCGATAGCTCCCATCTAGAGACCACCCCAAACAGGCATGCCAGGTTTCAAAGCAATCCGATCATAAATGTACCCTGTAGGGTGTGCCAAATGGAAATATTGAGTCTTCTGACTAAACTAAGTTCTAAGAACGTTGGCCGCGGCAACATTTTTTGACAGAAATTGCAGAAAATCGATTGCTCCCATCTAGAGGTCTCCCCAAACAAGCATACCAGGTTTCAAAGCAATCTGATCATAAATGGGCCCTGTAGGGTGTGCCAAAGGAAAATATTGAGGTCTGACTAAACTAAGTTCTACGAACGTTGGCCGTGGCAACATTTTTTGCCGGAAATTGAAGAAAATTGATAGCTCCCATCTAGAGGTCACCCTACATAAGCATACCAGGTTTCAAGGCAATCAAGTCATAAATGTGCCCTGTAGGGTGTGCCAAAGGGAAATATTGTGGTTTGACTAAAGTAAGTTCTAAGAATGTTGGCCGCGGCAACATTTTTTGACGGAAATTGAAGAAAATTGATAGCTCCCATCTAAAGGTCACCCTAAACAAGCGTGCCAGGTTTCAAAGCAATCCGATCATAAATGTACCCTGTAGGGTGTGCCAAAGGGAAATATTGAGTCTTCTGACTAAACTAAGTTCTAAGAACGTTGGCCGCGGCAACATTTTTTGACAGAAATTGAAGAAAATCAATAGCACCCATCTAGAGGTCTCCCCAAACAAGCATACCAGGTTTCAAAGCAATCTGATCATAAATTTGCCCTGTAGGGTGTGCCAAAGGGAAATATTGAGGTCTGACTAAACTAAGTTCTACGAACATTGGCCGTGGCAACATTTTTTGCCAGAAATTGAAGAAAATCGATAGCTCCCATCTAGAGGTCACCCTAAATAAGCATACCAGGTTTCAAAGCAATCAAATCATAAATGTGCCCTGTAGGGTGTGCCAAAGGGAAATATTGTGGTTTGACTAAACTAAGTTCTAAGAACGTTGGCCGCGGCAACATTTTTTGACGGAAATTGAAGAAAATCGATAGCTCCCATCTAGAGGTCACCCCAAACAAGCATGCCAAGTTTCAAAGTAATCTGATCATAAATGTGACCTGTGAGGTGTGCCAAAGGAAATTGTGAACGTACGTACTAACGTACTAACGTACGTACGTACGTACGCCGACGGACGAGAAGTGATGGCAATAGCTCAGCTTGACTTGTCAAGTTGAGCTAAAAACTGGCGACTAATATCGCTAATCAATGTGGATGCAAAGATTGGCTCCGCTGCAATTACTAATAGATTGAAAGTGGTTCTTCCCAATCTAATTTCAGATACTCAGCTTGGTTTTATGAAAGGTTGGTACATTGGAGAGTCAACTAGATTAACATTTGATTTAATCGCAAAAAGCGAAGAGCTTAAGATGCTGGGTATCCTAATTCTTATTGACTTCGAAAAAGTGTTTGATTCCTTGGAATGGACTTTTATCCAAAAGACAATGGAGTTTTTAAATTTCGGACCATCTATGATAAGATGGTTTCAAACTTTCTATAACAATATTTCTAGTTGTGTACTAAACAATGGTCATTGCTCCGAACAATTCGACATAGGGCAAGGCGACCCCTTATCGCCGTAAATTTTTATACTTTGTATAGAAATCCTCAGCGGAGCCCTAAAATTTACCCCCGATATAAATGGAATAAAGAACCTTAGTGAGCACGCTCACATACCCCACGCGCCCCGATATTTCAAGCACTAATCATTTTTTAAAAATAAACATAGATTCTGGGAATACTGCAGAAAACAGTGTTCTGTAGTTTCAACGGTATTGAAAGAATTCAAGCAGAGAAAAAGCCCGGAAAACTGTAATTTTGATGAACTTTTCAAAGTCTATGGGGCCGTAATTTTGGTAAAAATCAGTGGAGCGGAACAAAACCCAAACTTGTTCTGTAGGCCACCATGTCAGACTAACATATCAAAAATCAACTCAATATCTGGAAGTGTGTAGGAAAAAAGTCCGGAAAACTGTAATTTTGATGAACTTTTCAAAGTTCAAGGGCCGTAATTTCGGTAAAAATCAGTGGAGCAAAACAAAATGCAAACTTGATCTGTAGGCCACCATGTCAGACTAACATACCAAACATCAGCTCAATATCTGGAAGCGTTTAGAAAAAAAGTCTGGAAAACTGTAATTTTGATGAATTTTTCAGAGTCCAAGGGCAGTAATTTCGGTAAAAATCAGTGGAGCGGAAAAAAATGCAAACTTGATCTGTAGGCCACCATGTTAGACTCACATAACCAATAATCAGCTCAATATCTGGAAGCGTGTAGAAAAAAAGTCCGGAAAACTGTAATTTTGATGAATTTTTCAGAGTCCAAGGGCCGTAATTTCGGTAAAAATCAGTGGAGCGGAAAAAAATGCAAACTTGATCTGTAGGCTACCATGTTAGACTCACATACCAAAAATCAGCTCAATATCTGGAAGCGTGTAGAAAAAAAGTCCGGAAAACTGTAATTTTGATAAATTTTTCAGAGTCCAAGGGCCGTAATTTCGGTAAAAATCAGTGGAGCGGAAAAAAATGCAAACTTGATCTGTAGGCCTCCATGTTAGACTCACATACCAAAAATCAGCTCAACATCTGGAAGCGTGTAGAAAAAAAGTCCGGAAAACAAGTAGGACTGACTGACGGACTGACGGACGGACCAGTCAAAAACATTATACCCCAGCAACTTCAATGCGTGGGGTATAATAATTATAAATAATTCAGAGTACTTAATCAGTCAATATGCCAATGACACAACTTTATACCTGTCTGATGATGGATATTCATTAAATAACGCACTAAATATGCTTAAAAAATTCTCACTTATATCTGGTTTAAGCATTAATTTTGATAAAACAGAAGTCATTTGGATAGGCTCAAAACGGGGTTGTGGTGAAACACTTTCTACAGATGAACAAGTCAGTTGAAACCATTCAAAATCTTTCAAAATACTGGGGATCGAATTCAACCTGTTTAGTGATAATTATATACTAAATAACTGTAGTTGGATAGGTACCATTTCAGCGACTGATTTGCGCTCCCGCTTTGTATCCTTGGGGAAGGCACTTAACCTGATTGCCTACATGGGGGCACGATGACGCTGTGTACTAAGGTGTACTGCATGTCGACGGTGCACATGTCTTCAACCAATCTAACCCTACCTGTGCCATGGTGCAGAGTTCAGAGTTACAATGTTGGAGAGCTGACAGCTGCTCATCGTTGCTCGGTGGTTCTCTCCGGGTACTCCGGCTTCCTCCACACGTCAAACTGTCACCGACATGATATGACCCTGGCTGTTAATGTGTCGTTAAACCCTAATAAATAAATAAAATAAATTTTTAAAAAATACTAACTAACTACATGAACAAGATGAAAAAAATTGAAAAACTACTGACAGACTGGTCATTTCGTAATTTAACTTTAATTGGAAAAACTACTGTCATAAAAAACTTTTACCTATTTTAACACGTTGTTTAATGGTTTTGCCAGATCCCCCAAAAGACCCGACTGTAAAAATGCAGGAAAAATTTAATAATTTTTTATGATCCGGAAAACCCGAAAAAATCAAACGTACCACAATCGCTGGTCTTTTCGAAAAGGGTGGAATTAAATTCCCACATATCGAAACATTTAGTCATGCCTTAAAAATGATTTGGATAAAAAAAACTTTTAGACTCTTCCACATTGGGCCCCTGGAAAACACTGGTGGTCGACGATCTAGAACCCTTCGGGAATTACAATCTCTAGCATTTGCACAAAAAAGCTTAAGAAAAATAGGAAAACACATGAACTCATTTTGGGATAATGTTCTGTTGGCTTGGTCACTTCTTGATAAAACCACCACAACCCCGGAAGAGATATTTGGAGAAACCATTTTTTTTTTTTAATAATAGCATAAAAATTAAGGGTGAATTATTTTTTAACAATCTTGGTGCGAAAATGGTATCTATTTCATAAATGACTTGCTATCTGATAACAATAGTCTCCTAACTTTCTCCGACTTCTCCAACAAAAATAACATTAAGTCAAGTCTATCAAGGTGTTATAAATGCAATACCCAAATCCTGGAAAGCAGCAGCAAAATCACATAAACAATCATCATCTGTATATAAGGCAAACATTAGTATGCTACAACCTACACACAAAGTTTGCCGCACATTCTATATCAATTTCTTAGAACTATACGCGATGTCTCCCACGAATTCCCAGATAAAGTGGAATGAGATTCTAGATATAAATTTGCAGCCAGATGACTGGAATTTTATATATAGAATCCCATTTTCAACCATAGACGATACATACCTACAAAGTTTACAATTTAAAATCGTCCATAAGTCTTGTATACAAACTCAAAACTACACAAATGCAAAATTTCAGAAACGGAATTATGCACATTCGTGTAATAATTCAAAAGAGACTATACATCACTTGTTTTTTGAATGTCCTGTTTGATCTTTTTGGAAAATTTAAAAGAAAAATGTAAAGTAACCTTTCCTTTAACACCAGAATATGTTATCTTAGGCTATAGTAACACATAGGATGCTTTCAATAGCACAACCAACGTCTATATGCTTCTTTATAAGAAGTTCATTTCTTGTGTAAAGTGAAAAAAAGTCAACCAACCTATCTTGGGTTCCTTAATCAACTCCGAGAGTACAGGAATCTAGAACTCATCCCCCGACATTCATACCCAAACAAACGTGTCAATGAAATAAATTCTAGGTGGGTCCTTGTCAATTGCCTTCTTAACTTATGAACTCTGAATGCATGTGGGTTATTCCCCAAAAATATCCGATTATTTACAAAACTCAGCTGGAAGTTATTTGTCAAAGTTGGGAAGATGACCCTCCATCTGTGGAGAAAGAAAGATGAATTTAACACGATTACAAAAATATAGCTCACATCGGGATTGTGTCTTGGTCTTCCCAGTAGGGTTCTACTGGAGGGACATAACCAAAAATTTTATTGTTACTAATCAGGTTCTGATTGAGTATCTATGGCAATTGAACATCCGGGGGTTACTGGCTTTTACTTATTGATTGTACGGGTCGGTAACCCCATTGAGATAAACCCGGCAGTTTAAAATATCTTGTATGTGCAGCAATAAATTGTACAAAAATATAAATATCCAACTATCTATTATGCTACTGCATTAATGATTTAACACATTGTAATTTCTGGAAAAGAACATAATGTATTCTATGTAAATATTCATATAAAATCTGAATAAAAATATCAGAGAAGAGAAAAAAAAATTTATTTTTTTTTTTACAATTCCATTCTATTAGATTTAAAGAAGCTGCAAAACCTCATAACAGGTCTTCGTTCCATGCAGTTTGTGAAATATCAGCGTTTGACAATATATCGATTTATAACTCCTGAGGTTCCCAAGGGGTTGCAAGAAAAAAGATTTTTTTTTGGCTTGACTCAAATACTTATGACTCAATACAGGCCTGTCTTTGAAAAAGTTAGGCAAGCCATGGGTAGCTCTCCTTAAATTTTTCCCAGACGGGCAGTGCTCGCCTCGATGGAAAACTACTCATTAATTTAATAGATGGTATTCAATAGTAAACTAAGTATCTGAGCCGATGTAACAAGGCGAGTAATCACAGCAAAGTTACTATTAAAGGGGTTAATAGTCCCAGAATGCCTGTGCCTGTGGCAAATTGTCTGAAAATGAAGGAAAAAAAACGACAATGGTCACGGTCACACACACAGCCAGTATTAATTTTTTATGGTTCCTGACTAAGCCACAATCGTGACAAAATGGCACAAGTCGATGACAAACACGCTGTGTGTTACTGTGTAAAGGGAGGTAATAATAATTCACAGTGCTCAATTTCTTCAATCACCTGTTTTCTGCTTTCAATGTTTGTTTTTTATTACAGTAACAATGGGCAAATATTTCTTATTATACCATAATACACAGATTATGGTCAAGAGAATTTTCGGGGAAGGTTCGGTTTTGCTTTATTTCTGCTTGATCAATAGTTTTCCATATTAAATAACAATTAACTCATTTGAACACCGCTGGCGTATGCAATTCCATCACATACAGTAACGCTGTCTTTTATCAGAACGCTTAACAGATAAAACCTTGAGTGAAGCCTTTGCGCTGAGAACTTTCCTATTAAGCTGGTTAGCTTTCTAAAGTGAAGGAATGCATGCTCTGCACTGGGCTGGTTTGGGGTTCCAGCTTAAACGTCCACCGGAGAGCTTAAAAAGCTTTTAATTTCTTATTACCCTAAATCTGAGTGAAGGCTGTCATAATTAAACATCAGGGGGCGCAGTGGCTCAGTTGGTAGAGGTGCAGGCTGCAAACCGAGAGGTCCTCGGTTCGAATCCCACCTGCAGCAACCACATTGTGTCCTTGGGCAAGACACTTCACCCCCATTGCCCACGTGGTGGCATGGTGGCGTTGTGTACTAAGGCGTACTGTACGTCGATGAAGCACTTGTCTTCAACCAATGCTAACCCTGCTTGTGTGGAGTTAGTATGTTGGGGAGCCAACAGTTGCTTGCCATTGCTGGGTGGTTCTCTTCAGGTACTCCGGCTTCCTCCACCCATAAAACTGACGTGGTCATGATTAGCCATTGTGCCGAAATATGTGACCTTAAACACCAATAAATAAATAAAAAAATAAATAAATCTCGCTAATACAGCATATTGTACGATCATGACGTGATGACTGTTGCACAAGTCTGAAGTGTCATTGTTAGCGATGATGGTTGCTTGATGAGGCACTGAAAATTAGGTGTGCGATAGCGCTCGAGGGCGATCACCTGCCTCAGAATGACCAGCTGGTCAATAATACCACATACCAAATTTGGTTCAAAGCAGCTCATTGGTTCAGAAATCTCTATTAACTTTGTTTGAACAAACTTTATTTTACACATCACTGGTTCACAAGAAGATTTTTTTTGAATTCGGAAGAATTTTTCCCAATCCCCTCCCTATAGGGCAGTGCAAGTTGATTTGATCAAAATCAAAATGCAATGTCAAAGCAAACAATCACCTCAAACTTAACTGAAATCGGTCAGGCAGGTTTTGGAGGAGTCACAAACACCATATTCACAGACACTGTTATGACAAATAGTGGGCAGAGAGTGATCACAAATTGCAATGGCTCATTCTGACTTTCAATCAGGTGAGCTAAAAAAGATTAAACTTGGGGTGCTAACAGAGTAATGCCTTCTGTGCAGCCCATCCCCTGACCCCTATGGGCATGGCAACTTTATTTGTAAAAACTTGAATTAACAATTTAGCACCTTCATGTGAGTTAAACAACAAACCCTGCTTACTTAGTAAGTTTTAAGAAAGATTGCAAAAATGTGTAAAAGTGATTGTTGAAAATAAGCACATAAACTACCTTTCATCCAACTCTTTCAGTCTATTTCCTATTGGATCAGTACTGCTCTCTTTTGTTAACTTATGTAACAAATGAAAGGTCTGCTGGAACATTTGTAATAGGAAGTCTTCAAACTCCAGTGGAACACAATTCTTGGAAAGCAACTCATTTATACAGTTCATAGCCAATATTCCAAGTGATTGTGATGTTGAATGAAAACCTTCATTGAGAGTCTTGTTTTTATTTGAGGGCTCACAGCCATATGAAGCAAAATGAAATATAGTACTAAGCAATGATGGTGTGATTAATGACGATAAAGGGATCCAACTAAAATAGTGAGATAAACAATTCAAAGCTAGTGAACACAGCTCTTGAGATTCCTCATTTAGTGGCAGCTTCGAATCTAAATGCATCAATTTGACAGGAGACTTGAACATGTTACACAGTATACTACTACAACCTAAAAATATAAAAAATAAAAAAGAGATAAGCCTATAAAAAAATACTTGTTTCTCAGGCACTTAATTCACCATTGAAAATCTGCTTATTCACTCTTTTTTTTACCTGAAAATCTCTTCAGTGATTCTATTTGGCACTTGTAGGACTAAAATTTTAATCATCTAGATCTTGTTTGACAAAGATCCTGTGCTCTGTCAAATAAGGTATAGTTGGTTGAATTAACTACATTGTGGGAAATATTTAACTGCTGACATTGTTTTGTCCACAGTAAGTAAGTAAGGTAAGTATGGTAAGTAATTATTTATTTATTGGTGTTTAAGGTCACATATTTCTGCACAATGGCTAATCATGACCACGACAGTTTACCGGTGGAGGACGCCGGAGTACTCGGAGAGAACCACAGAGCAACTGTCATCTCGCAAAGATACTAACTCCACACAAGCAGGGTTAGCATTGGTTGAAGACAAGTGCACCATCGACGTGCAGTACGCCTTAGTACACAACGCCATGTGGGCAATGGGGGTGAAGTGTCTTGCCCAAGGACACAATGTGGTTGCCACAGGTGGGATTCAAACCAAGGACCACTCGGCTTGCAGACTGCACCTCTACCTACCGAGCCACTGTGCCCCAAATGTTTAATCCACCTGCCTCTCCCTTTCTGTCCATGTAGTGCCCAGTCAAGAGCTGGGCCTTTCACCAGGAACTGCATTGACAGGACCAACGTAAAAAGGATTTTGGCGCCCACATTGTGCCACAAGCATCTGAAAAGTTTTTTTTATCTTTTATATTTTGTTTTTTAAATTGGCCAAACTGGCCTCTTGGAAAAGTTTTTTTTACAAAGTTGAAGATAGAGAGAAAGGAAACTGGTTAACCTGACTGGCAAAAACTAAAGTTTATTCTTTTCCCCGACAGGTTCAAGTTTGGTCCTAATGAGAAGATTACGCAGGCTTTTGTTTTTTCTATAGGTGATGATATGTCTACGATTTAGTGGAACTGACAATTTTGAATTCACCAGACCAGATCTGATCTGATCTGATCTCGTCCGATCTATTGGATCAGATTGTATTAGGATGGATGAATGGATGGATGGACATAAAGAATAATGAGACAAGACGCTCTAAAGAGCCTGTAATCACTCACCTGGCAGAACTACATATCCCTCAGTTATTCTAATCAAAAACAAAGAATGCAGCTGGCTGCCATGCTCCTTCATCTGTGTGTAACAGAATGATGACTGTTTTCAGAGGACTTTCCATACATTATTTGTGCCAAGTTTGGTTCACACTGGCCAAGTAGTTTCAGATAAGAAGATAAAAATGTGATTTCCCATAGGGTTTTCATAGTAACTATGAGCCGCAATTTTCGGCCTTGTTTGCAACCCGATCAACATTTTACATGAGGATCGATGGTAGAGGGTGTCCCAGTCATAAATCGTGTGAAGTTTCAAAACATTTGGTCTTGTAGTTTCAGAGGAGAAGAGTTTTCAAAATCAGCCAATCAGAATCAAAGAATGCCTCTGGCGACCATGTTTTTCATCCAACAGGAACAAAATGAGAAACAGTTTTAGAGAACCTCCCATAGACCATTTCTGCCAAGTTTGGTTCACATCAGCTCAGTAGTTCCAGAGAAGAAGATGAAAATGTGATTTTCCACAGGGTTTCTATGGTAACTGTAAGCCACAATTGTGGCCATGTTTGCAACCAGATCAACATTAAATGACGATCACTGGTAGAGGGTGTCCCAGTCATCAACCATCTGAAGTTTCACAACATTTGGCCTTGTAGTTTCAGAGGAGAAGATTTTTGAAAATCCACAAATCAGAATCAAAGAATGCCTCTGGCGGCCATGTTTTTCACCCAACAGGAACAAAATGAGGATCGTTTATAGAGGACCTCCCATAGACCCTTCCTGCCAAGTTTGGTTCATATCGGCTCAGCAGTTCCAGAGAAGAAGATAACTAGAGGTAACCACCAAGGGTGGCAAATTCCACGAAAAAATCACCCTGATACAGTAGAAGCCTTGGTAATATATTACATCAAATTAACACAGCCATTGTTGGTATTATTTACAGATAAGATTATCTGTAATTGATGACATGTCAAGTTTGGTTTCGATCAGGACCGATAAAATTTCAAGTTCAAGGTCACTGTGGCCTTCACCTTTGCACAATGACCTAAAAATATGTATGGTTCTTCCCTCATCATGCTCAACCCACATACCAAGTTAGGTTTCAATCGGGAATGCATAATTTTAATAATCAAGACAGCTGAAATCAGCTCCGATTGATAAAATATCAATATCAAGGTCACTGGGACCTTAACCTTTGACATAATAACCTAAAAAAATCGCGACATCGATGCCATAGCTGCGACGGGTGGTGCAATCTGCAAGTCCAAAAAATATTCTCAGGGGCAATTTACAGGTGATGGTGAAAAAAAAACAAGAAAAATATTTGGAACAACATTTGCATCGGACATGGGCTAGACATGAATGAGATACACTTGCATATCAAATATGAAGTCATTCCTCCAGGTGTTTGAAAGTTATTCTTTTAGAAACTCGTTAGTCACAAAATTCTAAGTTCATCGAGGGCCATAACTCAAAGAAAAATATTTGGAACACATGCATTGAACAGTGGCTAGACATCAATAAGATACACTTACATGCCAAATATAAAGTCATTCCATCACGTATTTCAAACGTTATTGAGTTTTGAAACTCGTTGGTCAGACAGACAGACTGACCGACTGACAGACAGACTGACAGACAGAACAACAGATCGACATTGCCACTTATAGAGCTGCTAGTCGCAGCTAAAAATAAATAGGGTTCTTCCTTTCATTATGCTCAACCCATAGGCTAACTTTAGTATCAATCGGGCAAGCAAAATTTCAATTAGAGAAGCCAACCTTGGTAAATGTTTAAGGTCAAGGTCACTGTGACCTTGACCTTTGGCACAATGACCTAAAAATAGGGTTCTTCCTCTCATCATGCCTAACCAATATGCCAAGTTGGATTTCAGTTGGCCAAGCAGAATTTTAATTTAATTATTTATTTATTTATTATTTATTACGGTTTAATGACACCTTAACAGCCAAGGTCATATCGTGTCGGTGACAGTTTTACGGGTGGAGGAAACTTGAGAACCTGGAGAGAACCACCGAGCAATGATAAGCAGCTGCCAGCTCCCCAACATCGTAACTCTGCACTGCAGCACAGGCAGGGTTAAATTGTTGAAGACATGCGCACCATGAACATGCAGTACGCCTTAATACACGGCGTCATTGTGCCACCATGTGGACAATCAGGGTTAAGTGCCTTGCCCAAGGACACAAAACAGGAGTCCAAATCGATCGCACAGACATCAAGTCCAATGTCGAGCCCAAGGACTAACCAGGCTCGACGTTGCTCAACTTTGGTGATCTGACAAGAACCAGTTACAGCAACGCCACTGCGCCCCCAGGAATTTTAATTACAGAGCGGAAACCAACACTGATAAAAACTGTGACCTTGACCTTTGGCACAATGATCCCAAAATGAATAGGGTTCTTCCTCTCATCATGCCTAACCCACATGCCACGTTTGGCTTCAGACGGCCAAGCAGAACTTTAATTACAGAGCAGAAACCAGCACTGATAAAACATTAAAGTTCAAGGCCACTGTGACCTTGACCTTTGGCACAATGATCCCAAAATAAATAGAATTGTTCCTCTCATCATGCCTAACCCACATGCCAAGTTTGGTTGCAGTTGGCCAAGCGGAATTTTAGTGAGAGAGAGGAAACTAACTCCGTCTACAGATGGACGGATGGATGGACGTTCTTACATGTTCTTACTTGTGGAGTTTTTCCCATGTTAAACTCTAACCCCACAAGGTCAAAAAATTAACCCCACAGTGCAAAAAATAACCCCACAAGTGGCCACTGTACTAACCCAACCCCACAACTACCACTGACCCTAAATTGTAAACCCCACAATGTACCTCTGCTAAGCCTGGACAGACAGACGGACAGATGGACAGACAGATGGACAGAGCCACAGCTATATCCCCCGTAATTTAAATTTTGGGAGGATAAAAATGTGAAAAGTTTACAGGCGCAACGCATGCCAAGTGAAGGCAATAGCTCTCATGGCACTTTGGGCCAGGTGAGCTATAAAATATATATATTTACAGACTACAGGAAACACGGTTGGTTTATATGAGGTTACTTACAATCATACACAGCAGATTAAAAGAGACCCAGTGGCATGCAATAGGCAGGGAACATCTGAGGACAAATTAGATAATCATGTAAGTTAGTGATCTTGCAGTGGTATTTGAGGCATAGCAATGTGCAACAAAATTACTATTGCACAAATCCACTGCAGTTGGTTTGTTATCACCTCAGTCTTGTGGGTTTTTGAGGCTTGGAGAGCAGCATGGATATTAGAAATTACAATCTTGACAAAAGGGATTATCACACTGAACACTTGTGGAATATGAATATAGGAACTGTGATGTGAGTTTTTTTCTTAAACTCTGCTCTATACGAGATATTTTGTATGGCTTGATTTAGATCATTCCATAGTCTTTGGTTACGCAAACATTGGCAGTCTATCTAATGTTTTAGTACAGGTTCTTCTGACGTACAATAGTTGAGACTGTCTTGTGTTAAGTTTAAGGAGTTTGATGTGTCAAAATAATCGTTAAAGGAATCAGGAAGATTGCCATTTTTCCAATCAAACATAAAGAGGCAAGCTTGGAGTTTGAATAAGTCAGTTATCTTACAAATTTTGTCTTTCGCAATGAGTGGGTCTGTGTGTGCATGATATCTTTTATTGTTAATAATTCGGAGAGAACGTTTCTGTGGGGTTTGGAGCTTCCTAGCTGCCAATGCATTTATCCATATAGGGATACCATGTACCAAATGGCAGTGAACTAGAGAATAACAGAGCGTCTTTAAAACATTAAATAAATGGGGTTCTTCCTTTCATGATGCTCAACCCATAAGCCAAGTTGAGAATTGATCGGGCAAGCAAAATTTCAATTAGAGAAGCGTACTCCGGTAAATTATTAAGTTCAAGGTCAATGTGAAATTGACCTTTGGCATAATGACCTCAAAATAAATAGTAGTTCTTCTCATCATGCCTAACCCACATGCCAAGTTGAGTTTCAGTTGGCCAAGCAAAACTTTAATTACAGAGCGGAAAACAAGACTGATAAAAATTAAAGTTCAAGGTCACTGTGACCTTAACCTTTGGCACAATGCTCCCAAAATAAATAGGGTTCTTCCTCTCATCATGCCTAACCCACATGCCAAGTTTTGTTTCAGTTGGCCAAGTGACATTTTAGTTAGAGAGAAGAAACCAACTCCAACTATATAGATGGACAGGCAGGCAGATGAACAGTGCCACAGCTACATCCCCTCCTCCACCCACCCCCCCCCCCCCCCCCCACCTGAAATTTTTTCGGGAGATACAAATACTGCAGAGTATTTAAAATTGGGCAGTCCTCCTTGAAAACCAGTGAAAAGTAACATTGAGTAAAACACTGATTAAAGAGTTCAACATTATCTGTATTTACAATGTGTTTCAAGACAGACTTTATTTTAGTAACCTGTGCGTCTTCAAATAATTTTTTGTAAAATATTCCAAAAATGGTCAGACACATCAGAGATTATAATACCAGATATATGTTTTAATATGATTTTGTTTAAAAATAAGTGATCAATAACATACCCGTAACTCTAGTGGCTTTGTGTATGAGGCAAAATTAGCACTACTGTACAAACAACCCATTAAAAACCATTAAAACCCCATTATTTCAACCAAATCCATTACTTTTACCCATTAAATTATTGTAACAAAAAAGTCATGGGTTGATACTTTAATGGCCAATTTCATGTTTAAGCATTAAAAATGCCATTAAAATGTGTTTTATGTGTTTCATGTCCATTAACACACATTAAAATTTGAAATGACTTTGTTTAATGGCCATGATTTGAAGAAAAATAATGTCCAATAAAAGAGAATGCAATAAATTAATGGCCATTAGAATGCACAACCAAAAAATATTGGGCATTAAACAAGAAAAATAATGCCCATTAAAAGAAAGTGCAATAAAGTAATGCCCATCAGACTGCCAAACCAAAAAATAATGGGCATTAAATAAAATGTTAGCAATAGTAGTCTTAAAACAAAATTAATGGGCATTAAACCATTGAAAATGAAGAAAATGGCTAAGAAGAGTTTTAATGGCCATTAAGTGTATCAATACATATAGAAATGAAAGTGTCAATGACACTGTAGCTCAACTTGTCAAGACATGTACATGTATAGTATGTGACACAGCAATGACAAACATCTAGGTAATGACCTGATAACAAATGTACATATAAAGTATTGTAACGGTCTGTACATAAATACTGGCCGTAGCCTGCAACAAATGTATAGGCAAAGTATTGTAAAGGTGGGTGACAGTCAGATGCTAAATAGAAAGGAAATCTTTGAGTCCCAGAGTGGGTCTGACTGAATCCCAAAATATTTGTTCTCATAGCACAGTGATAACAAAGGCACCCCAAAACACACTCATTCCTGTCCCAAGGTGAAAACAAAGGTACCCAAGAAGTTTCGTGAAGATCAGTTCATAAATACAAGTTGTATAGAAGTTGTGACAAAAAACTGATTGGACCTAATTTCGGTATGAAATGGCCACTGGCAGCCATCTTGAATTTTGGTCCGCACTCAGAAACACTCGTTCTCATCCCAAGGTGATAACAGAGGTACCCAAGAAGTTTCGTGAAGATCGGTTGATAAATACAGCCTCTTGCCCGAGCCGTATTGACATGTGTACTTACTATGTGTAAGTAGCACTGAAAAATGAAAGTTCATCTAATTTGCATAATTTCTGCACAAGAAAAAAACCTGTATTATATGTGATGCATCCCATGGTACTAAACATTCACATAAAAAATTATTCAAGTCAGCACTTTCATATGGAAGGTCTGTGCAAAAATCTGATTGCCCCTAATTTTGTACAAAATGGTACCCAAGAAGTTTCGTGAAGATCGGTTTATAAATACGGCCTCTAGCCCGAGCCGTATTGGCATTTGCACTTACAGTGCTGAAAGTAACACTAAATACATCAAAGTTAGTGTAATTTGCATAATTTACGTACGAGAAAAAAACCCGTATTATATGTGATGTATCCCATGGTACTAAACATTCATACAAAAAATTATTCAAATCAGTGCTTTCATATGGAAGTTCTGTACAAAAAACAGATTTCTGCATCGTCGGTACAAAATGGCGGCTGGCGGCCAACTTGAATTTCGGATCGGACCCCAAAACACTCGTTCTCGTCCCACGGTCATAACAAAGGTATCCAAGAAGTTTTGTAAAGATCGGTTCATAAATACGGCCTCTAGCCCGAGCCGTATTGAATTGTTGACGGACAGATGGACAGACGGCCAGACGGACGACGGACAACTGGCCATGGCATAAGCTCAAATTTGGCTTTGCCAAAGTTGAGCTAAAAATATACAAAAAATCATGGTCATCAGAACTGTTCATTATGAAGTGATATTATAGTTAGGACTAGCTATGTAGCTAGCTAATATATAAATGTTTGTTGTCATATATTTAACAATAATATACTCAAGATTGAGTAATAAATGTACAAGGATGATTCTGAGTGTCTATGGGACCCATTCACAATTGCCCATAGACATGATTTTTCCCAATCATCCACTACAAATTTCCCAATTCAGTTCTCTTTTAGGTTGACTAATGCTTCTTTTTCTTCTTAAGTGATAATTGTCCGAGATAGGGCAGATTCTGTTACTTTATAATGTTTGTCGATTATCAATTCCAGGATCCTTATATGAGAAGGCCATCAATGATACAGTAAATGTGTTTGTTTCTATTGACATATGATTTATTTAATTTAAAAAATTCCCAAATTATGGGCCATATGACACAAATTTTTCACAATGAAATGGGACCCGGACCCTTTCCCAATGAGACTGGAACAAACCATGATATAATTCAGTATGCACTTATTACCACCTGCATGTATAGCATATACGTTACATGTAATTGTAAATCAATATCCAACAATCACATTATTTCTTTGTATTCAGTTGTCCCTTTAAATATTTATGATACCTCTTGGCCAACCTGTTAATGCTTCAGTATCATATATAATAGTAGCATTCAAAGAAAATGGTTATTTCATACTAATTTTCATTTGTCAATTAAAGGCAGTTTACTGAAAACAAAGTAGTAAGAAATTCCAAAGCAAACTATAGAAACACAATTTACTGCACCATCAAATTCGAGTCTGCGTGAAGATGGTGAAAGCATCAGAACTAAATTATACAGAAAAAAATTTATGGAGATTTATTTTCTAAACCAAAACATCTTTAAAAAATTCAGAAATAGGTTTTTGTAAACAGCATTTAAAGATTTTCACACAGGATTCAGATAAACTTTTTCAAGAAATTGGAATTTTTTTTGTGTAAAAATTAATGTATGAACTTCGGGAATGCATTGGGGGGTAAAAACATGTGATTGCAGCAATTCTGAATGAAAGTGTCAATGACACTGTAGCTCCACTTTTGTAAGACATGTACATGTATAGTATGTGACACAGCAATGACACACATCTAGCTAATCACCTGATAACAAAGATACATATAAAGTACTGTAACGGTTTGCACATAAATGCTGACCGTAACTTGTAACAAATGTATAGGTAAAGTATTGTAAAGGTCGGCGACAGTTAGATGCTAAACTAGAAAAGAAATCCTTGGAGTCCCAGAGTGGGTCTGACTGAACCCAAAAATATTTGTTCTCATAGCACAGTGATAACAAAGGCACCCAAAAACACTCGTTCCTGTCCCAAGGTGATAACAAAGGTACCTAAGAAGTTTCGTGAAGATCGGTTGATAAATACAGCCTCTAGCCCGAGCCGTATTGACATGTGCACTTACTGTTTATAAGTAGCACTGAATAAATCAAAGTTCATCTAATTTGCATAATTTCTGCGCGAGAAAAAACCACATATTATATGTGATGTATTCCATGTTACTAAACATTCATTCAAAAATTTATTCAAATCAGAACCGTAGCCTTAACAAATGTATAGGTAAAGTATTGTAAAGGTGGGTGACAGTTAGATGCTAAACTAGAAAAGAAATCCTTGGAGTCCCAGAGTGGGTCTGACTGAGCCCAAAAATATTTGTTCTCATAGCACAGTGATAACAAATACACCTTAAAACACTCGTTCCTCTCCCAAGGTCATAACAAAGGTACCCAAGAAGTTTCGTGAAGATCAGTTCATAAATACAGCCTCTAGCCCGAGCTGTATTGACATGTGCACTTACTGTGTATAAGTAGAACTGAATAAATAAAAGTTAATCTAATTTGCATAATTTCTGCACGAGACAAAAACCCGTATTATATGTAATGTATTCCATGTTACTAAACATTCATACAAAATTTATTCAAATCAGAACTTTCATACAGAAATTCTGTACAAAAAACTGATTGCACTAATTCTGGTACAAAATGGCTGCTGGCGGCCATCTTGAATTTTGGACCGCACCCAAAAACACTCGTTCGCATCCCACGGTGATAACAAAGGTACCCAAGAAGTTTCGCAAAGATCGGTTCTTAAATATGGCCTCTAGCCTGAGCCATATAGAAGTTGTGTACAAAAAACTGATTGGACCTAATATCGGTACAAAATGGCCACTGGCAGCCATCTTGAATTTTGGACCGCACCCCAAAACACTCGTTCTCGTCCCAAGGTGATAACAAAGGCACTCAAGAAGTTTCATGAAGATTGGTTCATAAATACAGCCCCTAGCCCGAGCCGTATTGACATGGGTACTTACTGTGTGTAAGTGACACTGAATAAATCAAAGTTCATCTAATTTGCATAATTTCAGCACGAGAAAAAACCCTGTATTATATGTGATGTATTCTATGTTACTAAACATTTATACAAAAAATTATTCAAATCAGAACTTTCATACAGAAATTCTGTACAAAAAACTGATTGCACTAATTTTGGTACAAAATGGCTGCTGTTGGCCATCTTGAATTTTGGACCGCACCCAAAAACACTCTTTTTCATCCCACAGTGATAACAAAGGTACCCAAGAAGTTTCGTAAGGATCGGTTCATAAATACGGCCTCTAGCCTGAGCCGTATTGAATTGTTGACGCCGGACAGACGTCAGGACGGATAGATGGACGATGGACCATGGCATAACCTCAAATTTGACTACGTCAAAGTTGAACTAAAAAACTGATTGCACTAACTAAGGTACAAAATGGCTGCTGGTGGCCATCTTGAATTTTGGACCGCACCCAAAAACACTCGTTTTCATCCCACGGTGATAACAAAGGTACCCAAGAAGTTTCGTAAAGATCGATTCATAAATACGGCCTCTAGCCTGAGCCGTATTGAATTGTTGATGGACAGACAGACAGACAGACAGACAGACAGACAGCAGACGACAGGCCATGGCATAACGCATAACCTCAAATTTGACTACGTCAAAGTTGAGCTAAAAATGAACTCAATGATCCCTGGGTTACCCCAGTGATCTTGACCCATAATTTGAACTTCCAGCAAGTTTCCACTCATTTAGTGTTGGTCCCATGTACAGTCCTGGTAAATTAACAGGGCCCCAAATTTTCAGCCTAAATATGAACCCAGGGACTTGGCTTGAACAAATTTGAATCTCACCCCCCCCCCCCTAAGGATGCTGCATACCAAATATCAAAAGATTCTTATTGGTAGATCTGAAGAAGAAGATTTTTAAAGAATATTCCTCATGCTGCACTAATTTAAACATTTGGGCTCCCATAGACAGCCCAAATACGCACCCAGGGAATTGATTTCAAACAACATGTGAAACAATCTTCCAAAGATGTTATATGTGAAATTTGAAAGCTTTTGGAGTAGTGGTTTGGGTGAAAAGTAGTCTTACATGTTTTTCCCATTACCCACAGTGTTAAAAAATGCTGACTCAGCACTTTTTCAAAAGTCCCGAAAAAGTACCCCATGATAAAACCGATAGCAATTTTTTTTTTACCATTCCATTCTGTTGGTCCTAAGGAAGCTTCATAACAAATAAGAATTCTCAGTGCCGTGTAGTTTTGGAGATATGGGCGTTTTAATTTTTTTCTATTTTTAGCTCCTGCGGTTCCCATGCGGCAAATTTTTTGCATAAATTAAGTACTTATGACCCAATAAGCCCTCATATCAAATTTGGTCCAAATCTGCCTCTCGGTTTGGAAAATAGAAATTTTGGGAGGGGCAAATATTCTTGCCCCTCCCATTACTACGCTAAATATAGCCCCACAAACTTCTCTTGAACAAATCTGAGTCTACACCTCAAAAGGAAGTTGCACACCAAATATCAAGTCTCTGCTACTGCTGGTTCATGAGAAGAAGATTTTTTAAGATTTTAGCACACTTTTTGGGTGTGGCCCTCCCAATGGGCGAGGCAACTTGATTTGAACAAAATCAAATTGCGATGTCATAACAAACTATTATCTCAAATATCAATTAAATTGGTTCAGCGGTTTGGGAGGAGAAGACGCAAACACCATGTTCAGGGACGACGGACGGTGAGTGATCACTATAGCTCTCCTGACTGAAAGTCAGGTGAGCTAAAAAACCTGTTGTACATTATGCTTGCACCAATGACATTTTCAAGACAGCAGGCCAAGATTTGGGGCTTTCAGTACCAATACACGAAACTGAACACTATACTCATTAATATTCATAACCTGTCAACACCGAAGTTGAAGAATTATCAAATGCGGTTTTCTTTGCTGAACTGGAACTTGCCACTTGCTCCTCATTTATACTGTCCGATATATTTATTTCTACACATAATTTTGAAAGCTTGAACTCCAGAATCGGTTTCAAATTCAGTTGAAGTTAGATGGAAATTTACGGTTACAATGAACTAAATGAGCGACTTTTACTCGATAAAATTTTCAGGGTCAGCATCATTTTTTAAGGTTGGTCAGGTTTCCTTGTTTTTGTTTTTTTTATTTTTTTTTGAGGGGGGGGGAAGGGGGGGGGGGGGCTGACATTTTCAACATAACACCCTCAGCAATTTTTTGCCAATGATATGCATTGCTACCACGGCATTTTCCTCGGCATTGTTTGAGTGAAGAAATGCATGTATGAACTTCGGGAATGTGTTAGGGGGTCCAAAAAATGTGATTTCCAGCAATTCTGAAAAATGCACTCTATGACCAATGGGGTGACCTCAGTGACGTTGACCCATATTTTGAACCTCCATCGAGTGTCGACTCATTTGGTGTTGGTCCCAAGTCCTTAGGTCATACCATGCCTGAGATATGGGTGTGATCCACTTTCAAAACACCCCTCCGGATATCCCTAATGCCCAGGAATCTGAAAAACATAGGTGGCCAAGTACTTGTGACTGTAGGGGGCATGGTAGCTTAGTAGGTACAGGTGCAGGCTGCAAGCCAAGAGGTCCTCGGTATGAATCTCACCTGCGGCAACCACGTTGTGTCCTTGGACAAGACATTTTGCCCCCATTGCCCAAATGTGGGCATGGTGGAATTGTGTACTAAGTCATACTGCATGTCGATGGTGCACTTGTCTTCAGCCAATGCTAACCCTACTTGAATTGAATCTGAACCCTCGAAGGATGCTATATACCAAATACTAGAGGCTCAAGAGAGCCTAAAAATGCTCACCTGGATCAAGTTGTCCTAAACTGTAAGGGTTATGGGTATGGAGAAAATGTAACCTGAATGAACCATATGACAGATTGGCCAGCAACTTTTTTGTCCAATTGTTTCAACTGCTCAGAAGAAAGCTTCACACCAAATACATAATCTCTAGTCCGTGCAGTTTGGGAAATATTGGACATTTCATTTTTTTTAATTTTTAGCGCCAGATGTTCCCAAGCGAAAAATTTTGGGGGCATGAATGAAGTACTTAGGGTCAACTAATGCCACATATATATATTTGGTTCAAATCGCTCCACTGGTTCTTGAAATAGAAATTTTCAGGGGAGCTCAAAAGTGAGCCCATCCCCTGGAGAGCCCAAATATGGACCTATCAACTTTCTTTGAACAACTTTTAATCTTGAACACCAGAGGAAGTCCCATACCAAATATCAAAGCATTCCCACTTGTGGTTCATGAGAAGAAGATTTTGAAAGAATTTCATCATATTTGGGCATGAGAACACGCCCAAAAAGGGCTGAGACCCCATTTGAACAAAACTAAAACAGAATACCCCCAAGATGATGTGGCCCATATATGTTTCAATTTGGGCCATTGGTTTGTGAGGAGAAGATTGTTTTTCACATTGGCCTCTCAATTTGGGAAATAAAAATTTTGAGGGGGGGACACAAAATTTGGATCTTCCCGTAGTGTGTTCAAATATTGACCTAGAAACTTTCGTTGGACAAATTGGAATTTTGGGTACCAAAAGAGGTTGCATATCAAATATCAAAGCACTCTGAACTGTGGTTAAGGAAAACAAGTTGTACAAAATGCAGGTATTTAGGCATCAGGGATCAGAACCACAGAGACAAAAATTTTTTTACTATACTCACTTATTGGTGTTTAAGGTCACATATTTATGCACAATCGCTAATCGTGACCACAACATGGAGATAAAGTCAAGTTTTGTAAATCGTTTGTACCCATGTCGCCCATTTCAGAGGACTTCCACCCCAAGCATTGGTGACTGGGTCCTATTTCACCAGTGTAACGGAACTTGTGCACTGGGGAGTAAAAGTGCATGTTAACCCTAATAATTTTGGATACTAAATATAATTTTTTAGTGTTCTGTGATTTGAGAATAAATGGGGAATTGGAAGGCTATGGGTATTGAATTTGTTTCTATTTTTTGTTCCTGGGGTTCCCACTGGGCACAAAAAATGCGCCCTGAACGGAACTTGTGCACTGGGGAGTAAAAGTGCATGTTAACCCTAATAATTTTGGATACTAAATATAATTTTTTAGTGTTCTGTGATTTGAGAATAAATGGGGAATTGGAAGGCTATGGGTATTGAATTTGTTTCTATTTTTTGTTCCTGGGGTTCCCACTGGGCACAAAAAATGCGCCCTGAACAAACTTGAATCACACCTCCCTAATGATGATATACACCAAATATCAAAAGATTCTGACTGCTGGATCTGAAGAAAGAGATTTTTAAAGAATATTCCTCATGTTGAACAAAGTTACAATTTGGGCTCCCATAGGGAGCCCAAATATGAACCCAGGGACTTGGCTTAAACAAACCTGAATCTCCCTTCCCTAAGAATGCCGTATACCAAATATCAAAGGATTCTGACTGCTGGATCTGGAGAAGAAGATTTTTAAAGAATATCCCTCATATTGCACTAATTTGAACATGAGGGCTCCTGTAGAGTGCCCAAATATGAACGCAGGGGTTAAATTTCAACAACCATGTGAATCAATATTACATATATATGAAATATGAAAGCTTTTGGAGCAGTGGTTGGGGAGAAAAAGATTATTTATATTTTTCTCATTACCTTCAGTGTTAAATAATGCTGACTCAGCATTTTTTCAAAGTCCCAAAACTGTACCTTAGGACAAAACCGATAGCGATTTTTGTCACCATTCCTTTCTATTGGTCCTAAGGAAGCTTCAAACCAAATAAAAAGTTTCAGTGTCGTGCAGTTTTGGAGATATGGGCGTTTGAATTTTTTTCTATTTTTAGCTCCGGAGCGGGAAAATTTTTTTGGCATGAATCAAATACTTAGGACCCAATAATACCTCACAGTAAATTTGGTTCAAATCGGCCTCTCAGTTCGGAAAATAGAAATTTTAGGCGGGGCACAAAATGGGGATCCTCCCGTAGCGAGCCCAAATACTGACCGAGAAAATTTCTTTGAACAAATTTGAATCTTCAGTACCAAAGGAGCTTACATACCGAATATCACAGCATTCTGACTGCTGGTTCATGAGAAGATTTCAGGAGAAATTGATGCTTTTGGGGCATCACCCCCACCCCAGTGGGGGCACCAAGTTCATTTTAACAAACTGGAAAGAGGATACCCCCAAAATATTGTATGTCAAATTTGTTTGGGTTTGGCCTAGTGGTTTTGAAGAAGGCCGAGTCGCGAAAGTTAACGGACGACGGACGCCAAGTCATGGCAAAAGCTCACTGACTTTCAGTCAGGTGATCTAATAAAAAAGATTCTGATAGTATCTCAAGAAGCAGATTTTTCAAGATTATTCCTCATATTCAACTAAGTAAAAATTCAGGTTCCAATAGGGAGCCCAGATATTTACAGAGATTACTCATATAAGCCTTAGCCATTTTGTTGAACCCATGTCTACTTATATGTCGATTACTGCTACTGTTGCACCGTGTACAACTATGTCATCTGTTGCTGTTATATTATTTTATTATGTATTGTATACATATGACACTATTTTCTTGAATAAATATTGTTTAAACTAAATATTTACCTAAAGACTGGTTCTGAACAAACTTAAATCTGACTTTCCTCAGGATGCTGTGTACCAAATATCAATGAAAGTGTCAATGACACTATAGCTTAAATTGTCTGTGTGTTGTGTTTGATGAAAAGGATAATGTTCAATGTTTATGAAAGGATTATTAAATAAGACAAGAATTGTGATAATTGGGAAAATGTTAATTTCTGTTCCTGTATGCTATGTTTTCAATAAAAACAATATGAGGTGTATACTGTACTAAAGAATTGAGGGGTGGATTAATGTATGTGACCCTCACAGTTAATATATTTCAACAAAAGTTACCAAGTTACAGTGAAATTATTCCAAAACGAGTCATCCTATCAAGTAACAATGAAATCCCTTCATAAATATGGCCTGTAGACTGTGTTAAAGGTTTTCGGGCTTCGGACCTGTGTAGCCATCATGGTTGACCGATCGCAACCAAAAGGGGATGTCCTCATCTAGACATTATACCAATTCATCCTACCTTCATAAATATGACCTGTAGTCTGTGCTAAAGTTTTTGGCTTTTGAGCTCGGGCAGCGTCATGGTTGAAAGATTGCGACCAAAAGGTGACATTCTCATCTGGGCATTATCTGGAGTCATCCTACCAAGTTACAATGAAAACCCTTCATAAATATGACCTGTAGACTGTGCTAAAGGTTTTTGGGCTTTGGACCCCTGTAGCCGTCACAGTTGATTAATCACGACCAAAAGGGGACGTCATCATCTAGACATGAAATGGAGTCAACCTACCAAGTTACAATGAAATCCCTTCATAAATACAACCTATAGACTGTGCTAAAGGTTTTTCAGGTTTTGGGCTTGGGCAGCCATCATGGCTGAATGATTGCGACCAAAAGGGGACGTTCTCATCTAGACATTATCTGGAGTCATCCTACCAAGTTACAATGAAATCCCTTCATAAATATGACCTGTAGACTGTGCTAAAGGTTTTCGGGCCCCTGCAGCCATCACAGTTGACCAATCGCAACCAAAAGGGGACGTTCTCATCTAGACATTATATGAAGTCAACCTACCAAGTTACAATGAAATCCCTTCATAAATATGACCTGCAGACTGCGCTAAATGTTTTTGAGTTTTGGGCTCGGGCAATCGTCAGGGTTGACAGATCGCGACCAAATGGGGAAGTTCTCATCCAGACTCATCCTACCAAGTTACAATGAAATCCCTCAATATTAAATATGACCTGCAGACTGTGCTAAAAGTTTTTGGGTTTCAGGCTTGGGCAGCCATCACGGTTGACAGATCATGTCCAAAAAGGAATGGTCTCATCTAGATATTATACAGAGGCATCCTACCAAGTTACAATGAAATCCCTTCATAAATACAATCTATAGACTGTGCTAAAGATTTTCGGGTTTTGGGCTTAGGCAGCCATCACGGTTGACCGATCGCAACCAAAAGGGGACGTTCTCATCTAGACATAACCCCAAACCTGCATATGAAATTTCGTGACAATCAGACAAGAACTATAGGGTGTAGCCTGTGCTAAAGGAAAATGTGAACAGACTCACAGACTTACAGACTCACAGACTAACAGACTTCCGCACGCATGATGGCAGTAGCTTATCTTGACTTTGTCAAGTTAAGCTAAAAATAGGCCGATGAAATCGTCAGATGTGTACCCATACGTGCAACTAGTACAAAGCTGTATGACGGAGGGCCACCCCAGATGCCGACATTATGTACACCTCACATGATAAGGGTACATATAGAAATGGATTGGAGGGAGTGCCTAGTTTGATGGATAAAGGGTTAATATCTCCGGATCAAATTATTAGATTTACATAAAAAACTATACCGCACAGCACATCAGTAACCTGAATACATATATAAAGAAACCTGATAATTGGATTAATATTTTTTGAGTTATCGCATGCCAAAGAAATGGATTGGAGGAGTTCTCAATTTGAAGGATAAAGGGTTAATATCACAGGATCAAATTATCAGATTTACACCAAAAACTATACAGCTCGGCACATCAGCAACCTGATCACATATACGAAGTAACATGACAATCGGATTGATATTTTTTGAGTTACCTCATGCCAGAGGGATTGGAGGAATTTTCAATTTTGAAGGATAAAGGGTTAATATCTCAGGATCAAATTATCAGATTTACACCAAAAACTATACAGCTCGGCACATCAGTAACCTGAACACAAATATAAAGTAACTTGACAATCCAAGCAATATTTTTCAAGTTATCGAATGCCAAAGGGATTGGAGGAATTTTCAATTTGAAGGATAAAGGGTTAATATCTCAGGATCAAAATAACAGATTTACACCAAAAACTATACAGCTAGGTACATCAGTAATCTGAACACAAATATATATAAAGTAACTTGACAATCCAAGCAATATTTTTCAAGTTATCGAATGCCAAAGGGATTGGAGGAATTTTCAATTTGAAGGATAAAGGGTTAATATCTCAGGATCAAATTATCAGATAAACACCAAAAACTATACAGCTCGGCACATCAGTAACCTGAACACATATATAAAGTAACTTGACAATCCAAGCAATATTTTTCAAGTTATCGAATGCCAAAGGGATTGGAGGAATTTTCAATTTGAAGGATAAAGGATTAATATCTCAGGATCAAAATAACAGATTTACACCAAAAACTATACAGCTCGGCACATCAGTAATCTGAACACAAATATATATAAAGTAACTTGACAATCCAAGCAATATTTTTCAAGTTATCGAATGCCAAAGAAATGGATACAGATGCCGGATGGACAGACAGACAGACGGACGGACCCACCCTTGAACTTATATTTAACCCTAACCCAACCCCTCCACCCAAAAACCACACCCTAACCCTAACCCTACTCAACTCTGACCCTAAACCCTAAAAGCCCACCACAGACCCTAACCCCCACCCACCCCCAGGACCTAACCCCCCCAACCTTATGCCCTACTCTGGGGCTACCCCTAACTCCCACCCCACCCCTGACTCAACCCCACCCTAGCCAAACCAATAGGATTAGGAGCTATTTTTCAGTTTAGGGGCTACTAAAACTAAAACTCCACCCCTGACCCCAACCCTAACCCCCTGGGACCTAACCCTCCCCAACCTTAAGCCCTACTCTGGGGCTACCCATAACCCTAACCCCACCCCACTCCTAACCATAACACTACCTTAATTTGGAGGTAGCCCCTAATAATAATATCCCCGAAACCTCCAATGTTGGCCCGGACAGACGGACGGACGGATGGACAGACAGACAAAGGATGGACGAATGACGGATGGCCACCCCGGATGCCGGCATTATGTGTACCATACATAGTATGGGTACACATAATTTTTATAGATGGTTCTGGAGAAGATTTTTAAAAGAAATCCCCTCATTTTGAAGCAAGTTAAAATTCGGGTTCCCATAGTGAGCCTAAATATTAACCCAGGCACTTGTTTTGAACAAACTTGAATCCCCCACTCCCACTCAGAAATGTTGTATACCAAATATGAAAGGATTCTGACAGGAGGATTTGAAGAAGAAAAATTTTAAAGAAATGTCCTCATTTTACACTAAGTTAAACTTTGGGCGCCAATAGAGAGTACAAATATTAACCCAGGGACCTAATTTGAACAAACTTGAATCTGAGCCCCCTAAAGATGTTGCATACCGTATATCAAAGCATTCTGACTTGAGCTGAATTATTTATTCATATTTATTTATTGGTGTTTAAGGTCACATACTTATGCACAATGGCTAATCGTGACCATGACAGTTTTACAGGTGGAGGAACAGGGACCAGCCGTGAAGGCGACTAGGGCGATTATGTTGCCCTTCTAAGCCCAAAGTCGCCTAGAAAAATAGTCGGGGCGATTACAAGTTGCCCACTAAAAATTGGCCAAAATGAGAAAAGGCTGAACTGAGTGATGCGAGGTTTACATGAAAACGAGTATTTTCAAAAATCGAATGTGCTCGAGTGTGATAAACGGGCATTTTAATTCGTCAAATAAACATCCATTTATTTGAAATCACACGACAATCAATTGTCCATTGTCGCTTTTGGCAGATTTTTTTATTTCTATTTTGTTGCGTTCCAGTCGGAGCTTCAAGTGTCGAAACGAAAATAGGTGACTTACGCGACTCAACAAAACAACCCAGTTTGAAAGTAGGTTACGTCGCTTAGGATGCCGAAAATGTATACACAACGGACGTATTTTATAACACATTATTTTCATTTCGATTTGCTGACGACTGTTAACTGTTGGGCTGTCTATTCCCAGAAAAACACGAATGGAATTGAAACACATGAAAAAAAGCTTTAGTGATGTCAAGAAAAGCTTTGTACAGGACACAAGTGTGCATGTGGACGATCTTGAAAAGGGTCCTCCTAAACATCGGAATGACACGAAATGACGCGGAATGACACGGAATGCCATAAAAATGATGCGGAATGACATTTCTTTACAAAATACTCGACCCCAGAATGGTATTTTGTTTATTAACTAACAAAGTACCTCCCAAGCAACCTTCTTACATCTGGTCCTGTTCACACTTTCAGACTTAGGAAATTATTAGCTTAGTAGACTTTGTTGAAAGGCAACCACAGGAGGGTGATGGGGGATTGGCACGAAGAAGAGGTGAGGGGTCATGAAGGAGAAGGTAGCAGTGGGGGATTTTCAGTCAATAATTACATTGTGATTTTTTAACCTGCACAGATGCATCATAGACAACTGGACCTGATTATTTGTACGTTAATGGAGGACTACAAATTGAAAATATGAAGGGCCGGCGGGGGTGGTACATGAATATTCTTAATTTTCCCCACTTGCCTATGAAGTCTCCCTACATGACTCTGCAGTCTCCCTATTTTTTCTGGAGGGAGACTTGAAGTCTCCCTAAAATTCCCCCTAGGCTGGTCCCTGTGGAGGAAGCCGGAGTACCCGGAGAAAACCACCGAGCATTGATGAGCAACTGCCAGCTCTTTAACATTCTAACTCTGTTCAAGCTCTGCTCAAGCAGGGTTACAGCATTTGAAGACATGTGCACTATCGATGTGCGTTACGCCTCAGTACACAGCGTCATCGTGCCCACATGTCGGCAACCGGGATAAAGTGCCTTGCCCAAGGACGCAACGCGGGTCGTCCCGGATGGGGATCAAACTCAGGACCTCTAGCATAGAAGTCCAACAGTCTACCACTGAGCCACCAAGCTCCCTGGAGGATAGGGCTGGGCGGTTTTGAATTTGCATTTTGGTTCGGTTTCGGTTTTGTACAAAAACTCGGTTTTCGGTTCGGTTTTTCAAAATATATTGTAGAAGATCCACATTTTATAGGGTAATGTACACATAAAATGTGTCTGTATTTGTCATCCAAGTCATGAGGCTCATATAGTGTGTTGAGTCATTCGGGTTACTCAGTGTTCACCACTCTTCTCAGTTACCCTCCACCCCCACTCAAAATCCCACATGCTTATTTGAAAAGATTCTTTTTGATTCCCTGCTCTCAGTACAAGTACAGTACCCTCTCAGTCCTGAGATTTCCCCACCCCCCCCCCCCCCCCACCCCCCCCCCCCCCCCCCCCCCCCCCCCCCCCAAAAAAAAAAAAAAAAAAAAAACTTCACCAGCATGGTCCACAGGATTTCAAACCATGGCTCCACCTCTGGTGGGATCTGCCTTGTTCTGTGAGTGAGATTTGGGACCTTGTCAAGATGCAGAAATTCACAAGAAAAGCTACATTTTAGCAAAAATCAACATTTCTCATTTTTTATGGAGTCGCTAAGCTCTCACCCTGGTTTTGGTGGATAATATGCAATTGTTGTGCTTATTTTGGTAATTATCACATCGCTTTGAAAATAGACGTGCCCCGTGTTTCTTGATGGTTCTTGCTTTAAATGACAGTGGAATAAGAGGAACACAAATCATATTTCTTGTGATTTTGATAGCTATTATTGAAGTAAGTCATGATGTACGAATCACTTTTATTGGTAACTCACTCACTCCAATGCTTTCACAATATCTCTCCTAATTTCGACTGTAGAGGTTCGTTTTTTACTTTGATTTTGCCCAAACATAGAAATTGGGCGAAATGAGCGGTGCCAAGGCGAAGATATTACCAACTTTACTTTGCCCTCTTGGCTGATCCCTGCATTGATTTCATCTCAGTCAAGACAGGCGATTGATGTTTTTGAAGGGAGATGGCTGCATAATGGGATTTGAAAGAAAGTTTGCAATATTGCATCTTGGGATTTGTTGTGTTTACAAAATACACGTGGTCATGGGAAAACACGTGTTGATTATAAAATCTTCGTATTGAGAATGCAGCGTCTGTACCTGACAGACCTGCAGTACTGCGTGGTTCCTTAAAGTTAGTTCAAATAGTATACAAACAACTCCCAATATGTTTTAAAAAAAACTTTCAATAGTTACCTGCCATCCATTTAACAGGATATGTTCTATTTTAATTTAACAATTTTATTGTTGACAAAAAACATAACTGCCAATGCGCAGCGTTATCTCTGAGCATGTGACTTCAGAGAACGTGCCAGTAGTTGATCAATTAACATAATTTACTCGTCATTTTTTCCATGTGAACTTTGAGGTTTTAAAACTCAATAAATTTTATGTTTACCGCCAATCTAATTTACAACGTGCCATATGCAGATGATTTGGGGTCAAAGGTAATTTATAATACTTTTACACCATATATTGTCAGGTAACTTGCAATACCTCTTTGGTCGAATATGAGTGAGCATGGGGCTGTGCCCAGTTCATTAAATTTACTTAACGATTCTTGAATTGCATGTGTGGATTTTTACGTAAGACTTTTTAATTTTTCATATTCCATCTGCTGGTGGTTTTGTAGATATTGTTTAAAATACAAGAAATTTGCTACCACTATTTGTGGGGAGAGGGGGTGGGGGGAGTTGTTGTCAGTCCTCTCGAAGTAAGCATAAATGGCACAGCATTTACCTTTGCCCGACATTTAAGCCTTTGGAGTGCAGAAAGCAAGTGATTTGAGTGGTCATAAACTTGACCAATTCTGGGAAATTTGTTGAAACCTAAAGTCTCGGTTTTCTGTTAAGGAAGCGGTTCGGTTTCGGTTTAAAAAAACAAAAAAAACAAACCGAACAGAAAAACCGATAAACTGCCTAGCCCTACTGGAGGAGCTGAAAAAAAGATTTCTAAAGAAATTTCCTCATACTGCAATAAGGTAAAATTAAGGCTCCCATAGAGAGCCCAAATATGAACCCAGGGACTTGATTTGAACATACTTGAATCTGACTCCCTGGAGATGATATATAGCAAATATCAAAAGATTCTAATTGATGGTTCTGGAGAAGACGATTTTTAAAGAAATTCCCTCATATTGCACTGAGTTAAACTTTGAGCTCCAACAGAGAGCTCAAATATTAACCCAGGGGCCTGTGAAGCTGACCCTCCTAGAGATGTTGTATACCAAATATGAAAGGATTCTGACTGGTGGATCTGAAGAAGAAGATTTTTAAAGAAACTTTCTCTCAATATTGTACTAAGTTAAAATTTGGGCCCCCATAGGAAGTCCAAATATTAACTGAGAGACTTGATGCGAACAAACTTGAATCTGACCCTCAAAACAATGATGTTTACCAAATATTAAAACATTCTGACCAGTGGTTCTGAAGAAGATTTTTAAAGCTTATTTCCCATATTGCCCAAGTTAAGATTTGGGCTCCTGTATTGAGCACAAATATGAAATGAGGGGCTTAAATTGAACACACTTGTATCTGCCCCCTTTATGGATGCTGTTTGACAAATATCCTAAGATTCTGATCAGTGGTTCTGGATAAGAAATCTTTTTTTAATATTTGCAAATATGCTGGCTCAGCATTCGATGCCCCCCCCCCCCCTCCCCCCCAATAGAACACGCAAACAAAACCGCTGGCAATTTTTTTTATCATTCGATTCTACTGGTCCGAAGGATGCTTCATACCAAATAACAGTTCTCTGTTCCATGTGGTTTGGGAAATCTCAGCGTTTGAAAATATCTTCTATTTTTAGCTCCTGGGGTTTCCCATGGGTAACATGGGAAATGTTTTTTAGCATGAATCAAGTACTTATGATCCAATAATACCACATACCGAATTTCATTCAAATAGGACCATCAGTTCAGAAAATAGAAATTTGGGGCAGGGCCAAAAATCTTGCCCCTCTCATTACGAAAGAAAATATTGCTTCAAAAACTTTGTTTGAACAAACTTGATTCTACACCTCAGAAGCAAGCTACAAACCACATATCAAGACATTGTACCCACTGGTTCATGAGAAGATTTCTCAAAAATTGTTAGCATTTTCCCCCACTCCCTCCCTATGGAGCATGGGAACTTTATTTGAACAAACTTGAATGGACATATGATAAGGACCATGCATATCAAATTTGATTCAATTTGGCCCACGGGTTTAGGAGGAGAAGTTGTTAATGTAAAGTTCAGGATGGACAGAAAGATGGACAGATGGATGGATGGACAGAAAGTTATCACTTGAGCTCCCCCTGACTTTCAGTCAGCTGAGCTAAAAATTAGCATTTTCCCCCATTCCCTCCCTTTCAGTCAGGTGAGCTAACAACTGGCCAAAGGCACAAGCATACTAGAGAGGCCAGGGGCATGCCACACCCACTCCACACCTCCCCTCCCCCTCAAAAACTTTTAAATTTATTATCAAATGGAGCCCGCTGGTAGCCTTTAGGAGATTTATTTGCATTTTCTGTTTTTGAAAAAAATGTAAAAGGGGGTACGTTTGCAGCCCCCCTCCCCCAGCGACGCCTACACCACTCTTTGTAAAAGGTGAATACAACAACGACTTGCCACTCAAAAATCAATGCTCACAGGGAATTGTCGTGTTAAGCCACATTTCCTACCAACTAAGGTAGTGAATGCATGCCTGTAATGGGGCTGGATGGCTTGGTTGGGCTGGGGGTCAAGGGCTCTAGGCCCTACAAAATTTGCACCCACCCCCACCCCCACCCCCAAGAAATGGGCCAACGCAAGCGTCACATAACAGAGTGTCAATAAAAGAAACCATAATAATTCAGGTTTTGTGCAATGATGCTTGGATCAATAATTTCTTGTTTCTATTGAAAAAATGTTTTGTGGCAGAACAGGTATTCTCGATTCGAAGCAGTCTGGCAGTAAACAATAATGAGACTGATACACATTTCAACATATGCATTCCAAAATGTTTGATAATTTCATTTATTGCTTTATTTGAATCACTATGATTGACAAATAATTTTTAAAAATGGAAACAAAGCAGACATTTGCTTCTGAAAGATACTCGATGCTTCAAATAAACCAGAAATGAAGAAACTGCTATTCCTTCCACACAGGATGGGCATATCACTGATTATTTACAAATGCACGGGTGCAAAAAATTTCCAATCAACCTATTTTTTGATTGAACATCAGAAACGAACTTTGAATGGCGAGCGATTTGCAAAAGTATGTTCTTTTGCCAGTTTTGGTTACGGAACGGTTCGTCCTGTAGGCAGTTCGTCCTGAAATAATTTGTGCCCATTTTGATAGGTTTAATTCCCAAGTTGTAATTCCTCATTTGGAATTGTTTTATTGTTTATTTATTGATACTTATAGTTATGTTACTATTTTTTTTAGCAAAATTATATTAAATGAGCTGGGACCTACAGAGAAATTCATTTTGTGTCCCTTCACATTTTTCAACTTCAAAAGATCCGCTGTGAGTAATTTATACTGCTTTGGATTTTATTTATCTTTCTACCTTTAATCACTTCTGCTTTTCATTAACCAAGTAGTTATTGATTGCAGGAATACTACAAGAATTTCCCTGAACTTGAAGTGGTCCACTGTTTGATAATAGGAAGAGTACAAGAAAATAATTTTAAATGAAAGTGTCAATGACACTGTAGCTCAACTTGTCAAGACAAAGACATGTACATGTATAGTATGTGACACAGCCATGACAAACATCTAGGTAATGACCTGATAACAAAGGTACATATAAAGTATTGTAACGGTCTGTACATAAATACTGACCGTTGCCTGTAACAAATGTATAGGTAAAGTATTGTAAAAGTGGGTGACAGTCAGATGCTAAACTAGAAAAGAAATCTTTGAGTCCCAGAGTGGGTCTGACTGAACCCCAAAATATTTGTTCTCATAGCACAGTGACAACAAAGGCACCCCAAAACACACTCATTCCTGTCCCAAGGTGAAAGCAAAGGTACCCAAGAAGTTTCGTGAAGATCAGTTCACAAATATGAGTTGTGTAGAAGTTGTGACAAAAACTGATTTGACCTAATTTCAGTACAAAATGGCCACTGGCAGCCATCTTGAATTTTGGACCGCACCCAGAAACACTCGTTCTCGTCCCAAGGTGATAACAAAGGTACCCAAGAAGTTTTGTGAAGATCGGTTCATAAATACAGCCTCTAGCCGAGCCGTATTGACATGTGCACTTACAGTGTTTAAGTAGCACTGAATAAATCAAAGTTCATCTAATTTGCATAATTTCTGCACGAGAAAAAAACCCGTACCATATATGATGTATTCCATGTTACTAAACATTCATACAAAAATTTTTTCAAATCAGAACTTTCATACAGAAGTTCTGTACAAAAGACTGATTGCACTAATTTTGGTACAAAATGGCTGCTGGTGGCCATCTTGAATTTCGGACCACAACCAAAAACATTCGTTCTCATCCCACGGTGATAACAAAGGTACCCAAGAAGTTTCGTAAAGATCGGTTCATAAATACAGCCTCTAGCCTGAGCCGTATAGAAGTTGTGTACAAAAAATTGATTAGACCTAATTTCGGTACAAAATGGCCACTGGCAGCCATCTTGAATTTTGGACCGCACCCAGACACACTCGTTCTCGTCCCAAGGTGATAACAAAGGTACCCAAGACGTTTCGTGAAGATCGATTCATAAATACAGACTCTAGCCCGAGCCATATTGACATGTGTACTTACTGTGTGTAAGTTGCATTGAAAAAATCAAAGTTCATCTAATTTGCATAATTTCTGCACGAGAAAAAAACATGTATTATATGTGATGTATTCCATGGTACTAAACATTCACACAAAAAATTATTCAAATCAGCGCTTTCATATGGAAGTTCTCTGCAAAAATCTGATTGCACCAAATTTTGTACAAAATGGCTGCCATCGGCCATCTTGAATTTCGGACTGGACCCAAAAACACTCGTTCTCGTCCCACGGTGATAACAAAGGTACCCAAGGAGTTTCGTAAAGATTGGTTCATAAATACGGCCTCTAGCCTGAGCCGTATTGACATTTGCACTTACAGTGCTGAAAGTAACACCAAAAAACATCAAAGTTAGTCTAATTTGCATAATTTATGCACGAGAAAAAAACCTGTATTATATGTGATGTATCCCATGGTACTAAACATTCATACAAAAAATTATTCAAATCAGAGCTTTCATATGGAAGTTCTGTACAAAAAACAGATTTCTGCATCGTCGGTACAAAATGGTGGCTGGCAGCCATCTTGAATTTCGAACCGTACCCAAAAACACTCGTTCACGTCCCACGGTCGTAACAAAGGTACCCAAGAAGTTTCGTAAAGATTGGTTCATAAATACGGCCTCTAGCCCGAGCCATAGCAGCTTGGCACTTACAGCTCTGAAAGTAACACTAAATAAATCAAAGTCAGTCTAATTTGCATAATTTACGCACGAGAAAAAACCCGTATTATATGTGATGTATCCCATGGTACTAAACATTTATACAAAACTTTATTCAAATCAGAACTTTCATACAGAAGTTCTGTACAAAAAACTGATTTTTGCATCATCGGTACAAAATGGCCGCTGGCAGCCATCTTGAATTTCGGACCACACCTAAAAACACTCGTTCCCATCCCAGGGTCATAACAAAGGTACACAAGAAGTTTCGTAAAGATCGGTTCATAAATACGACCTCTAGCCCGAGCCATAGCCAATTGTTGACGTACGGACAGACGGACAGATGGACAGACGGACGACGGACAACGGGCCATGACAATAGCTCAAATTTGACTTCGTCAAAGTTGAGCTAAAAATCCAGCAAGAGGATCACAGATCCAGAAGTCAGGTTTTGACATTAAATTCTGAAAAAATAAGCTATTTATAGTAACAGTGACCTTGACCTTGGAGTCCCAGACACCAAAATCAATAGGTGTCTTCCCTTCCTATAAGGTAACCTCTGGTATTAGTTTGGTAAATGTGCGTCAAATAGAACTAAAGTTATTGCCCGGAAACCAATTTGTCACAAAATATTTTATTGATAGTAACAGTGACCTTGACCTTGGGGCCCCAGATTCCGAAATCGATAGGTGTCTTCCCTTCCTATAGGGTAACCTGTGGTAGAAGTTTGGTGAAGATACACAGAATAGAACTAAAGTTATTGCCTAGAGACCAATTTGTCACAAAATATTCTATTTATAGTAACAGTGACCTTGACCTTGGAGTCCCAGACTCCGAAATCAATAAGTGTCTTCCCTTCCCATAGGGTAACCTCTGGTATAAGTTTGGTAAAGGTGTGTCAAATAGAACTAAAGTTATTGCCCAGAAACCAATTTGTCATAAAATATTCTATTTATCGTAACAGTGACCTTGACCTTGGAGTCTCAGACTCCGAAATCAATAGGTGTCTTCCCTTCCCATAGGGTAACCTCTGGTATAAGTTTGGTAAAGGTGTGTCAAATAGAACTAAAGTTATTGCCCAGAAACCAATTTGTCATAAAATATTCTATTTATAGTAACAGTGACCTTGACCTTGGAGTCCCAGACTCCGAAATCAATAGGTGTCTTCCCTTCCTATAGGGTAACCTCTGGTATAAGTTTGGTAAATGTGCATCAAATAGAACTAAAGTTATTGCCCGGAAACCAATTTGTCATAAAATATTCTATTTATAGTAACAGTGACCTTGACCTTGGAGTCCCAGACTCTGAAATCAATAGGTGTCTTCCCTTCCCATAGGGTAACCTCTGGTATAAGTTTGGTAAAGGTGCGTCAAATAGCACTAAATTTATTGCCCGGAAACCAATTTGTCACAAAATATTCTATTTATAGTAACAGTGACCTTGATCTTGGGGCACGAGACTCTGAAATCGATAGGTGTCTTCCTTTCCTATAGGGTAACCTCTGGTATAAGTTTGGTAAATGTGCGTCAAATAGAACTAAAGTTATTGCCCAGAAACCAATTTGTCATAAAATATTCTATTTACAGTAACAGTGACCTTGACCTTGGAGTCTCAACTTCAAAATCATTAGGTGACTTCCCTTCCTATAGGGTAACCTCTGGTATAAGATTGGTAAAGGTGCATCAAATAGAACTAAAGTTATTGCCCGGAAACCAATTTGTCACAAGATATTCTATTTATAGTAACAGTGACCTTGATCTTGGGGCGCGAGACTCTGAAATCGATAGGTGTCTTCCTTTCCTATAGGGTAACCTCTGGTATAATTTTGGTAAAGATGCATCAAATAGAACTAAAGTTATTGCCCGGAAACCAATTGTTTATGCCCGCCGCCCGCCCATCATTTCATCAAACTATAAGTCGAGTTTGACTTCGTCAAAACTCGACTAAAAATTTCTTTTCTGTGTGGCACTGTGGGGTTGGGGGTAGGGGAATCAGAGAAATCATAGTATTGTTGTAATTCCAATGCTTTAGAATAGAATACAGTTAAATAATGATGTTATTTGTCTGCATCTAATACATAATTGTCTTTCGGGATCAAATTAGTAGCACCGGTATCGTTCAGTAAGACTCGATGTCTGATTGGTCAAATCATGCGAGTAAAATTCATTGTTGGTAAGTCAGTTTTGACAAAACTTAGAGCTGATGCACTTGGTTTTCAGCTCACCTTGACTTCAAAACCGCTGGGCCAATTCAAGTGAAAGTTTGTGTGAGTGATGGTCTCGAAGGAGCAGTGTATTTTTTTAAAATCAACATGCCCAGCCCCATTGGGAAAGGTGGGGGAAAATGCTCCAAATTTTTTTTAAAATCTTCTCATGAACCAGTGGGAACAATGACCTGATATTTGGTATAGAGTTTCCTTTTGAGATGTAGAATAAAGTTTGGTCAAATGAAGTTCGTGGCACAATATTTGCCTTTGTAATCATGGCAGGGACAAGATTTTTATCCCTGCCCAAAAGTTCTATTTTCTGAACCGATGGTCTGATTTGAACTAAATTTGGTATTTATTATTATTGCTTATTATTGTGTCATTGATTCATGCAAGAAATGTTTTTCCTGTGTTTCCGTGGGAGCTCCAGGAGCTAAAAATAGAAATATTTTCAAACACAAGGCTCGAAAAATGGCACGGTCACTCGTTTCGTTTGTGCACTGTTCATGCAAGGTCGGACTGATATAACCTTTTGTCTGTTAAAGCAAAAAATCACAATTTTGGCGGGAGGCTCCCAAATTTTGATGCCATCTCCTGACCTCACGATCACGTGACAATTCTCATGATTTTGAGACCCCATGTTTTGTTTTGCAAACTTGAGTCTTGAATTTTCAGTTTACTGTACTAACTGCTAGAAATAAGCCGAGTTGAACGCGGAAGATAGAAAACATTTGCCAGAACTGGAGGTAATTTAGATGTGTGAAAGAATAAATGAAAAAACTGGAAAAAGAAATAATTCTGCAAAAACGAACCTCTACAGTCGAAATTAGGAGAGATATTGGTGAAAACATTGGAGTGAGTAACCAAGAAAAGTGATTTTGAATATCACGAATCACTTCAATAAAAGTTAACAAAATCACAAGAAATATGATTTATGTTGTGTTTATTGTATTTCACTGGCATGGAGGAATGTCGAATTTTCAAAATAAACATAACTGCATATTATCCCCCAAACCATGGTAAGAGCTTAGCTTTTCTTGAAAATTTTTGGGTCTTGACAAAGCCCCAAATCTGACAGAACTTTTCAGATCTCACCACTGGTGGAGCCATGGTCTTAAAGCGTGGTGGGGGTGGGGGGGGGGGGGGGGCATGTTAGTGATGAGTGGGTGGTGGGGTGGAATCTCAGACTTGAGGGTGCTGTACTTGTATTAAGGAAAGGAAATCAAAAAAATATTCTTTTCAAATTTGGGGTGCGAGATGCCAACTGGTGGAATTGTGTGTGTGTGTGTGTGGTGAGGTGGGTGGGTGGATGTTTGTGAGAGGGTAGCTAGAGGGTAGGGTGCTGGGCTCCCTAGAAACCCCATGCCCCCACTGGATCCAACTGACTTGATTAAGTTGATTTTCAATAGACAAATTTTTGTACAAGCATGAATATTTCCTTATCATGGTGGTTCATTAACTGGAACTGTGCTCATGTTCCAGTTCTTTCCCCTCAGTTTTCGGACTTGAAATTGACAGGAGAGCCAGAGCTAGGTATATACTAGTCAGTAAATTAGTTTTATAACCACCCCCCTCCCCCAGGGCTAAAGCCCAGGTGAAGGAGAGGCAGAATATAGCTGTCTTACATGTGTATTACACAATTTCAAAAAAAGGTTATGGAAAGCAAAATGGGTTAAGCAAATTTATTTTGCATAACCTTTTTTCAGGTTATGCAAATTTCAATCCATAAGATCAGTAGGATTGAATGGTGAAAAAAAAATTTGCCATCAGTTAGAGGGTGGGGGGTGGGGGTGGGGGTGGGTGGGGGAGATGGGGAGGGAATTATCGAATCAGCATATTTAAAAAATTTAAAAAAAAAATTGCTTCTTAACTAATAATTTGAAACTTTTGATGTTTGGTATACAGCATTGGGGGGGGGGGGGGGGGGGGGGGGGGAATATAAGTTTGTTAAAACGAACCCCCTTGGTACATATTTAGGCTCAATACAGGAGCCTGATTTTTTAACTTACGGCAATATGGGGAATCGTTTTTAAAAATCTTTTTCAGATCCACCTGTCAGAATGCTTTCATGTTTGGTATACAACATCTCTATTGGGGGGGGGGGGGGGGGGGGAGGGGCAGATTCAACTTTGTTCAAATCAAGTCCCAAGAAAATCAGAAACAGTGAGTGTCACAACCTGGCTATCCAGTTCTACACGGAATGCCACAAACATCAGGTGGCCCCCAGGGAATTTCATGTACGATACACTTGTCCACAACAAAACAACTGAGTCAGTCAAAGTGAGAAAAAATGACATACTTCAGATATCTTGATAGTATGTCATTTGGTTATCTTATTCGAAAATACTGGCATGTCCTACTTTTCTTCCCAAGGGTCAAGACTTGTTCACTGAAACCAAAACCTTAAAAGATATATTAGTTAGGGCTAAATTACCACCGTTAAACCAAATCAGCGGTCCTGTCATATGAAACACACATAAGGTGCCCAAAAATTAACCCAGGGAACCGCTTTGAACAAACTTGAATTTGACCCCCCTAGAGATGTTGTATACCAAACATGAAAGGATTCTGACTGGTGCATCTGAAGAAGATTTTTAAACAATTTCCCTCATATTTTACTAAACTGAAATTTGGGCTCCAACAGAGAACCCAAATATTAACCCAGAGACCGGATTTTAACAAATTTGAATCCGAACCTACTAGAGATGTTGTATACCAAATATGAAAGCAATTCTGACTGGTGGATCCGAAGAAGATTTTTAAAGAAATTTCTTCATATTGCACCAAGTTAAAATTCAGGCTCCCATAGAGAGCTCTAATATTAACCCAGGGACTTGATTTGAACAAACTTGAATCTGACCCCCCTGGAGATGTTATAAACTAAATATCAAAAGATTCCAACTGATGGTTCTGGAGATTTTTTTAAATTTTAGAAAACAATTTATGGGTGCCCCCTGTGGGTGTGGCAACCTTATTTGTACAAACTTGAAATGACATATAAGGAACATGCATAGCAAATTTGGTTCAATTAGGGCCAGTGGTTTATGAGAAGTCAATAATGTAAAGTTCATGACGGACGGGCGGAGAATGGACAGAAAGTGATCACTTAAGCTTACCCAAAATTTCCGTCAGGTGAGCTAAAAAAAAAACATGAGCTACGCCTGGTGTTGCATAATGCACCCGGTAGTCTTTTTCGAATTGTACATAACCAGTTTTCATCCTCAAGTCCTCCATTTTGATATGCAGTCCCCCAGTTTTCCACAGCAAAAAGCAATGTTATCATCCAGAAAAAACATTTACAAACGGACAGACAGATGGACATACATTGTTTTAGTCGAGAAATCCTCTACGTTGAAAATGCTCGAAGTCAGAAATAGTCCATACCTTATGTAAAATTTGTACTGAACCACAATTCAAACCTGACCTGTAGTTTGGCTTAATTGAGTCACGTGCCGAATTACTAAAGTTATTGTCCGGTGACCAGAATGTTGACGCAAATAAGTAATTTCTAAGTCGAAAAGGCCCATAACTGTTGTAAAATTATTCGGATCAAACCCCAATTCAAAATTAACCTTTATTTTGATATAACTGAGGCAAACCCAAGTTTGGTCCTGATCTATAAATCCAACTTCAAGTTAGCATCCAGAAATCAAAATGTTGATGGAAATGTGCAATTTCTAAGTTCAAAAGGGCCATAACTCTTGTAAAAATAATCAGATTAAACCCCAATTCGAATCAATATTTTGATATAAACAAGGTACAAACCAAGTTTAGTCCTGATCTATAAATCCAAACTCAAGTTATCATCCAGAAATGGAAAAGTGTATGGACAGACAGACAGACAGACCAATCACATAATACGTCCCCTTTTTGTTCAAAACGGGGAAAAAAAAGGGCATATAATAATCTGTCACTCATTATTTACCAGATGTAAGATGTAAAACTACAAGAGTTTATTAGATTTTTCTTAACGTTCTTTCTATTACCAACTAAATTAGAAATAATGGGGATGGGGGAAGGATGGGAGGAAGGAGAGGTATCACTTGGTTCTCAAGCATTTAATTTTTCCAATCTATGAGGGAGGAATGTGGGTAATTAAAGGCATACGAAATAAATTTGTGGAAAGTTATATTTAAGCACCTAAACTTTACAAAAAAAATATGCCATCCTCATAAAATTTGATTTGTTTTCTGTAGAAAAGAGCACACTGTGGGCATGTTTCTGTGGGTCATTATGGAATACAAGTGTTATTCTGGGAATGTGCAGATAACTTGTATTAATAATCTGGACATTTTCATGGTCACTTGTCATTCTGAAATATCAATGAGAATCATTTGGAGTAATCCACCTTGCAGGGAGGTTTAGTTATTATTACTGACATTCACAGATCAGTGTTATTAAAATTAGGGTAATATCTTGGCGATCAGACATTATCTGAGATGGATAACGTTTGTTTTGCACATGAAATCCAACATCTTAGAATGAATATATAAAGTAAATTTAAAGAAAAACCTAAACATTTTGTGTATCATTTACAGATCCTAAAGAGACAGGTCCTAAAAGACAAAGAGATGAAAGAAGACTGAGTGAGGACCTTAAGTTTCATTTAAAACAAATATTCAAAATGCAACAAACTTGCTCTTCGGGAACTTGAGAATTTGCTGGGAAACTGACATTTAAGGGGAAATGGGAGGTGACATTACAGTTCTCAATGTTAGCAATCAATCATAAGCCAAGATGTATGTTTCCGAGATTTGGGGTCATGATAGGGTGTCAATATCGGCCAATCCTTGGGGAAAAGTGGTGGGTGGATCACCCGACAAATGTTTTAGCAGCAACAATCATCCACATAGGGATTTGAATTGAATTCAGGCTAAATCAGTTATTTATTAGACCGCGTTTTCAACTGCTTGACACTTTCTCAAACTATATGGTTTTGGTTTATACAGACATGAATTAATCGTGTCCTCAAGAATACTGTTCTTTGTCTCTATTGTGCATGTGACACTACTTCTATAGTATTGTGGAATGGACCATAAGCTGTATGTTTAAAAAATAAAAACAAGTGAAGAGCAGGAAGAGGTTCCGGGGAGGGGGGGGGGGGGGTGCTATGGCAATAGAAGTTTAATTTTTTTTTTAAATAAATCACTTGAAATCCTTCCAAATGAATTTTGGAGCAAGAAATTTTTTTTTATGCTTAACTAACCTGGGGAGGGTGTGGGGGGGGGGGGTGGGGTTGGGTTATGGAGGCAATTTAAAAACTTTATGCCCCACGGGGCCTGAAGCGTTCATCTTGAACAGAACAAGAATGAGTCTACATTAAGTAAGCCATCTCCATAGGCTACACTGTCAATCCTGGAGTCCCTCAGGAATGACAAAAATAATCTGGGCATCATGCCTTTTCTTCAGTTGATCATAAAGTAAAATGTAGAGCTCCCCTATAAAGCCCCTTGATACAACCTATGTGGATTAATCTTAGTTACACACCTCTAGAGGGTACTGAATATAAAATTTTTAATTCTTCAGCAAAATGGCCAATTCCGGCTCCCATAGAGAGCCCAAATATTAACCCAGGCTCTTGATTTGAACACAGTTGAATCTGACTTCCCTAGAGATATTGTGTACCGAATATGAAAGCATTCTGACTGTTGGATCTGAAGAAGAGAAATTGTAAAGAAATTTCAAATTGCACTAAGTTCAAATCTGGGCTACCATAGCGAGCCCAAATATTAACCTATGGATCCGATTTGAACAAACTTGAATCTGACCCCCCTAGAGATGTTGTATACCAAATGTGAAAGCATTCTGACAAGTGGATCTGAAGAAGAAGATTTTCGAAGAAATTCCCTCATATTGTACGAAGTTAAATTTCATGTTCCCATATGGAGCCCAAATATTAACCTAGGCACTCGATTTGAACAACCTGGAATCTGACCCCCTCCCCCCCCCCCCCCCACAAGAGATGGCAATTTTTTTTACCATTCAATTCTACTGGTCCTAAGGATACTTCGTACCAAATAACAGCTCTCTGTTCTGTGTAGTTTGGGAAATATGGGCGTTTGAAAATATTTCTATTTTTAGCTCCCATGGTTCCCATGGGATGCGAGAATTTTTTTTTTTGCATGGGTCAAGTACTTATGACCCAATAATACCACAAACCAAATTTGGTTCATACCGGACCATCGTTTCAGAAAATAGAAATTTTGGGCGGGGCCAAAAATCTTACCCCTCCTATTACAAAGCCAAATATTACTTCACGAACTTTGTTTGAACAAACTTGATTCTACACCTCATATGGAAGCTCCATAGCAAATATCAAGTCATTGTACACACTGGTTCTTGAGAAGATTTTAAAAATATTTTGGAGCATTTTCCCCCACTCCCTCCCTATGGGGCTGGGCATGATGATTTGAACAAAAATGAAACGCCCCTCTGGGACCATCACTCACACAAACTTTCACTTCAATTGGCACAGTGGCTTTGGAGGAGAAGACCAAAACATGGTGTTGACGGACGACGGACGACAGATGAAGAGCGATGAGATTAGCTCAGTTTGACTTTGTAAAGATGAGCTAAAAATTTGTTTGCATAAAATCACTCTAAATCTGGCAAAAAGCTTCGTGGATCTCCCCAAAAATAAGGGGGGAGAAGGGGGGGAACAGGAGTCAAATTTTTATTTTTCAAAATGTATTTTGGAACCAAAAAAACAAGCTTAACACAATATTTTTTTAACAAAGGGCAATAACTCCCATAATTTTCATCAGATAGTGGTGGTTTCTGAACTGACGTAGACATTGTTGGTATAGAGACATATGCTAAAGTTATGCCATAAACAAGCATTTCAGGATATTTTTTTAACAAAGGGCAATAACTCCAATAATTTTCATTGGATAATGGTGGTCATCGAACTTGAAGTAGACATTGTTCCTGAAGAGATATATACCAAAAGAAATTGAAATTCGGTTACTAATGTTTAAGTTATTCCACAAACAAGCATTACTTGATATTTTAACAAAGGGCAATAACTCCCATAATTTCTATCGGATATTGGTTGTCATCGAATTTGTCGTAGACATTGTTGCTATAGAGAGATATACCAAAAAGAATGGAAATCCATGAACTATTGTTCAAGTTATGGCATAAACAAAGTTCTGACTGCCAGGCAGACAGATGGACCCTGACCTGTAGTTTGGTATAATTGAGTCACATGCCAAATTTGGGTGAGGTGAAATAAGCAGAACTAAAGTTATCGTCCGGTAACCAGAATGTTCGCAGAAATAAGCAGTTTCTAAGTTGGAAACTCCCATAACTCCCGTAAAAATCATCGGATCAAACCCCAATTTGAACTTAACCTTTATTTTTTTTAACAAAACAACAAAAAAAAAAACAACTTTATCACATGATTTATAATTTTATTTTATCAATTTATTTTATTTTAAAATATCAGCAAAAATAGACTATAAGGGACAATAAAACTTATAGCATCGTAACAAGTCTTTGTCAAGCTTTTGGCACCAGGCCTTCATCAGGATGCTACAGATAACACAGCTACACCATCACAGCTTAGTCTCAAAAAAACACAATCACAAATGAATCAGTTAGCGTCACCGTTCCACGTCAGGTTTATTACGCACAGTTGTGATAATGTCAAAATACAAATCAGACCTCTGGCAACGTGTGGCTGAATTTCATGTTTACTCTTTTGTCACCCCTAGTTCCTAACCTCCTTATCCAAAGGTCCTCCCATACAAGGCATTCACGTTTCCCTCCATTGAGCGACTTTAACCCAACCTCCAGATCACTCAAGCCTTGATGACCGACCGAATTAAAGTATTTTATTTTATATTTCAGATCCAATAATTTTTTATTATATAATGAGTCATAAAAATCTAATTCTATGTACATGTATAAATAAATTATATACATGCATGTGAATACATGTATAATATATGAACAAGCACACTGTTATCATTTTGAATAAAGCATTATTATTAGTTGTGTTTCCTCTTTGTTTTCTATATGTTGTGCAACAAGTGAACTTTGGCACAGCCAACAGATGCTCCCCGAAATGCAAATTGATGGAAACAACATACTGATTTTTTCAAATGCAGAACTGTGAAATAGTTTAAGTCATATAAAAAACAAGAGGCCCCAAGGGGCCTTAATCGCTCACCTGACAAAGTGGTTCAAAGAAGTATTTTGGGTCACATTCAGTTAGTCATAGTTCATCAACAATACAGAGGAATGAAGTCATGAAATTAATCATAACTCTGGTGTCCATGTCTGATGATTATTATCATAGATCTTCCTGACTGCTTCCAATTCTATCAGTGGTAGACAAGCACTGCCAAACTTCCAAGGGTTATTGTGTCACTGTCACCTCCCCCTACCCCCAAAGAGAGCCCAAATATTGAGCCAGGAACTCAATTTGAACAACTTGAATCTGATCCCCCTAGAGATGTTGTATACCCAATATCAAAAGATTCTAATTGATGTTTTTTTAAATAAATTCCCTCATATTCCACTATGCTAAACTTTGGGCTCCAAATAGAGCCCAAATATTAACAGGGACTCTGTTTGAACAAACTTGGATCTGACCCTCATAGAGATGTGGTATACCAAATATGAAAACATTCTGACTGGTGGATCTGAAGAAGATCTTTGAAGAAATTTTCCCATATTGCACTATGGTAAAATATTAATGCAAGGATTCGATTTGCACAAATTTGAATCTGCCCGCCCCCCTCCCTTCTCACTAGAGATGTTGTATACCAAATATCAAAAGATTCTGACTGGTGCATCTGGAGAAGAAGATTTTCAAAGATTATTACCCATATTGCTCCAAGTTAAAATTTTGGTCCCCTAAATCCTGGTAACACTGATGTATACCAAACATTAAAAGATTCTGACCAGTGGTTCTGAAGAAGATTTTTAAAGCTTATTCCTCATATTGCCCTAAGTTAAGATTCAGGCTTCTGTAAAATACAAAAACGTGACAAGGATAACAACAGTACACAGTAAACCTGTATTAAAAGCTCCTTGAGAAGGCAATTAAACTGGCCTTTGCAGACAAGTCACTGCTTAATTAGGGTGAATGTATAAGCAGGTTTGATTACACATGCCCTGGGCATTTAATAAGATACCATAAGAAATGTTTTATCACTTCAACATTTTGCCACATTTCAAGGGGCATAACTCTGGAATGGTAAATGCCATAACGGTGAAAATCAAATTTGACCTATATTTCATGGTAAGTTTGTTGGTTGTTAACGTCACATATTTATGCACCATGGCTAATCGTGACACAACATGGAGATGAAGTCAAGTTTAGTCAATTGTTGATCTACATGTTGCCCATTTTAGAGGACTTTCACCCCAAGCAATGGTGACAGGGTCCTATTTTACTAGTAAAGCGGAACTGGTTTACCACAGTAAACAAGTGCTGCTTACTTCCCGGGGTTCTCACGGGGAGTATTCATGGTAAGTAGTAATGTTGCAAAATTATAAGGGTGTACATCAAAGTGACCGAGAGTTATCATCAGGAAACCACTGATTTTACCATTTTACAACTTTTCAAGGGGCATAACTCTAGAACTAGGCGGTAGTGTTGCAAAATTATAAGGTCGTACATCAACGCAAACTAGAGTTATCCTGAAACCATTGATTTTACCATTATACAACATTTCAAGGGGCATAACTCTGGAACGGTATATACCATAATGGTGAATTTTCAACTTGACTAGCATTTCACAGAAGATGGTACTGTTGCAAAATTATAAGGTTGTACATCAAAGTGACCTGGAGTTATCATCTGGAAACCATTGATTTTACCATTTTGCAATTTCCAGAGGCATAACTCTGGAATGGAAAATGCCATAATGGTGAAAGTGAACTTGACCTGCATTTCATGGTAAGTAGTAATGTTGTAAAATTATAACGTCATACATGAAAGCAAACTAGAGTTCTCATCCAGGAACTATTTGTTTCAGACAAACAGATGGACTGACAGATGTATAGGGTAGTGACTATATGCTCCCCCAAAAACTTTTCGGGGAGCATAATAAAATTAATGTGGGCTGGGATGAAACACACTATCAATACAATGTAGGAGAAGCTCAAGTAAATTCTGATCCTATCAGGGTTCATTTGGGCTGGTGAAAATAAAGAGGAAGCAAATTATGTCAAACAAATAAAATTTATTTGAACATATATGTATTTTAAATAAACATCAAAGAATTAAAATTAGTACATTTATTCTTTTCATTTTTTTCAAGTGATACAACATTTGGAAAAAGATTAAATAGTAAACACCCTACGGAGAATTTATAAAGATTCTGACCAGTGGTTCTGAAGAACAAGAGTTTTAAAGATTATTCCTCATATTGGACTTGGTTAAAATTGGGGCTCCAAAAGGGAGCCCAAATATTAACCCAGGGACATGGTTAAAACAAACTTCGAACTGACTACCCTAAGGATGCCTTACACCAAATATCAAAAGATTCTGATTGATGGATCTAAACAAGAAGATTTTTAAAGATTATTCCCCCTATTGCTCGAAGTTAAAATTCAAGCCCCCATAGGAAGTCCAAATATTAACTGAGGGACTTGATTTGAGCAAACTTGAATCTGACACCCGTAACAATGACATATACCAAATATCAAAAGATTCTGATTGGTGGTTCTGAAGAAGATTTTTAAAAATTATTCACCATATTGCCCCTGAAGAAGATTTTTAAAGATTATTCACCATATTGCCCTAAATTAAAATTTGTGCTCCTTTATTGAGCCCAAATATGTACCAAGGGGCTTAATTTTAACAAAACTTGTATCCCCATGGATGCTGTAAACCAAATATCAAGATTCTGATAATTGGTTTTGGCAATGAAATTTTAAATTTTTTTTTCAAATATGCTGACTCAAATATCAAAAGATTCTCATAATTAGTTTCGGCGAAGAAATTTTAAATTTTTTCTTCCAAATATGCTAACTCAGTATTTTTTCGATACTCCCTATAAGGATGCTGTATACCAAATATCAAAGGATTTTGAATGGTGGAGCTGAAGAAGATTTTTTAAATTATTTGTCATATAAGATATATTTGTACAAATTTAAATCTGAGCCCCTTAAGGATGTTGTATACCAAACATCAAAAGATTATGACTGGTGGTTCTGGGGAAGATTTCTCAAGAATTTTCCTCATATTGCAATAATTGGAAGTTTGGGCAACCATAGAGATTCACAATATGAACTCATAAACTTAATTTTACAAACATGAATCAGACGACCCGAAGAATACCAAATATCAAAAGGTTTTGAGAGATGGATCTAAGGAAGCTATTCTTGAAGATTATTCCTCATATTGGACTAAGTAAAAATTTGGGCTGCCATAAGATATCCAAATACCAGAGCTTTAATTTGAACAAACATGAATGTAATCCATCTAAGAGTGTATGTATTCCAAATAACAAAATATTCGGACAGGTGGTTCTGGAGAAGATTTTTAAAGAATATTCCTCATATTTGACTAAGTTAAAATTTGGGAACCCAAAGGGAACCAAAATATCAACCAACGGACTTGATTTGAATAAACTTGTATCTGCATATAACCCCCACCCCACCCCTCCCCTCCCCTCCCCCATGAATGCTATTTCCCCAAAAGTCTTGACTTCTGAATTTGGAGAAGATTTTTAAAGAATATTCCTCATATACTGCACTCCGTTGATATGACTGGAACCCAAATATAAACCAAGAGGCTTGATTTAAGCACACTTGAATCTGATCACCCGAAGAATGTTGTATACCAAATATCAAGATTCTGATTGGTGATTCTGGAGAAGAAGAGTGTTTTAATTTTTGAAAATATGCTGACATAACCGAATGCCACTTTTCGTAAGGATGCTTCATACCGGATACGTTCTCTGTTCCATGTGGTTTGAGAAATATGAGAATTTGAAAATATTTCTCTTTTCACCTCCAGGGGTTCCCACAGGGATGTGGGACAATTATTTGCATGAATCACATACTTATGAACCAATTATACCAAAAACCATATTAGGTTCAATCAGCCCATCAGTTCACAATAGAAATTTTGAGTAAGGGCCACCCCATCACAAAGACAAATATTGACCTACAAACTTTGTTTGAACAAACTTTATTCCACACCTCAAAAGGAAGCTCAGTCCCAAATATCAAGTCATTGTACATATCAGTTCATGTTAAGATTTTTTTCAAAACTGACGGGTATTTTCCCCTACAAAACAATAAAATCAAAATGTGGTTTCATATAATCAACTCAAATTTCAGTGAAACTATACACCTGGAACTTAAGCACCCGTTTTTTTCGCAGTGGTGTTAATAGAAACTGTCATTACTTTCATGCTATCTTTAAAATGGCCAAAAGTGATTGTTTGTGGAAAGAATGGTCTATTGACAAATGCAAGACAATACAATGAGAAATGCAGTATTTTAATGGCGCTAATTACACATATCTGTTAAATATGTTTTTGATGGAAAAATGTTCTCTCGACAAGTATGGTGCTGGAACGGTCTATGATGAAACAATGACGGTAATTACTGACGAAAAAATGTAACTTGTGATCTCCTGAACACAATAGCAGTGTCTGACGTCAGTAGCGAGTGTATCCACCACGTGCCCGGATATGAGGGCCTGAACCCTCCTCCTAATGTTACCAGTCAGCCTTCTAATACGGTCCAGAGGCAACTGCTGCCACTCCTTGTGCAATGCAGCTTCTAAATCAGCCAAATTCTGTACAGGCAGATCCCTTCTTGCACACAATGTCCAAGAAAGTCCTAGATGTGTTCTAAGGGATTCAAATCGGGGCTCATTGCAGGCCAAAGTAGTGTTGTAATAGCGTTGTTCCAAAGGAATGTTCTCACAGCTTGGGAACGATGTGACCTTGTATTATCGTCCATGAATACAGGGTGAGTAGCTAACAGGTGGTTGTCAAAATGAGGCACGACAACCAGATTGAGAATGTCCCGGATGTACTGATGACCACTGAGATTCCCACATACAGTCACAATATCAAGTTTACAATCATGAGAGAGGCATCCCCAGATCATTACTGATCCTCCCCCATAAGGAACAGTAGGTCTGATGTTCCTGGGCACATATTATTTATTTATTTATATATTTATTGGTGCTTAAGGTCACATACTTATGCACAATGGCTAATCGTGGCTGTGACAGTTTTAAGGGTGGAGGAAGCCGGAGTTCCCGGATAGAACAACTGAGCAATGACGAGCAACTGTCAGCTCCTCAACATTCTAACTCTGTTCAAGCTCCACTCAAGCAGGGTTACAGCGGTTGAAGACATGTGCACCATCGATGTGCAGTACACCTTAGTACACGGCGTAATCGTGCCCCCATGTAGGCAACCGGGATAAAGTGCCTTGCCCAAGGAAACAACGCGGTTCGTCCTGGACGGGGATCGAACTCGGGACCTCTAGCATAGAAGTCCAACAGTCTACCACTGAGACACATTGCTCCCTCCTGGGCATGTAAGCAGTATTTCTATGCCTCCACACTCTCATATGACCATCTGTGATGTGAAGCAGGAACCTACTCTCGTCTGACCAATGGACACTCCTCCATGTCCTGAGATTCCAATGTTGTCATGCCATACACCACTCCAAACATCGTATTTCATGCCGATCAGACAGAGCTGGACACTTGAAGACCCTTCTGGACCTCATAGCCAGTGCTTTGAGACGGTTTCAGACATTTCTGTTGCACAAACGCCTGTTGGGGAGCCAAAGGCGTTTCAAAACCTCACTTGAAGCAAAGGGTTCACACATAACGAGGCATGCCAGACTCCGATTTTTCTGAGAAAAGGCCTTTCGGGGTTGTCCAGGCCATGGTTGGTCCTTAACAGCATTGGTTTGTCGATTTTTTCGGACAAGTCTGCTGATGACAGAATGACTATAGCCAAGTTGCCTTCCAATAGCTTTGAATGACATGCCTGTTGCATGTATGCCGTCGATATGCCATCTTAGTGCCTCTGACAGTCTCCTCCTTGCCATGTCAACATTTACTGATAAAAGAAATGACAAATTTTCTTGTTTTATACCCAAATATTGCATATGGATGAACGTGTTTTTTGTGACATTCGTGGGTAGCATACTTCGACCAGTAACAGTAACATCATGTTTCACAAGATGAAATGTACTGCAAGATATAGCAATCATTAAAACATAATAATCAGTAACAGCAATTTCACTGTCATGAAACATTTCAGGGGGTGCGTAATTAAGTTCCAGGTGTATATTTCAGTGGTTTTGGAGGAGGAGTCATGAGCATGTTCAGAGATGATGGATGGACAGATGCATGGATGGACAGATGAATGAACAGATGGATGGGTGGATTAGACAGATAGATGGACAGATGAATAAACAGATGGATGTGTGGATGGATGGACAGACAGAGAGACAGAGAGACAGACATACAGACAGACAGACAGACAGACAGACAGACAGACAGACAGACAGACAGACAGACAGACAGATGGAGACGGATGTACTAACAGATGGGTACATATGTGGCTATAAATTATGTGGCTGTCAATAGTTATGTGGGTTATATTTTTAAGTGGCTTCCCAAATTATGTGGCTGCTTTTTCTAACAATAGTTATGTGGCTTATATTTTTAAGTGGCTTCTCAAATTATGTGGCTGTTTTTTCTAACAAATGGCTATTTATGTGTTGAATAACCATATATATTTTATGTGGCTTATATTTTTAGGTGGCTTCTCAAATTTTATGTGGCTATCAATTATGTGGCTGCCAATGTTGCTCTTTTTCAAACAAATGGCTATTTATGTGTTGAATGTCCATAAATATTTTATATGGCTTATATTTTTAAGTGGCTTCCCAACTTTTATGTGGCTGTCCATTTATATAATTTTATGAGGCTTATAATTATTTTTAAGTGGCTTCTCTCAACTTTTATGTGGCTATTAATTATGGGGCTTCCAATGGATGGATGTCTAAAAATTTGGAGGTCATTTTCCCAAACTTCAATGTGACTATGCTGTCGTGTGTCTTTAGTCATATAGATGATTTTTTGATGTCCAAAAAATTTCTGTTATATGGCTAGCCACATAACAGAAATTAGCCACATAAATGTTCCATTTTTGCCAAATCCTAGCCACACAAGTATACAAATGTAAACACAGATGGATAGGCAGACGGACAGGCAGGCAGACAGATGGATGGACAGAAATTTCAGGCAAAATTCAACAAATTTCTTTAATTTAATTTCCATTGAATGTGGAGGTTAATGAAAAGATAGGGAATCTTAAGATTAGCTGAACAATAAACAGTTACTGACGAGATGTGTCACAAATTGCTACAGAAACTGCCTTACTGCTATTGGATGTATCATCAAACCTACCTGCTTGGTATGCAGATGAAGAGAAAAGCTGTACATTTGAGATCTTATTTGGAGTGGTGTTTTCTTCTCTTGTAGGAGATGGAGGAGGAGTTGCAGTGGCTAAATGTCTGTGTCTCTCCAAAACTGATTCCAAAAGGTCTGCAAATTGAATAGTAAGTACTTCATTTGTATACAATAATTTTAACTCCAAAAACTTTGCTTCATCAAAACATAATAAATATTATTATTTTTTTCCATCTTTGGAGAGAACATAATAAATTTCCCATATTTATCCACCACACCACTGACCCAAACATCCTGAACAAACAACAGGGTGGGGGCACCAGAACAGAGAACTGAAGGGAAAGAAAACAAGAAGGCCCCAGGGGCCTGAAGCACTCACCTGAGAAAGTTCTTCAAAGAAGGATTTACAGACACATTCAGCATTTACACAACACTACAGAGGAATGAAGCCAGATATTTATAAATCATTAATTGTCAGATGATTTAAATGTCTGAATTAACAGTATTTCCAGTTATGGTAAAAAAGAGTAATTTTTTCAGGGTGTTCCAAGACCTGGAATTCTAAAACCCCATCTTCCAGGCTAGGCAGCAAGCCCTGCGACCCACTGGATGATTCGTTTCTTTTATTTTGAAATGAGTTTTGAAGGATTTTAAGAGACTTCATAAAAAACGTTTTTCACTCAACTGACCAGGGTGTGCAGGATGCAGCTGGGTGAAATTTTTTTCTATAAAATTACTTGAAATCCACTTGAGTACTTTAATATAGATAAGAGAAAACTTAACATTATCTTGAGTAGGCAAACAACAGGTTGTAGCAATCTGAACAGTGATATGTATAGCAATTATTTTGTTGACTCATCACATTGCAGATGCAGACATCTGGTAGATGCCGATTTTTTTCTGTATTGTCCACTCTATACAGCATTCCAGTAAGCCTGTCGAGAGTCACTTAAGCCACTATTAACTTGAGATTCAGTAAGTGTAAGTACATTATTCAATCACTCTTTCTTGCCTATCTGCTTAGGCCTTCGTGTAATGTTTTTTCATTAGATGGGTTGTGAGCACAGGGTATCGTATTTGGAACTGTAATCGATACCAGCATCTTCTGGGAGAGGCACTGTTTCAGCAGGCATTTCGCTAGAGTGCTGCTCTAGTTTCCATTCTTTTTACAACCCTTTATGTATTAATAATAACCATACTCATATTATAATAATAATGATAATAATACAACTTTCAACAGATCTGATTAAAAATGCACTTGTGTACACTTGTCAATACTCGTATATTACAACAGTTAGTCACTCGAGGTACTTGTATCGTCAATGTTCAATTTTCAAAGTTGTTTGAGACTCAGGATTCCACAGCCAGCTTAAAGCTTATATAACTCGTCTTCTAAGTTCCATTCACAGTTGTATTGCACATTATTGTTACAGTTCTCACAAACTTTTTAAGGCCTACCTACTCTGTGCATATGTCAGCACTGCAAAAATACATGCTTATGTTCATAGATTTGCTCAACACAGATGCAACACAGAGATTAATTAATAATGCCACCTTGTTCCACAGATAGGCTGGTATACCTGTACTCTAGGCTACTCTATGCACCTTGGAGGTATTTTAAAGTATATGCTTACAACCACAAATTATTTGGCACTGTTATGGTACCCTCCCTCTTTCCACACTGTGTCAATCAGTTAGACTTTTACCTCATGTTATTTGTCATTAATTGGAAGTAGAAACAGACTTCCAACTTAACAAGCCTTTGATATACAGTTAGGCTTTCTGATGCAACTACCACTTCAGTGCTTCATTAATCTGACTAATCTAGTCTTTTTGCCAAAATTGTGTGGTATTATTTCTGATATGACTGGGCACAAAAGGATATTTACACTTTACACATGCTTTTTTAACCCTAAAAGCCTGATGGACTTAAACAGAAAGTATTCGTCCTCATGCCAGGCATCATAGGATATAATTATTTGAGTTCTAATCCTGAGGGCTTAGAGGGTTATTCCCACTCAGATTTTGACATTGGGAGTTTTTTCTCTTCCACCATTTTGGTTCACAACTGTTTCTTTCATCCTTTCATGCACTTCTCTCTCTTTGAATGATGAGTCTACATATGCATCATGTGTTTATACAGACTGATCTCCGTGAAGTAAGACTACATGGTTTGCATAAGACGTAAATGCCCTTTAGTCCACTAAGCTCTCATGCTTAGAACTCCAATAATCTCTCTCATAGCTGTGCATCCTATGGACACCTGGATGAGGGGAGAGTATCATACAAAAACTTAACTGGTAGAGTGCTAAATTATTTTTCATTGGCAATTTGTAACGCGACTATTTTTTTTTTCAAAGATATCACACTACCAGCAAGAGGAGCCTTAGTTTGGCAACATACTGTTCATAAATAATCATTTTGTTACAATTTTTTGGAGAGTGCCAGTCGGCACTCTCCAATAAATTGTAACAAAACTTTATATTAATATTTTTTATTCTATTGGTTAACCAACAACAAACTAGTGTATACAGTGTAAAGCCACTAAAGTGGCTTTCAGCACTTTTCAATAGAGCCCTGATAGTGGCTTCTAGCACTCAACCAGTTAATTTCCAACAAAATGGGGCATAACTCCAACAAAAGAAGAGAAATTTGAATATCAAACTTGACCGAGATCTCACAATGTATGTCTGTAGAATGTTTTGTGAAAATTTAATTACAATTGCTCAAGTTATGTTTACAAAATGTATGGATAGTCACACAGATGGAGAGATGTATGTGTGCAGATGGACACACATATGGTGAGATGCACAGGATCCATTCTATATCCTCTGCCAAAATGTTTGAGGGTGGGGGATATCAAAGGTTTTAAATGATGACAGAAGGTATTTGGACCAGTCATTTGTGAGATAACTTTCCTTGTTTTCCCCTTTAAAACCTCCACAACACCTTGAATTTTCAACTTATCACTGCAAAAAGGTTATATCACTTAGTTGGGGGGGGGGGGGGGGGGGGGAATCTTATTCTAAGCTTCACAAAGGTAAGAGTCAATTGAACTTGCAAAATCAGTACCAAATAGAGAGAATTTTTTTCAGATATTACTGTCTAAGAATGAATCAAGAAATAATAGTTAGACAGAACCAGAGGTTCAAGTAATCCTGAAATGTTCCAACTACATGAAGTCATCTAGGAGGAAATTAATGTGGGTTATAAGGAGGAAGCATGAGAGAAATAAGGGTGTCAGTGTTAAGGGATCATAAAAGACACAGGAAAAAGGATGTATCACCTTGTACATGTGTGCATACTGCAATGACTATCACAAAATCGCTCTCACAAAGGATATCTGTTTTTCAACCCTCACTATCCTACCCCTTCCAAATATCCTACATTAGGATTAAAATTACAATGAAAAATGACAAAGGCGCTTCCCTCTAAAAATACCTCCTATGATGGATAGAATTTTTGGTTGAAATTGGATGAAAAATTTAGTGCTGCCTGAAATCATTAGTTGTGTGAAGAAGTGGAGTGAAATGACAGTCAACAAAGACATGTTAAGAAAGTTTTTTTTATGAATTTGGGCTTTCTGGTTATGTGTTATTGCACATTTATGAACAGATGGAATCATTAATGAAAACATTTGTTTCCTATCAAATATCAAAAGATTCTGCCTGGTATATCGAAAGAAGATCTTTGAAGAATAGTCCTCATATTGCAAGTTAAAATTAGGCTCAATAGGAAGTCCAAATATGATTGCAGGACTTGATCTGAACAAACATGACTCTGCACAGCCTCCCCCATCCCCACCCAAGGATGATGTATACCAAATATTAAAAGATTATGACTAGGGCATCCAAAGAAGAAAATTTTAAAAGAATTTTTCTCATATTGCACTGAAAAACAAGAGGCCCCACGGTAGTGTTGAAACGACTTCTGAATTTTGGAGTCGACTATTCGCTGGCCAAAAATCGAGTCAAAGTCCACTAATCGGGAGCACGCTGTATCATTATAATACTATAACTTTTCTATAGGCCTATTATGAAGATATCCATTGATAGACTCTGTGATCTTCTGCATGAAACACTTAACGGCATCAATAAAACTTTGTCTCAAAATAGGTTTACCTTGATGTAGTTTCACTGAACGAATTTAACGAAAACAAATTTTGAAATCAGCCATTAAACTGATGAGCAATGTTTCAAATGGCGTGGCATCCCGACTTCAGCCATAATTTCTTGCTGTGCTATTATGCTCACTTGACAACGAAAATAACCGTAGACTACGCACTACGGATGGTGGGCATTTCATACCCTGGTCATTTGGTACCTGGCCATATATACACATCTTTATGGTTTGTACTGGCCCCTGGACTACCAGTTGTTCTGTACTTTGATTCTGATTTCAAAAGTTTCCATTCCTTTGATTTCCTCACCAGGCTTTGAACCAGATATTTTGCTGTGATGTTGACAGATCAAAGACATCCCCGACACATTGATCATGAGTGCAGCACGAGGCCCACAGTGAACTGTGCATGCGGAATCATCTTGTAGAATAGCTGACACTCTTGTTTTGAAGACAAACGTAAAACCAATGCAGTGTAGGTACACTGTTTCAATATATTAGGTTATCTGTCTTAACACACCCCCTGTCTAAAAAACATACTGATTAGTCGACTACAGATTTTATCGTCAACTTTTGACAAAAATTGCGTCGGCGTCGATTCGTCGATTAGTTGTTTCAACACTACCCCATGGGGGCTGAAGTGCTCACCTTGAACAGAACACAATATAAACAGAGTCCAAGAATGAGTCTACTTTAAGCAATCCATCTCCATAGGATACAATGTCAATCCTTGAGCCCAGCAGAAGTGAGAAAAATAGTCTGAGCATCACGCCTTTTCTTCAGTTGATCATAATGTAAAATGTGGAGCACCCCTATGAAGCCCCTTAAAACAACCTATGGGAATTAATCTTAGTAACACACCTCTAGAGGGTACTAAATACAAAATTTTTAATTCTTCAGCAATATGACCAATTCCGTCTCACATAGGGAGCCCAAATATAAAATCAGGCTCTCGATTTGATCAAAGTTGAATCTGACCTCCCTAGAGATGTTGTATACCAAATATGAAAGCATTCTGACTGTTGGATCTGAAGAAAAAATTTTTAAAGAAATTTCTTCATATTGCACTAAGTTAAAATTTGGGCTACCATAGCGAGCCCAAATATTAACCTATAAGCCTGATTTGAACAAAATTGAATCTGACCCCTCTAGAGATGCTGAATACCAAATATGAAAGCATTCTGACTGGTGGATCTGAAAAAGAAGATTTTTAAAGAAATTTTCTCATATTCTCATATACTAAATACTAACCCAGGGAAACAATTTGAACAAACTTGAATCGGACCCCTCTGGAGATGTTATAAACCAAATATGAAAGGATTCTGACTAGTGGACCTGAAGAAGAAGATTTTTTAAAAAATTCCCTCATATTGTACTAAGGTAAATTTCAAGTTCCCATTTGGAGCCCAAATATTAACCCAGGCACTCGAATTGAAAAAACTTGAATCTGAACCACCCAGAGATGTTGTATACCAAATATACAAGGATTCTGACTGGTGAATCTGAAGAAATTACCTCATATTGCACTAAATTAAGATTTGGACCCCATAGGGAGTTCAAATATTAACCCAGGGACTCAATTTGAACAATCTTGAATCTGAACCCCCTAGAAATGTTGTATACCAAATATGGAAGGATCCTGACTTGTGGATCTGAAGAATTTTAAAGAAATTTCCTCATATAGCACCATGTTAAACTTTGGGCTCCAACAGAAAGCCCAAATATTAATAACCAGGGGACCCAATTTTGCAAACTTGAATCTGACCCCCTAGATATGTTGTACACCAAATATGAAGCATTCTGACTGGTGGATCTGAAGAAGATTTTTAAAAACTATCCTCCATATTATACTATATAGGAAGTCCAAATATTAACCAAGGGACTTGATTTGAACATTCTTGAATCTGATCCTCATAACAATGATATATACCAAACATTAAAAGATTGGGACTGGTGGTTCTGTAGATTTTTAAAAATTATTCCCCATATTGCCCTAAGTTAAAAATTTGGGCTCCTCTATCGAGCCCAAATATGAACCAAAGGGCTTAATTTTAACAAACTTGTATGCCCTCCCCCCCCCCCCCCCTGGATGCTGTATAACATATATCAAGATTCTGATCATTGATTCTGAAGAAAAGGTTTTTTTTAATTTTCGCAAATATGATGACTCAGCATTTTTCGATGCCCCCCCCCCCACCCTACAGAACACCATGACACAACCAAAGGCATTTTTTTTACCACTCAATTCTACTGGTCCTAAGGATGCTTCATACCAAATAAAAACAAAGTGTGCAGAGGCTCACGAGAAATATCCCCAGTTGCCCTTCAGCCATCTGAAGGTGATTCATTTCCTCCCCAGTAAGATGTCAAATTTGGTTAAAACTAGAAAGTGTTTTAGCACACTAAAACATATGTCTCCCCTTCCTTTTGAGGTCAAGGTCACATGCAGTTCATGAAGGTAGCTGACATGCGGTTTCATGGTGACACATCCACATGTCAAAAAAAAAAAAATTCTGGTCTGGACAATTACTCCCTATTTAAAGTACATAAATTTGACTTTGAGGTCAAGGTCACATGAAGGTCATGATTACATGTGACATGCGGTCTAATTGCGATACATCCACATGTCAAATATCCAAGTCCTAGGTCAAAAAAACAAAAAAGTTCTGGTTTGGATAATTATTCCTTATTTGAAGTACATAAATTTGACCTTAAGGTCAGAGGTCAAGGTCACATGTAGGTCATCGAGGTAGACGACATGCGGTCTCATGGTGACACATCCACATGTCAAATAACCAAGTCCTAGGTCAAAAAACAAAAAAAATTTTGGTCTGGACAATTACTCCCTATTTGAAGTACATAAATTTGACCTTGAGGTCAAGGTCACATGAAGGTCACGACATGCGGTCTCATGGTGACACATCCACATGTCAAATAACCAAGTCCTAGGTCAAAAAACAAAAAATTCTGGTCTGGACAATTACTCCCTATTTGAAGTACATAAATTTTATCTTGAGGTCAAGGTTATAATGGTATGCGACACACCGGCTCATGGTGATACATCCACGTGCCAAATATCTAAGGCCTGGCTCAAAAGACAAACAAGTTTTGGTCTGGACAAAGTTTCCTTGAAAAAAGCACAAATCTGACCTTCAGATCAAAGGTCAAGGTCACATGAAGGTCACAATGGTACGCTACACACTGGCTCATGATGATACATCCACATGCCAAATATCTAAAGCCTGACTCGAAATACAAATAAGTTCTGGTCCAGACAGTTTCCCTTAAAAAAGTGCATAAATCTGAACTTCAGGTCAAAGGTCAAGGTCACATGAAGGTCACTATGGTACACAGCACACCGGTTCATGGTGATACATCCACATGCCAAGTATCTAAGGTGAAGGTCAAAAGACAAAAAAGTTATGGCCCGGACAAAGTTTGTGTGATGTTTCCCTTAAAAAAATACATAAATCTGACCTTCAGGTCAAAGGTCAAGGTCACATGAAGGTCACTATGGTACACTGCACACCGGCTCATGGTGATACATCCACATGCCAAGTATCTAAGGTGTAGGTCAAAAGACAAAAAAGTTATGGCCCGGACAAAGTTTGTATGAGAAGAAGAAGAAGAAGAAGAAGAAGAAGAAGAAGGCGAAGAAGAAGAAGAATATGTAAAACAATATGTCTCCCTTCTGGGAAGGGGAGACATAATTCAGACAATACAAAAAACATGTTTCCTAAGTCGATAAAGGACCATAACTCTGGTGAAAATAAACAGACCATGTCCATTTTCAAACTTAACATGCATTACCTCACAAGCAAGCCGTATATCAATTTTGGTTACTATCAATTCACCCAAACTCAAGTTAAAATTTGGATGCCAAACTGTTTTGGATGGACAGATGGACAGACGTTCTTACAAATGGCAACTTATGTGGCTATTTTATGGACATGTTAGGTGGCTAACCTAAAACACATGCCCAACAAAATATAACAAGTTTGTTGGGGGGAAATTTTTTTTTTTTTTTGGGGGGGGGGGGGGTCAGCTAACCCTAACCCTACCCTTTACTGACCCTAACCCTACCCACCCCTAACCCTAAGCTAACCCCTTCACTGAACCCCACCCCACCCCTAAATCCCACCCCAGAATGCCCTAACCCTAGTCTACATTTATCCAAACCCCCATCCCCCCAACCACCCCACCCCTCACAATAAGAGATTCTGTTACGTGGCTAGCCATGTAACAGACTTTAACCACATAAGTATCCTGTTTTACTAACTCGTAGCCACAAAAGTAGTCATTTGTGTGTGCGGACACAGACGGATGGACAGATGGAGGACAGACAGATGGATGGATGGATGGATGGATGGATGGATGGATGGATGGATGGATGGATGGATGGATGGATGTCTCCACGCACAGATGGGACATCTCGGATGGATGGACAGACATCACTCATTACTAGAGTCTCCAGAAATTTTTTTGGGGAGACAATGAAGTTATAGCTTCCTACACAAAAGAAGACTAAAGTTATTGCATGGAAACCAAAAATCTATTTACAGAAACAGTGACCAAATGCAATCCCAATGATCGACATCTCAAATGCAACCACAGTATGAAGTTATAGCTTCGTACACAAACAAAAACTAAAGTTATTGCACGGAAACAAAAAATCTATCTATTGTAATGGTGGCCTTGGCCTTTGACCTATTGATCCCAAATGCAATCCCAATGATCGACATCTCAAATGCAACCACAATATGAAGTTATAGCTTCGTACACAAAAGAAAACTAAAGTTACTGCATGGAAATCAAAAAATCTATTTACGGTAACAGTGACTTCAACCTTTGACCTACTGACCCCAAATGCAATACCAACGATAGACATCTCAAATACAAGCATAGTATGAAGTTATAGCTTCGTACACACAAAAAAACTAAAGTTATTGCACGGAAACCAAAAATCTATTTATAGTAATGGTGACCTTGACCTTTGACATATTGTCCCCAAATGCAATCCCAATGATTTATTTATTATTTATTTATTTATTGGTGTTTAAGGCCACATACTTATGCACAGTGGCTAATCATGACCGTGACAGTTTTACGGGTTGTGGAAGCCAGAGTACCCGGAGAGAGAACCACCGAGCAACGAAGATCAGCTGCCAGCTCCCCAACATCGTAACTCCGCACTGCAGCACAGGCAGGATTATATTGGCTGAAGACATGTGCACCATCGACGTGCAGTATGCCTCAGTACACGGCATCATCGTGCCCCCATGTGGATAATCGGGGCTAAGTGCCTTGCCCAAGGACACAATGAGGGAGTCAATTGCTCAGACTGTCACCCATCCGAGGACATCCCAACGATCGACATCTCAAATGCAACCACAATATGAAGTTATAGCTTCGTACACAAAAGAAAACTAAAGTTATTTCACGGAAACCAAAAATTATATTTATAGTAACAGTGACCTTGACCTTTGACCTACAGACCCCAAGAGCAATCCCAATCATCATCCCATTACAAGCAGCCTACCTGTGAAGTATGAGTACTGTGCGACTAATGATTCAAAAGTTATTGCCCGGAAACGAGTGTGACAGATGAATGGACAGACAAATGGACGAACAGATGGAAGGATGAAGGGACAAAGTGATTACTATATACCCCCCTTTTCTAAAGAGGGGGTATAATAACAGTTCTCTGTTCCGTGTGATTTGGGAAATATGGGCATTTGAAAATATTTCTATTTTAACTCCTGGGGTTCCCACGGGGCCACAGGGAAAATTGTTTTGCATAAGTTAAGTACTTATAACTCAATAATACCACATACCAAATTTGGTTCAAACCGGACCATCGGTTCAGAAAATACAATTTTTGGGCTGGGCCAAAAATCTTGCCCCTCCCATTACAAAGGCAAACATTGCTCCACAAACTTCGTTTGAACACAATTGGTTCTACACCTCAAAAGGAAGCCACATATCAAATATCAAGTCATTGTACCCACTGATTCATGAGAAGATTTTTTTTTTAATTTTTAGGATTTTCCCCTATGGGGCTGGGCAAGTTGATTTGAAAAATACCCAAAATGTGATGTCCGAATAAGCAAGCACCTCAAATTAAACTAAAATTGGTTCAGCGGTTTAGCAGGGGCAGGTGCAAACACTATGGCGACAGACGACGGACAGTGAGTGATCATAAAATCTCATTCTGACTTTCAGTCAAGTGAGCTAATAAAACCAAATTGTAAGGTGTGTGGTTCTCCTATGAACTTTTAAATGTGAAATAATCTCCAAAAATAATAATGAAATCAGGTTTGGAAGCCAAATTATGTATTTCCTATAATCAACCCCAACTATTATTATTATTATTATTTATTGGTGTTTAAGGTCACATACTTATGCACAATGGCTAATCGTGACCGTGACAGTTTTACGGGTGGAGGAAGCCGGAGTACCCGGAGAGAACCTCCAAGCAACGACGAGCAGCTGTCAGCTCTCCAACATCGTAACTCTGAACTCTGCACCGCAGCACAGGCAGGGTTAGATTGGTTGAAGACATGCGCACCATCGACGTGCAGTACGCCTCAGTACACAGCGTCATCGTGCCCCCATGTAGGCAATCGGGGTGAAGTGTCTTGCCCAAGGACACAACGCGGTTGCCGCAGGTGGGATTCGAACCGAGGACCTCTCGGCTTGCAGCCTGCACCTCTACCAACTGAGCCACCGCGCCCCCAATCAACCCCAACCCTACCAAAGATACATTTTACATCTTTCATGTAATAAAAGTCATTTCTGCATGAGAATTCAACATTTGGCTTCTGCCGAGTCAAAAACATGGAAAATTTGTTCATTTGAAGAAAAGTGTTCATACTGTCAAATGTGCTTAAAAACTGGTATTGCCTCCAATAGATTGTCTACCCTGCTACCAAATAAGTATGCTGACTGCTGAGAGGGATAAGAAATCACAGCTTTCTTGGAAAACTAACATAATCCCAAAATAAAACTAAAATCTGCATCAGCATGCAATACTTTTGGGAAAAATCTGTCTCATTTATTGATTTAACCATTTGGCAAGAGAAAGAGTGGTGGTTCAATCCCCACGAAACAATTTGACAAGTTTGTTTCAAAAATTGGGATTTCAGCTATATAATTTATCAATATCAATAGACAATGTACCATTTTATCCTAACAACTGACGTCAATTTTTTTCTACATACTGATGTGGTAAAATATAGCTTTGAATGTGTCCCCCGCCAAGTATGCCCCTTTTCATCAAAAACTATGATACAATTCATAAATTAATTGATGTTGATACAAAACAAACCTCTTGTGATATTAAATTTCCCATTTGTGACAGTTTTTAAATCACCTTCTGGCTTCTGAAGATATTTCACATTCATGTGTTTGATAAATATTTTGCAATTTTTGTAAAAAAAAAAAAGCCTCAGTTTTCTCAGTTAAGGTATCTAGAGTCATTGGTATGGCAGTGACAAAACATTACACACGTGATTTTTTCCAACAGTTTGACTAGTGCTGCTCCTTTGTATATCATAGCACTGTTAAAATGCCTAAAACCATCAAATATTGATTCTGTAGTGATGTGCTTGTCCTGCAAGTTCCAACAAGGGCACTTTCACAACCTTGGATTTAATGCCTACAGAGAGACACCCACTCTGATAAAAGGAGTGAAGTTGTACAAAATATGTTCCCAAAGAGGATGAATCAGAAATTTGCTTCAAGAATATAGTGTTCTTAAGAATGTTTAATATATTTGTGTATGTCTGTTGGGGGGGGGGGGGGGGGGGGGGGGGGGTGTGAAGAGTAGTCAGCTGCCAGTTATAGAAAATGTAGAACCAGGCAAACGAAAAGCAAAGAAACACTTTGTCTGATGGACAGATGAACTGAGACATTATTTAATCATTTATTGGTGTTTACGGTCACATATTTCTGCACAACAGCTAATTGTGACCACAACAGGGAGATAAAGTCAAGTTCACTCAATACTTTATACATGTGTTGCCCATTTTAGGGGACTTTGACCCCAAGTATTGGTGACTGGGTCCTATTTTCCAGTAAAACAGAGCTTGTTTACCACAGTAAAAAAGCACTGCTTCACTTCCCGGGTTCCCAAAGGGATATGAGAGACATACATGCAGTCACAGTTTTTGAGTCTACATAAAAATACTGATTGGCATACAGTGGGTTGGAGGAGGACGTGATTCAAGGAGAGAACAATATTTCACAATTGTTAAAATAGTTTTGTGCTGTAACATGGGAATCCTGACAACACTTGTACTAGACTACTATATTGATAGCTGTACACAAATGCCATTCATTCACATTTGCAACTTTAATATGTTATTTTTTCTATTGTAGTCCCACCTCCCCACCCCCACCCTCAAAAAAATTGTGTTCCAAAAATTTTCTAGCTCTGTGTTTGAATAGTGTTTTGGAAGGGGGTTGGAAGATTGAAATCCCCTTCTGTCGCTGGTACTATGAAGGGGAACCATGGTTCAACAAATGCGTTAATAAGGTGAAATAGGCTGTTATTTGGCATTTGCCAGGGATTATAGGATGCTCCTGGAGGCAACACTTGCTCTAGATGTAAATTTGCTTTGCATTAACAGCCTTATTTTTGGCAATATATAGCCTTTATTGCCGATTGTGACAAAAATCTAACTTTCAAAACAATAAAACAGTATTGTAAGGTGTGTGGACCCCAATGAACATTTAAATGGGAAATAATCTCCAAAAATAATAATTAAATCAGGTTTGGAATCCAAAATATATATTTCCCATAGGTATCAAGGTACGATATATTTTCCCATAGGTGACCAAAGCAAAAAAAGTATGATCGTATCACTTTAATTTTGGCATTAAAATATCTTTGTCAAGTATATTCTTTATTCAACTGGAATATTCAACAATAATGTAAGATTCTTCAAATGTTTATTTAAACAATATATTTTCCTTTGGCTGCTTTGTTTCAGAAATTGCAACATTTATGAATTCAGAGTGAAACTTTTCAAGGCAGGTAACTCTAATTCAAATATTTAATGCATCATACCTTGAGCATTCAGCAGAAAACTAAAATTTTATTTATTCTCAAATTCACTCTCATTTCAGCTCAACAACAAAATTTAAGATTTAGTCTAGGGAGTTAACTTCAAATTCTACCCTTAATTTTGAATTCATTACATGATTGGGCTAATCATAATCGAGTCACCATCATTATTCAAACTAATCTCACAAAAGATGTTATAAAATAGTAGAATTTGAAAGAACAGTAAAATTCGACTTTGGGAAGACTGAATTGAAGAGGAGTTTTTAGCTGGTAGTGTATGTATTTTGCATAACACATTTTATATTATGCATCAACCTAACACGGTGCTAATTTGAGCGTGTGTGAATAAACTGAATACAGGACGAGGAGGATGTGGTGGGTTGATTAGTTTAGTCATGGCGGGGTAAATTTTTCACTCGGCAATAAAATAATAGTTTCTGAGAACAAAGCACAAGTAGCACTACACAAAATTTCAGCTCATGGAAAACTGGACAAACCTGATGGTCCATGAGCTGACTATTTGTTAATTCGCCTTGTGGTTCTCCAAAAAAATATAAATCATTGGGTGGAAAATCTACTTGACAACTATTTTTACAAATGTTTGACTCACGTATGGAAAGGGGGGGTGGGGGGTGGGGGGGGGGGGGGAGAATAGAAGAGTATATAGTTTTATAGACTGTCAGGTAAAAGGTTAATTATGCAAACTCAAATTATTTTTTCTCCCTCATCATGGCATCGTTGACTGAGTTGTAAATTTGCAATGGTAATAACCTGAGTTTCTACGAGTTGGTCCAATCCATTATTACATAAATATGTTGAACTGCTGTGACCATATTGTATCAATCATGTAAGTATAATTCTCTTTATTTAATGAATGATGCTTGTTATTTGAACCTTTGTGGCAGTGTTGTTCTTTATTGGAGGCTGAATCTTCGAAGGCTGAATCTTCTTGGGCCGAATATTCAGCCCAAGCCAAGAGGTGATTCTCAATAAATATCCTCAAAATAATGAATTCATATTTTAAAGTCATCTAGTTGTACAAATTGTGAAAGCGTTCAAAGCTATAAATAGTAAGCATATTATTGAGAATCTGCACAGTAGAAATATTTTATAACTATTTACTGGAAAACACCCAACGGTGCTCTGCAGTAAACAATTTCAAATTTATTTATTGCAATTTAATGACATTTTCGACAGCCAGCGTCACCTCGTGTTGGACAGTTTTACAAGTGGAGGAAGCCGGAGTACCCGGAGAGAACCACGAGCAACTGACAGACTCCCCAATGCACTAACTCCACGTAAGCAGTTTTAGCACTGGTTGAAGACTGGTGCACCATTGACGTGCAAAATGCCTTAGTACAGAGCACCACCATGTTCCCACATGGGTAATCAGGATTAAGTACCTTGCCCAAGAACACATTGCAGTTAACCCTGGCGGGGATTGAACTGTGGACCTTTCGGTTTGAAGTTCAATGCAAAATATTTTACATTCACATTATGAACAGTGGGATATTTTGAAAAGAACGATTTGTAACAAATTCAATTTCAGTTTCCTTTTGAATGCTAAAATGAAATATTTTCTCTGAAATCAGAGTGCAAATGTTATTTAGAGGCCGGTTCTAGGGTTTCTGATATTTACTTAATTTAGGAGAAAAATACTAAATAACAGAATTCCTCCACAAGAAGTTGGTCAGAAAAAGATAACTTTGACTAGTTTGAAAATGAATTCAGTTCTTTTCTGGTTGCAAAGCCTAAATCATCCAGGAAATAAAATATTTCCTTACAAAACACTGCGCAAGTGTAATAATCGACAGGGTTTGGGGGAGTTTCTGTGTGGTTCTGGTATTTAGGAGAAACTTTCGGATCACAAAATTGGCTGCTCGCTAGTGCCAACAAAGTTAAACTGACACTGTCTTGTGTCACAGGTAAAAATAGTTCGGAGACTGGAGCCAGTGAACTTGTGAAGGTAAAATCTGGGAAATAAATGAATATCGCTGTTCGTGTGCATGACTGTTTCTGTGAAACTTTACTACCGGGCTGCATGCTCGTGTAATTTGTAAACAAAGATTCCGCCGGGTACGTAAACATAATTTGCATTTGAATTCATCGAAACTCCGGCTGTTGTGATGGAAATCACGATAAATTTGGCGAATTTAATTTGCTCCAAATGAAAAAAGCACACTGAAAGTGTCAATAAACTACTTGTTTTATTTTTTATTCTTTGTCGACAACTTGTAAATTCTACATTCTCAATTAAAAATGAAAAGTGTCATCAACCTGGGCTTTGAACAGGTCCAAATATATTCCCATAGGCGCATATTATAACGTTTGTGTGAATAAAATATAATTGCATCATTGTAGTTTAGACATTAAAATATCTATGTCAAATATAGCCCTTCAGACAATTTTTTATGTCCCTCAAAACTGGGGGTTATGCACCAAATAAGAGAGAAAAATTGATAGGCAAGAAACTACATTTTTTTTTTTTGGGGGGGGGGGGGGGGGGGGGGGGGGAGTGGGGTGGAATTCCAGTCAAAAACACACGGATAATCAATTGTATTTTTTAGGACCCAAAATTCATCAAATTATCCCTCTTTTTTCTCTAGAATATTCAGTTATGATTCTAGATTTCAGTACAATGCTTCAAATTTTTTTTAAAACAATATCTGTTTCCCAAGGCTGCTTAGTTTTAAAGATTGCATTATTTCTGAGCGAACTTTTGAAGGCGGGTAACCCCAATTCAAATATTTAGTACTGTCATACCTATAATGAAACACAATTCTACCAAAAATACATTTTACCTATTTTTTGTGACAAAGGAATCATATCTGCATAAAAAATTCAACTTTTGGCTTCTCTTGAGTCGAACACATAGAAAATATGTTCTTCAAAAGAAAAGTGTCTAAACTGTGGGAAATGGGCCTAAAAAAATTGTTACTGGCTTCAGTAGATTTTTCTACTTGAGTAACCCAACAAGTATTCTAAGTTGGATAAAAGCTCACAACTTCCAATGAACACAATTCTAATCCCAACATAAACCTGAAAATCTGCATAACCACACTTTCTGAAATGAAAGTGTCAATGACACTGTAGCTCAACTTGTTAAGACATGTACATGTATAGTATGTGACACAGCAATGACACACATCTAAGTAATGACCTGATAACAAAGGTACATATAAAGTATTGTAACGGTCTGTACATAAATACTGACCGTAGCCTGTAACAAATGTATAGGTAAAGTATTGTAAAGGTGGGTGACAGTCAGATGCTAAACTAGAAAAGAAATCTTTGTGTCCCAGAGTGGGTCTGACTGAACCCCAAAATATTTGTTCTCATAGCACAGTGATAACAAAGGCACCCCAAAACACACTCGTTCCTGTCCCAAGGTGAAAACAAAGGTACCCAAGAAGTTTCGTGAAGATCAGTTCATAAATACGAGCTGTATAGAAGTTGTGACAAAAAACTGATTGGACCTAATTTCGGTACAAAATGGCCACTGGCAGCCATCTTGAATTTTGGACCGCACCCAGAAACACTCGTTCTCGTCCCAAGGTGATAACAAAGGTACCCAAGAAGTTTCGTTAAGATCGGTTGATAAATACAGCCTCTAGCCCGAGCCGTATTGACATGGGCACTTACAGTGTATAAGTAGCACTGAATAAATCAAAGTTCATCTAATTTGCATAATTTCCGCACGAGAAAAAACCCGTACTATATGTGATGTATTCCATGTTACTAAACATTCATACAAAAATTTATTCAAATCAGAACTTTCAAACAGAAGTTCTGTACAAAAGACTGATTGCACTAATTTTGGTACAAAATGGCTGCTGGTGGCCATCTTGAATTTCGGACCACACCCAAAAACACTTGTTCTCATCCCACGGTGATAACAAAGGTACCCAAGAAGTTTCGTAAAGATCAGTTCATAAATACGGCCTCTTGCCTGAGCCGTATAGAAGTTGTGTACAAAAAATTGATTAGACCTAATTTCGGTACAAAATGGCCACTGGCAGCCATCTAGAATTTTGGACCGCACCCAGAAACACTCGTTCTCGTCCCAAGGTGATAACGAAGGTACCCAAGATGTTTCGTGAAGATCGGTTCATAAATACGGACTCTAGCCCAAGCCGTATTGGCTTATGACTCCTCATCAAAGTGAGCCTGTTCCAGTGTGGGCCGTGGGTGGTGTATCTCGACATAATGGATGGAACATATAGCATAGAACTTGTTTACTATTTACTAGTGTCAAATAACATCCATGCCGGATGAAGGGTTATTCATTCATTCATTCACTCATTCGTTCATTCTTAGTGTCATTCATTCATTCATTCATTCATTCATTCATTCATTCATTCATTCGTACATAGTGTTACGAGTGTCATTCATTCAGTCGTTCATTCATTCGTTCACTCATTCATTCGTTCGTTTGTTCGTTCATTCTGGGTGGACGATCGGATGGATGGATGTGTGGGTGCTTGACTGATCGAGTGTGTGGATGTGTGACTGACTTGCTGTTTAGGGTAAAAAATTAAAGTACCTCCACCTCGTTTATTTTTTATCAAGAGCACTTCAACAATCCATCAGATAATTTATACCTTGTAGTGCCCTCTTGCGCTAGTTCGTCAATTTAGCATCATTAAGATAATTTAAGATCTACCCCTCTTTATTCCTTTTTAGGTTAGTCACTAATCCTTTACCATATGTAGTGCCAAAACGGGCAGCCCTATTCATCAACCTGCTATTTGCAATTCATGATTTCTTTACTTCTTGCGTCGGGAATATGGCTTGTGACCCCTCATTGGAACGAGCGTGTGCCGGTGGGGGTCGTGAGCTGTGCTCTCGACGCAAGGGATGGAAGACAAATTGGTCTCTCAATAATACTTCTTATGAGTGTTGTCTGTTGTTCGTGCTCGAATAAGGGTTGTTATGTTTGTTAATTATTAGTTATTAAAGTGTACATTCCATGATGTAATTATGGGCTGTTATGTTTGTTAATTGTTAGTTATTAAAGTGTACATTCCATGATGTAATTATGTTATATTATTCATTAACAAATCAACTTTTAATTAGTGAAACTATACCTTGAAGTACAGCCAACGCTAGTTCGTCAATTTAGTACCAGTGAAATAACTTTAATCCCAAATTCTCACCCGGTTGATCATTGACCGTCTGCCAAGTGTAACGTCAAAACTGCCAGCACCATTGACAACTATCCAATTTTCAAGATTTGTACACTTTTGTTTGTTTTTCTGGATTTTGCTTTTTTTGCTGCCTTTGAAATATGGCTTATGACCCCCTCGATGATGATAGTTCATTCATTCACTCATTAATTAATTGATTGATTGATTAATTAGTTAACTGACTGGACTGGACTGGACTGGACTGGACTGGACTGGACTGTGGACTGGACTGGACTGGACTGGACTGGACTGGACTGGACTGCTGGACTGGACTGGACTGGACTGGACTGGACTGGACTGGACTGACTGACTGACTGACTGACTGACTGACTGACTCATTCATTCATTCATTCATTCATTCATCCATCCATCCATCCATCCATCCATCCATCCATCCATCCATCCATCCATCCATCCATCCATCCATCCATTCATTCATTCATTCATTCAATTCATTCATATTGATTATTATGCCACCTTGTCTTTTACAAATTCACTCACTCATTCTCTATCGTCATTGAATCCATTGTTTTACTGTAAAGTCCTTTAATTATAAATTTATTTGTTCAATCATTCATCCAAGATACCATATCACTTTGATGTGATGTTAGATAGGGTGATGTTGCACCCGACGTACTTGTATATAAACTACAGTGTTTTTATCCTGTTTGTACAGAATAATTTTGTTTCTAAACAAACTCCCAATTACATACTATTACTGCAACAGACTGACTAGAAATGAAAAAGAAATATCGTCTCAACCCGTCCAACAGTTCAGCTATGTCTGGGCCTTAACCTCCTTTTATCTTCATCTTGGAACAATATATTATATTTATGTCTTGTATATTTGTCCAGCGAGAAAGGATGGTAGTATGTTGGTGAATTATGGCAGGTAACATTACACTCGACGAGGTGCAGGTAGACGCAGAGTACGACTGTATACAGCTCTATAATGAGAAAATATGTTCCTTGGCAGAAAATGATGAATCCCCATATAAAAACCATGCAACTGACTGCAACTACTTTTCGCCTAGTGACTTTCAGTCAATGGCTTGTAAAATAGACGCACGATTCTCAATATTCCATCTCAATTGCCAAGGCCTGAAGGCTCATTGGGATTCCTTCCAAAACATGCTATATAACCTACAAACAGGAAAGAACTTCTTTGACATAATAGGACTTACCGAAATATTCCAAATTCCTCCAGAGATATCGTTCAGTCTGGATGGCTATGCCCCGATTATTAAACGTATGAGACACGAGAATGATGATGGTCGAGGAGGGGTTGGTCTATATATTAAAGAAGGAATACCCTATGGAGTTCGTAATGATATTTCGTTCTTTATTCCCCATGTTTTCGAATCTCTGTTTATTGAAATTAAAGATAAATACCAACCCAGAATTATTGGCGTTATTTATAGACCCAACACTCCTCCTAAAGCCGACATCAACCTCTTCTTATCAAAATTAAATGAAATAACGAATGTTCTAAATGCCGAAAATAAAAAAGTTTATATTATGGGGGATCTTAACCTAGACCTTCTAAAAGCAACTACACACTCAAAAATGGAAGAATTTGTTAATCTCATGTTCAGTCAAGGCTTTCTGCCGTATATCACCAAGCCATCGAGAGTAACCTGTCGTTCTGCTAGTCTGATAGATCATATCTTCTCTAATAACGTTTCATGAGCAGCATTACCTGGAATAGTCATATCTGACATGTCAGATCATTTTGGTGTTTTTTATATTGAGGAAAAACCCAAACCAAAAGATACACCACACTTTACACTAAAAAGAATAATAAATGCAGAAAGAATTGTTGAATTCAAAACACTTATCTCGCAAAGTGATTTTAATCCTGTAATGCAGTCGAATTGTCCCAATCAGTCATATGAAACCTTTCTAAACATCTACATGAAAGCCTATGAAAAAGCATTCCCTCCCAAACTTGTTCGCCAGAACAAACAATTTATTAAAAAACAGCCATGGATGACAAGGGGGCTCCAATAATAAAGAAAAATTCTACAAGAAAAAACTCCAAGCTCCCACCAAAAGGAACTCAGAAAATTATAAAAACTACTGTAGAATCTTCAACAAGGTAAAAAGACAATGTAAAGCTACCAATTACAGAGATATCCTAAATGAAAACAAAAACAATATGCGAAGAACGTGGCACATTTTAAACGAAGCCATCAATAAAGAAAAACGTGAAGCCAGATTACCCTTGTTCTTCATCCAGGACAACATCAAGTTAAGCGAGCCCCATGACATCGCAGAAGAATTCAACAATTTCTTTATCAACGTTGGAAAAAACACATCCGAACATATTCAGAAAACTAATAAGTCCTACACAGATTACAACAATGTCTCCAATAATCTTTATTTAATACCCACAAATCCCACAGAAGTCAACCGAGTAGTAAATAAAATGAAGCCAAAATTATCTAAAGACTGCGATGATATTACAACCTGTCTTCTTAAGCATACGATAACCGAAGTATTGGATCCTCTAACACATGTAATTAACAACTCTTTCCTAAACAGCAAAGTACCAGACAGGATGAAGATCGCGAAGGTAATACCCATATTTAAAGCGGGTGACGAGCACAGCTTTACAAATTACAGACCTATCAGTATACTTCCGGTATTCTCAAAAGTAATGGAAAAACTCATGGAAGTGAGGCTAGCTAGTTTCCTCAACAGGTTTAATATTTTATACCCTCACCAATACGGGTTCCGAAAGCGATATAGTACTATTCATCCAGTTCTTCAGCTCCTTAAAAGCATCGCAATAGAAAATAATAAACCAGAAAAAAAACAGCACCTTAGCACTGTTCCTGGATTTGTCAAAGGCCTTTGACACCATAAATCACAAAATACTATTAGGTAAACTGGAAAAATATGGTATCCGAGGTGTCACCAACAATTGGTTTAGAAGTTACTTGTCCAACAGATCTCAATATGTTACGTACGGAGAACACAAATCGGACTTAGCCAAACAGAGTTGCGGAGTACCACAGGGCTCGATTTTAGGCATTTATCCCACAAGGCTCACATATCCCGATTATGGTCGAAAATAGCACGCGCAAACTATAGTCTCAACAAAGTTAAAAATATCCTCCCCCTCGGAGCTCTGAAAACATTGTATTACGCCCTCATACATAGGCATCTGGTGTACGGAATCCAGGCATGGGGTAAATTTTTGGTTTTTTTTTTTTTTTTTTTTGGGGGGGGGGGGGGGCTGTGGTAAACATTTAGAGGACTTGACCCTCCCCCCCCTCTTTTAATTCCGTGGCAATGCTACTGAATCAAAGCAGCAGCAATGTTTGCAGGATCTCTATGCAGTATGCCAGCTCCCAGAGGTCGCATCTAATGAAATTCTTTTCTGACCGCCAAGGCTCCATACATTGAAACAACCATAGCCATTCCAAACTGCGCATTATTACTATGTCGATCTCATTACGAGTGGACGACAATTGCCAGTAAATCCATGTCAATTGTAATTCCCATTCAGAAGTATAATTCCAGGCCTTTGTGGTGCTGTATTATTTTTTGCTTCCATATTAGAATGTTAGGAAGCAAATGGGTTTTTGCAGGTAGGTAACTGTTTGTATATTTCCTGCAATCAGACACCTCAAAGTTTCAATGATTTTTCACCCAAAACGTAACATGACACTGAACGCCTACCCTATATAATCTAAAAGTGCATATTTTTCGGAATATATTACAAACTACAACAAATCATTTGAATTGGTAAGGACTGTTTCGTAATATTAATATTAAATATTTAAAGGAAACATGAATTCCGATATCTGTGGGTTTTACTGAAAATTTTGATTTCAAATAATCACAAACATGTGAGTCATTATCATATCCCACTGCTAGTTTTATACCAAGTAAAGGTCAGTCTTCGATATACAGTCAGTTTCAACAAGTTCTCTGTCATTAATGCATATATTTAGGTCCGAGCGCCAGCATGCCGCAATGTTACAGACACAAATTCTGTCATTACGCTGTGTTGTGCAGTGTATAGGCTTCTAACCACGCGAAGTGAATGACAATGCGTTTTTTAAACAGATGGCTTTGGCAAGAGAATATTGTGTTGAGTACTCTTCCTTGATGTGCAGAGCTCTGTTTCAAGCACAGGGTTCCAGGTTTCCTTTTTTGCTTTCACACTCCCGTTTTTTTTAAACGTTCTGTTTTCAAAATAACAGCATATCAGGATATTTCTTTATTATTGAGTAACAATTCTTCCAATATATTTACCAGTATGTATTATTCTTTGGGGCTTTTTTTCACCAAATTTCTTGCTGGTACCCAAGGTAAACTGTTTGATATTTGTGGGACATCACTGGTCACTGGACTGGCAAGGCTCAACTAACTTCGTTTCAACTCAAGAATAGGCCCGAACCCAGTCGCCCGCTTTTGATGAAATAAGGTGGACCAAGAATGGACCTCCTGGACCCATTTTAGGCAGAACATTATGGCTCTCCTGCCATTCTGATAATGACAAGCCTGGATTTGTACGATCACAACAAGTATAGGCCTAAAGTCATGATCAACCAATCATGTATACTGTTGTCACTTTTGAGGAATTCCACCCGGCATTGGTCATATTGCCCCAACCCTTCCTGTTGCTTCTCAACTACATGTACGTCGCAGGGTCTTCAGGTAGATGAATAATTCTCAGTTATTTATCTATGCCGTGAGCTCTTATGGTGAAAGCCTGATATTGAAACGCGATACAAGAAGGCAACTTCCCAGGCTCAAAGTCAGCAGTATTTAAAAAATTGACATGGGTGTGGGGAGAGGGGGTATATGTATACCTAAAGCTAATTCAAACTTGGACCTAAAGTCCGTAACATATTAGGCATATCCAATGTGCACAGCCCCGAGATGGGGGAGGGTATTTGAGGGGGTCCTCCCCTTCCTGATTTCTTTTTAATTAAGAGGCTCTGATAACAATTCTAGAACCTCGTAATGCCTCATATGAGGCTTGTCATGGCTCTGCGCAGGTTTAGTCAATGGTTAACAGTGGCGTGTGACATTTCTAAATCCCGCACTTTCCAGTCTCGGTTCTGGTCTGGAGTTGGGAAATCTCTTTGCCAACTTGAATAATGAGTTCTTTGACAATCCTGATATTTCAAAAATTATGTAGGAGATCATCGGACATTTGTTAGCTTCTGTCGGCTGCTGGCTCTGAGTCCATGCCTCACTGGTCAGAAATTATTTTCCGACAGAATGTGTAAATTTTCGACGGTTGCGGTTCGCCTCCGTCGCACACCCACCTGATCAGGTCTGCAACTTCCGCAGCTATTAGAAGCCAAATGAATTTTTTTTTTTTTTTTTCGGGGGGGGGGGAGGGCAGAGTTTCCCAGTCCTTAGCAACTAATTCCAGGCCTTCGTGGTTCTCTCTTACTTTTGGCTTCCATGTCAGAATGTTAGGAATCAAATGGGTAGTTGCAGGTAGGTAATTGTCGGGATATTTCTTGTAGTTAGGCAATGACTGATTAAGTAATATTAAATATTTAAAAGAAACGCAAATTCCAATGTCTGCGGGTTTTACTGCAAATTTTGATTTCAAATTATGTACAGCATTCACTGAATGTGAGGTCGCCGGGTGCAAAATGATCAATGTTTTTCAGACATGTTTCTTGGCATGGACGCCAGAGTTGTAGAGTCCAACTAATGGGTGTTTGTGTTGGGTGGGGGTTGGGCAGTCGCGTCGGATAGTTTTATGGGTGGAGGAAGAGCCACAGCATCCAAATTCTGAATAACGGCCACTTTAACCCGTCTTGTGGTACAGTTCTATCAGGTCAAAGTGGCGATCGAAAGAAAAAAGTTAGGTTTTTGATCAAAAATTTTCAGTCCCAACCGGACCAAAAAATTTCCAGGTAAAGAAAACAATTTTTTTGTCTCAAAATTGACCAAAAAGCATAGAAAACCGAAAAAAAATTCCGATTTTTGTTCAAAATTGTCCAAGTCCGAACCGGAGTGGTAGTTCTCCAGCCATCAGAAGCCAAGTGGAATAAAACCCTATTCCCGTGGGATGGGGAAAGGTTTAAAGAGACAGTGAATGTTGCCATTTCAATCACGGAAGCCTTATACACGTCAAGAATGCCGAGTATTCTCATGCCAAAAACAAGGTGTATAGACCGTTGAGAGGCCGAGAGTGTAGATTTGGCGACCGCCTGAAGCCAAATGCAACAAGATTGTGCTTCCACACTACGGGGAATCTTTTTACCTATATACGAGCTACACATATGCAATCACCACCGCTTTTAACCCACTCCGGTATTAAAGTATAATCAGGTCGTAGTACCAGTCCGAAGACCGGACCAAAAACTTCCAGGTAAAAAAAAAAAATTTTCATCTCAAAATTGACCAACACGCATAGAAAACAAAAAAAAAAAATTAAGATTTTTGTTCCAAATTTTCCAAGTCCGAACCAGAGTGGTAGTTATCTAGCCATCAAAAGCCAAGTGAAATAAAACCCTATTCCCATGGGGTGGGGAAAGGTTTAAAGAGACCATGCATGTTGCCATTTCAATAACAGAAACCTTATATGAGTCAAGAACGCCGAGTATTCTCATGCCAAAAAGAGGGTGTACGGACCGTTGAGAGGCCGAGAGTGTACCTTTGGCGACTGCCCGGAGCCAAAGACAACAAATTGTGCTTCCAAACTACGGGGAATCTTTTAACCTATATATGGGCTACACATTCTCAATCACCGCCGCTTTTCACCCTCTCTTGTAGTACAGGTCGAATTACCAGTCCGAAGACCGATTTTTTGTTTTTTGGTCGTGGAGTCCGAATCAAAATGTTTCGGGAGGAAAAATGTTGGGGGGTGTTTTTTGGGCTAATGACTGATACAAAGCACACAAAAAAAACAATTTTTTTTTTTGGCCATTTTGGCTCCAAAAGAGGGTCATAGGAGAATTTAGCCCGAAACAGTTTAGTGACACAAGCATATACTTTGGGACACTCTACGCATTCCCCAAGTATGAAAAAAATTGTAAAGATCATATCCGAGATTTAGTGATTATAAAAGGGTTGGAAAAAAAATAATAAAAAAAAATAAGAATCCGAAGAAAAACAAATGTATTTTCCTTTTTCAAAGGAAAATCCAAATTACTGACAATCCATCTGGTAGGAGAACTAGACAGTCAGGCCTCCTATACATAGAAAAAACACGGATCCAAACTCTGGATAAATTTCCTTTATACTCCTTCCCGAAACTATGGAATGCTCTGGACGACACAACTCGTAATATTAGCGACAGAAGCATGCTTAAGAAGAACTTAACTTCCACATTCATTTCCTCATATTCCAGTTATGTCAGCTGCAACAATCCCTACTGCCCCGATTGCACTTCGTAAACTTCGTAAATTTGGAAATTGTCAAAGTCGTGGTCAGCGTCTAAATCTGGAATCCTTGTCTGGTGCAACCCGTCACGCTTCCTCCTTACAGTGGTGCTATGTAAATACCATATGGATACAATTAAGAACTTTCAAACAAAAGTCTAAACAAATAAACCATAACATTCGTCATCCTACGATGATGATGCAGCTAACGTAGACACCACGCCCAAACATCATGACCAACCTCTTTGTCGCAGTCTGAACGATACGAACTTCACGATGGGACTTGTTGCCGCCCTCGGGTGTTATGATAAATAGTGGAGGGAGTCCTATAGGCAGGCTGCTTCTTGCCTACCTTGAAGCACCGTCTTTCCGCTGGCGAAAATGAAGCACCAATACTCTAATCCCAAAAAAGTAATGATTCGATCGTCATTCTCCATCATGTGTCACATAATTGGCTCTCAGTTCATTCTTTCAGTCACAGTCTGTTTGCAATCACCCCATCTTCTTCCAGGGGGTGGCAGGTAGACAGCCAATCTGGCTATGCCACTTACCACGGTATACTTCTCATTACATTTGTGCAATATGTTTATTTGTAACCATTTTACATGTATGTGTACCGTGAATAAAGAGTCTGAATCTGAATCTTCTCGTCCCAAGGTGATAACAAAGGTACCCAAGAAGTTTCGTGAAGATCGGTTGATAAATACAGCCTCTAGCCCGAGCCGTATTGACATGTGCACTTACAGTGTATAAGTAGCACTGAATAAATCAAAGTTCATCTAATTTGCATAATTTCTGTATGAGAAAAAAACCCGTACTATATGTGATGTATTTCATGTTACTAAACATTCATACAAAAATTTATTCAAATCAAAACTTTCATACAGAAGTTCTGTACGAAAGACTGATTGCACTAATTTTGGTACAAAATGGCTGATGGTGGCCATCTTGAATTTCGGACCACACCCAAAAACATTCGTTCTCATCCCACGGTGATAACAAAGGTACCCAAGAAGTTTCGTAAAGATCAGTTCATAAATACGGCCTCTAGTCTGAGCCGTATAGAAGTTGTGTACAAACAAGAGGCCCCACGGGGCCTGAAGCGCTCATCTTGTACAGAACACAATTTAAACAGAGTCCAAGAATGAGTCTACATTAAGCAAGCCATCTCCATAGGCTACACTGTCAATCCTTGAGTGACAAAAATAATCTGGGCATCATGCCTTCTCTTCAGTTGATCATAAGTAAAATGTAGAGCTCCCCTATGAAGCCCCTTGATACAACCTATGTGGATTAATCTTAGTACCTCTAGAGGGTAATGAATACAAAATTTTTAATTCTTCAGCAAAATGGCCAATTTCGGCTCCCATAGAGAGCCCAAATATTAACCCAGGCTCTTGATTTGAACACAGTTAAATCTGACTTCCCTAGAGATGTTGTGTATCGAATATGAAAGCATTCTGACTGTTGGATCTGAAGAAGAGAAATTGTAAAGAAATTTCTTCGAATTCACTAAGTTCAAATTTGGGCTACCATAGCGAGCCCAAATATTAACCTATGGATCAGATTTGAACAAACTTGAATCTGACCCCCCTAGAGATGTTGTATACCAAATGTGAAAGTATTCTGACAAGTGAATCTGAAGAAGAAGATTTTTGAAGAAATTCCCTCATATTGTACTAAGTTAAATTTCATGTTCCCATATGGAGCCCAAATATTAACCTAGGCACTCGAATTTAACAACCTGGAATCTGACCCCCTAGAGATGATGTATACCAAATATAAAAGCATTCCGACTGGTGGATCTGAAGAAGAAGATTTTTAAAGAAATTTTCTCATATTGCACTAAGTAAAAGTTTGGGCTACCATAGTGAGCCCAAATATATACCTAGGGATCTGATTTGAACAAACTTGAATCTGACCCCCATAGAGATGTTGCATACCAAATATCAAAGCATTCTGACTGATGTATCTGAAAAAGAAGATTTTTTTAAATTACCCTCCATATTGAACAAAGATAAAATTTGGGCTTCCGTAGGAAGCCCAAATATTAACCTAGGGACTTGGTTTGAACAATCTAGAATCTGACCCTCATAACAATGATGTATACCAAATATTACAAGATTCTGACTGGTGGTTCTGAAGAAGAAGATTTTTAAAGAATATTCCCCATATTACCCTATGTTAAAACTTCGGGCTCCTGTAGAGAGCCCAAATATGAACCAATGAGCTTTATTTCAACAAACTTTTATCTGACCCCCCTATGAATGCTGTATACCAAATATCAAAAGATTCTGATGATTGGTTCTGGAGAAAAGATTTTTTTAAATTTTTGCAAATATGCTGACTCAGCATTTTTTCGATGCCCATTACAGAACACCCTAACATAACCGATGGCAATTTTTTTTTACCATTCAATTCTACTGGTCATAAGGATACTTCCTACCAAATAAAAGCTCTCTGTTCCGTGGGGTTTGGGAAATATGGGCGTTTGAAAATGTTTCTATTTTTAGCTCCCAGGGTTCCCATGGGGATGCGGGAAATTTTTTTTTTGCATGGGTCAAGTACTTATGACCCAATACTACCACAAACCAAATTTGGTTCATACCGGACCATTGGTTCAGAAAATAGAAATTTTGGGCGGGGCCAAAAATCTTACCCCTCCTATTACAAAGCCAAATATTACTTCCCGAACTTCGATTGAACAAACTTGATTCTACACCTCATATGGAAGCTCCATAGCAAATATCAAGTCATTGTACACACTGGTTCTTGAGAAGAAGATTTTTGAAATATTTTGGAGCATTTTCCCCCACTCCCTCCCTATAGGGCTGGGCATGCTGAGTTGAACAAAAATGAAATGCCCCTTTGGGACCATCACTCACACAAACTTTCACTTGAATTGGCCCAGTGGCTTTGGAGGAGAAGACGAAAACATGGTGTTGACGGACGACGGACAGGGAGCGATGAGATTAGCTCAGCTTGACTTTGTCAAGATGAGCTAAAAACTGATTGGACCTAATTTCGGTACAAAATGGCCACTGGCAGCCATCTTGAATTTTAGACCGCACCCAGAAACACTCGTTCTCGTCCCAAGGTGATAACAAAGGTACCCAAGACGTTTCGTGAAGATCGGTTCATAGATACAGACTCCAGCCCAAGCCGTATTGACATGTGTACTTACTGTGTGTAACTAGCACTGAAAAAATCAAAGTTCAACTAATTTGCATAATTTCTGCACGAGAAAAAAACCTGTATTATATGTGATGTATCCCATGGTACTAAACATTCACACAAAAAATTATTCAAATCAGCGCTTTCATATGGAAGTTCTGTGCAAAAATCTGATTGCACCTAATTTTGTACAAAATGGCTGCCATCGGCCATCTTGAATTTCTGACCGGACCCCAAAACACTCGTTCTCATCCCACGGTGATACCAAAGGTACCCAAGAAGTTTCGTAAAGATCGGTTCATAAATATGGCCTCTAGCCCGAGCAGTATTGGCATTTGCACTTACAGTGCTGAAAGTAACACTAAATACATCAAAGTTAGTCGTAATTTGCATAATTTATGGACGAGAAAAAAACACGTATTATATGTGATGTATTCCATGGTACTAAACATTCATACAAAAAATTATTCAAATCAGCACTTTCATATGGAAGTTCTGCGCAAAAATCTGATTGCACCTAATTTTGTACAAAATGGCTGCCAGCAGCCAACCTGAATTTCGGATTGGACCCCAAAACACTCGTTCTCGCCCCACGGTCATAACAAAGGTACCCAAGAAGTTTCGTAAAGATCGGTTCATAAATGCGGCCTCTAGCCCGAGCCATATTGAATTGTTGATGGACAGACGGACAGATGGACAGACGGACGACTGGCCATGGCATAAGCTCAAATTTGGCTTCGCCAAAGTTGAGCTAAAAACTAACTTATTTACCTATGAGGGAAGAAAAATAGTTTTCCAAAACCCCTCAATACAACATGAAACTCAAATTTGTTTTTGAAAAATTGGAGCTATACACTTTGCTAATATCAATAGGGACCCTATGTTATCAAAAGGCACCCTATGTTATCATAACAATGAATGTAAAATTTTCTTCCACCTACTGACATGGTACAAAAATATACCTGAATTAGGCTCCTGATATACCATGTTTCATCAAAAACTATAATATAATTCATCATTCAAAGGATATTTAAAAAAAAAAAAGAATTCCTGCAATATTACATTTCTTATTTGTGGTAGTTTTTGAATGACATCCTTGCTTCTGAAGAGATTTCACATCATGTTTAATATTTTGCAATTTTAATAGAAAAGAGATTAAATTTTCTCAGAAAAAGTACCTAGACTCATTGATATGACACCGACAAAACAAACAAGAGGCCTCCAAGGGCCTTAATCACTCACCAGATAAAACTGGCTAACGATAGACTTAAGTTCACATTCAGCATCTGCATGTTAATATAGTTAATCTAATTTAGCAAGGGGAGTGGGGGAAGGGAGTGGGAGGGAGTGGGGGTGAGAAGGGTCTTTTGGGTGATTTGTTTTTGTGAGTGTGTAAAAACATCCAAATCCCTTCAAAACACATTTTGATGAAAAGCGAAAAAATCACCAATTGACACACTCCCCCCCCCCCCCTCCACTCCGCATGAAAGTTTTGCTTAAAATGACTCAAAATCCTTCAAATCTTCTTTTCAAGCCCCCCAAAATTGTGTCCTCTCCCACCCTTGGGGCCTCAATTGGCCTGGTGGTCCCCATTTGAGCAAATGTTAAAGTTATGATGTAGTCACATTTACATCTAACTAAAGTTTACGACAATCAGCTGTGTCACACCTAGGCACAATTCATTGAAACGAATAGTAAAATCTACTTTGGGTTCTCTGTGTCAAATTTCAACCCCCTCTGGTGCCCACCAAAGTCAGTCAAGCATAACACTTTGAACAAACTTTAACCTAGGAGTAGTTAATGCTATATACCACTATGTTAAAATTTGAGATCTAATAGGAAGCCCAAATATGACCCCATGGATTTGCTTTGAACAAACTTGAATCTCCCCACACTAAGGATGTCACGAGTATGCAACAAAAGAATCTGAATCATGGATGTGAAGAAGATTTTTTATAGAATAGTCCTTATATTGTACTAAGTTAAAAATTTGAGATCCAACAGGGAGCCCAAATATGACCCAATGGACTTCATTGAAAGAACTGGAATCTGAACCTCCTAAGGTTGATGCATATCAAAAGATTCTGACTGGTGGATCTGAAGAAGATTTTTAAAGTAATTTCCCCATATTACTTTAAGTTAAAATTTAGGTTGCCATAGAGAGCCCAAATATGAATCCAGGAACTGGATTTGAACAAACTGGAATCTCCAGGAACTGGATTTGAACAAGCTGGAATCTGATCTCACTGAGGATACTGCAAACCAAATATACAAAGATTCTGACTGATGGATCTGTTGACAAGGATTTTTAAAGAATATTCTTCATATTGCATAAAGTTAAAATTCAGGCTCCCAAAGGGACCTGAAATATGACCTTTGGCAGTTGATTTGAACAAATTTGAATCTGAACCTCCTAAGGGTGTAGCATGTCAAATATGAAGACATTCTGACCAGTAGATCTGAAAAAGATGATTTTTAAAGAATACTCCTCATACTGCACAAAGTTAAAGTTTGAGTTCCCACAGCGAGCCCAAATATGACCCCAGGGACTTGATTTAACAAACATGAATCCACTCCAACCCCCACCCAAAGATACTCTATGACAATCATCAAATGATCCTGACTGGTGGATCTGAAGATGATGATTTGTAAAAATGTTTCCTCATATTGGACTGAATAAAAACTTGGGTTCTCACAGGGAGCCGAAATATGAACCCAAGGACTTCATTTGAACAAACTTGAATCTCATCTCACTGTGGATTCTACATACCAAATATTAAAAAGATTCTGACTGATGGATCTGAAGAAGAACATTTAAAAAAAATATTTCTCATATTACACAAAGTTAAAACTCAGGCTTCACCTAAAGTGAGCCCAAATATGACTCCAGGGACTTGATTTGAACAAACTTTAAGATGCCCCCGCCCCCAAACATGCAGTATACCAAATAACAAGAGATTTTAACAAGAGCTTTTCACTGATAGGTCTGAAGAAGATTTTAAAATAAATTTCCTTATATTGCACTAAATTAAAATTAGGGTTCCAATAGGGAGCCGTAATATGAACCAAGGGACCTGTTTTGAACAAACCTGAATCTGCCCCCTCTAAGGATGTTGTATACCAAGTAACAAAAGATTCTGATTGGTGGTTCTGGAGAATTAATTATGTAAAAACTTTTGAGGGTGCTAACAGAATTATGCCCTTTGTGGAGCCCCCTGTGGGCCGGCTGCTTTATTTGAACATACTTGAATTGACATATAAGGAACATGTATATCAAATTTGGTTCATTCGGCCCAGTAGTTTATGAGAAGTCGATAATGTAACGTTCACACAGACACATGGATGGATGGCTGGACAGGTGGATGAACAAACAGAGAGATGGACTATGAATGGACAGATGAGGGGACAGAAAACAGATGAATCCTGAAAGAAAAGTGATCACTAAAGCTCAAGTGAGCTAAAAAGATGGCTTTTTCAGATGTATCACCAGTACTGCTTCTGTGGTATCTCAGAACACTGTTAAAATGCTAGAAACCACCAAATATTGATTTTGCAGTGCTCTGTTTCAGCTGCAAGTACTCAAACTGCACTTTTACAACTTTCAGTTTGATCCTAACAAACATCTGTTTTGAAAAGAGAGTGACATCCAAGTAAAAATGCTTCCAAAGAGATAAACCATGAACCAATGGTTGCTTCAAGAGGGGCAAAAGAGGGTGGGAAACATGACCAGTTGTCTACACAATATAACACAAATTAATTTTCTTCTTATTGAATTCAAATGTAATTAACAACTACTTGAAATGTACATTTTGGGTTTTTTTTTAATAGTTTTATAATTTGTTTATATTTTAATTAAATAAAATTACAATCAAAATATGTAACACTTGGCAACAAGAGCACTGCCTAGAATTGTATAAAATGCCCGGTAGGCTTTTTCGAATTGCACATAACTACTGTTTTCAATAACATCGTACTGAACCCGATTTGAACTTAAAAAAATCGAGTCAAACTTAAAAATCACACTTGCACAGGTTCTTGTGGTGGTTAACTTCTGTGCAAGGTTTGAAAAAGATTGGACAACAAATGGCTGAGAAACACTTCAAACAAAAATGTGTCTTCAAACAAAAATGTGTCCACAGACTGTATAATTTTTAAGTCAGACTGTACTATAACTCTGATTGGGAAACTCTAATCAAATTTAAAATCACACTTGCACAGGTTCTCATGGTGGTTAACTTATGTGCCATGTTTACTAGAGATTCACTCGGAAGTGACTATGCCCCCCCCCACATTGCAATGACCAACCTTGAAATGTGACCTTGACCTTACACACCTGGCTGTGGTGTGTGACACATCCACCCGTTGTCCTTTATAATTGAGCGAAGTTAGATGATTGTAGCCCTAATAGTTTTGGAGTTATGCTTGAGACACGATTTGTGACCCTGAACATATGAAGGTCAATTGTGACCTTAACCTTGCAGATGCGGAGGAAACAATTATACGCGACACACCTTCTGACTGTCATTAATATTTGTAAAAAGTTTAACAATTGTACTATGATTCGTTTCTGAGTTATGGCTGAGACACGAATATTTACCGATTTTTAGTGTGACCTTGAAATGTGACCTTGACCTTGAAGGTAAGAACCCGGCTATAGTGTGTGACACATCCTCCCATGGTCCTTTATAATTGTGTGAAGTTTGATGACTGTGGCCCTAACAGTTTTGGAGTTATTGGCTCGAACACACACACACACGGACACACAGAGATGGACACACACACACTTCAATCACAATATGCCACCTGACTTAAGTCGGGGGGCATAAAAAGATTGAACAACATATGGCTGAGAAACAGTGTGGACAAAAATCAATCTGGGCGGAAGGACAGACAAACAACCCATTTAAATAATACAACTTTTTTCAAATGGCTGTATAATAATTTATTACCATTTTAAAATTATACAAGCTTCCTGATTGGTCAGTAATCAATGCATCCAGTGCTGTTCATTTAACTCCAATGGGGTATGCTAAGTTCAATGGGGTGTATGAGAATATCACGTGACTTCTATACGGGGTGTACAGACTTTCTAATGTAAACTTTGCCGATTTCCCTCACACCCATCGCCTCAAACATTTTCGTCAGTAATAAGAAACATTCAAACTCCCAAACAAATTGAGAACAATATTGTTTCATGAGAATATTCCTAAAACTTGAAATAAAACATGTGTACACACCCTCAACGTCTGATTTTACTGTCGAGAAAAGGATTCTGTTGTGGTGTTTCTACACTACAGAGCGTTGCGGATTCAAAAAGCATGCAATCTCTCGTTATATGAATTTCTCTTCTGTGAAACTTATTAAACCACTTGTACAAGTTTGAATATAGGATCCCGATTCTCCAAGATGCACAATGCAGCACTGTATCAAATAAAACACTAATAATCAACTCGTGTCCCACAATAAAAATGACGCGTAATTTCTCAATGTCCTTGAAATAAAATCTCCCAAATGTTTGAGTACAATCAAAGGGAAATAACTCCATATCAAAGAAAATTCTTTTGTCTGCTTGTCAAAATGCCTCTTAAATGCTTTGCTTGTCACTCCGACGAAGAAATATTAATAAAACATGCTAAATGCATTCCAGATAATACACAAAAAGCAAATAAAAAAGCAGCCAATACACTTAAAAGTTATTTGGAAGAAAAAATGCAATCAACAGACTTCGAATCATTTGATGGATGTAGACTGGTGGAGAGATGTACAAACATCATGTTTAGAAAACTTTAGGCATAGTTTGAACCGTTACCTTCAAACACCCCCCATTGGTAGAACTATTGACATGATAAAAGACAGTGAGTTTGCCGAAGCAAATCATTGCTTTAAACAGCTATGAGAGAATTAAAAGCGAGTGGCAAAGGGGATGTTGAACATTTTCCCAATATTTCAGGAAATGACCTTAGCACATAGTATAATAGTCTTCTTATGAGTTCTGACACACCGGTTGGTTTATACAATAAAGTGAATTTTGACATTAGGCTCTATTTCTGTCGCAGAGGTTTAGAAAATATTGCAGAAATGGATAAAACACTTTCTCTGTGTCTCGCGATTCCAAAAATGAACTTAAATATGTTAAAAAAAAAAACAAAAGATGAGCTGACTAAAAACCGTCGAGAGAATGAGAAAGAAAGCTACACAGCCATAATGCCTGAAGATCCAAATTCAGAAAAATATTGTCCTGTTAGATCTTTTGAGAAATATATTTCAAAACTTCACCCAGAGTTGAATCATTTGTGGCAGAGACCACTTGAGTGTTTTCTTGAATCTGACAGTGTGTGGTACTCGAAATGAGCAGTTGGAAAAGACACTCATTCAAAATTCATGAAAAAACTGAGCAAGTTGTGTGGATTGTCACAGATTTACACAAACCACTCAATTCGCACTACAGGGGTTACAATTCTGACAAAAAATAATTTTTCAACTGCCCAGATCATGTCACTTACTGGACATAAATCTGTCAGCTCACTGTCAATCTACCACAGAATATCAGATGAAGAGAAGGTAGAAATGGGTCAAGCCATCACTGACGCTGTTCACAGAAATGATCTGCCTCTAGTGATGGAGTCAAAACCAAGGAACGCTTCAACAACCAGTGAGTTAGAAAGACCTTCTACTGGTATTGAACGTGAAGTCCCAAATGAAAATCAAAACAATTCATCCGATCACTTCAAGGGGTTTAATATAGATGAACTGTTCTCAGATTTTGATGAAACAAATCCGAGTTTTGTTAGTTATCAGACTGCTGTTCAAAACAGAAGACATACCCCAATGTTCAGTGGTTGCAGAATAAATTCAGTTCAAATAATTTTTCAGCAGAAATAGACTGTTGCAGTTTACCGGGTGACATGTTAAAGTTGTTTTAGGCTTTAACTATTACTTTCCAGTTCACTGGTTGACATTGTTTTAGGTTTCAACTATTCCTTTCCGAAGTTCTAGCTTTTTTGTTGAATAAAAAAGAATCTTGATTCTTTCAGTTTCTCAATTTTTTTTTATCATGATTAACATCACTGGAATGCCATTTGTGGATTATACAATAAAACAAAACTCGACACAATGAAGGGGTAGGGTCATAAATTTGTCACATGGTGTTTCAGCAGGGTGAACGGGACTGTACTACCCTTCTGAGATTTGTATTTCCTTCGGCTTTCAGCCTCAGGAAATATGGATCTCAGAAGAGTAGTACAGTCCCATACACCCTACTGAAACACCGTGTAACTAATAATGTCTTGGCTGCAGTTGTCAAATAATTGAAGTGATATTCAATTCACTCAAATTTTGGAACTGATCAGTTACTGTTGTACCTTTGTGCAAGTCACACCCCATTTTGGTGGCATGTATTCAGAGGGAAAAAATGTAATTTATACATGGACATACACAGGAATTACTCAACTGGAGGTAGTTAAAATAGTAATCAGAGTTGCATCTCTGTCACTATCATACTCACTGTACGAATGAGTTTGACCTTGTTGATTCCTATTCCAATTCACTGTGATTATCAGGCTCAAACTTTAAGTTTCAATCACTGGTTATGATTGATAACACTTCATGCAGTGTTGTGTGGTTAGTAGTGTGTGTGTGTGGGGGGGGGGGGGGACTCTGTTTTGTGATTTCTGAAGTCAAAATAAACACAATATGATCATGTAGTTGTTTATGGATAGAACAGAAACAGTGCCTGAAACATAGAAACACATACATGTTTAATAGCACCTGGAGATGGACATATTTACATTAGGCTAAAATGTTGACTACCATGATATCGACTTTAGTCTCTTGTCGCACCAAAAGATTTATTAATGAATTTTCCTCATATTGCAATAACTTGTCTAAGTTGAAATTTAGGTTTCCATTGGTACTTGTATGAACAAACTTCAATTGGATCCCCCTAAGGATGTTGTATACCAAATATCAAAAGATGCTTGTTGGAAATTCTGGAGAAGTTTTTTGTAATTTCTGAAAAGCTCACTGAGTGTTTTTTTTCATTACACGCACATTGTAACACATGACACAATGGATTGATGTTTTAGCTCATTTGATTCGACTGGTCCTAAGAATGCTTAAAAACAAATAAGAATTCTCTGTAGTCCAGTCAATCTGATACTTAACCCACAACATATTGCTATACAAACGATTTTGTTTTTAAGCAAAGCATATCTGACTGAATAACAACATACTAAAAATCCCCCAAAATCCCAAAACGGGAAATAATGTTTTTGATGACTTATTTCTTTGTGAGAAAATAAAAATAGTCAAATTATATCAGAACCGCCAAGAAATTGCTAAACAAATGTTTGTATTGTCTTGGGGCAGGAATTAGTATGCAAAATAACATATGAAATATCCCCAGTAATCCCATCACGGGAAAATGGTTATTTTGGGGTGAAAACATTTAAAAATACGATAAAATCCGTGAAAATTGGAATTTGCTCAATACTTATTAAAAGAGTTCAAACAACAATCATTTCTGTGGTACTTAGATCAAAATAATCATGTACAATATTATACTTAAAATCCCAATTACTGAACCCCAGAAAATGAGTAATTTTGAGGTGAAAATTGTAAAAAAGTAAATAAAATATACGAAAATTGGAATTTCACTACAACACGTTCAAACAGTTCCTAGCACAAACACTGTTATCGTATTATACACTAAATTGGAATGATTAATACCTCTCTTAAACTCCAAATCAATGGTAGCAAGACAAATGTGATTTTGGGGGTAAAATGTTTTAAAAGTTAAAAAATTTATAGTAATTTCTATATTTTTTATACTTACCAATGACCCAGACATAGCTGGTGCTAACTCTTAAAATATAGGGCCAAACACAAATTTTGCCCCCCAATTCCCAAAATTTGCATCTAAAACCAAAGAAAACATGTCCTGAAAGGCCCTCCACACTTCGCCTCTACTGCATATGCGCAGTGTCAAGGACGTTCCGAAATTGGCGCCATTAATCATTCTAAAAACCAGTGCCTGGTAAGCGCTATGTACTCAGCGGGGAGGCAAGAGTTCCCAACTCCTGGGAGGGCCATCCACGTCTGGGTCATTGGTAAGTATAAAAAATATAGAAATTACTATAAATTTTTTAACATTTTTATACTGTACCAATGACCCAGACATAGCTGAATAGTAAAAAGGCTGGAGGGCCAAGGACATAGAGCAAAATGGAATACGCTCAATAATATAAAATAGAGTCATCCCCTGTAGGGAAAAAGAAGTAATAGGCCTTACATGTATCTTTCTTATTTATGATAAATTAGAAAGATACAACACCTTCCAAAATTGAGCTTCATACATCCATGTACTCTATTAATATCTAATATAATCCTTATACTAATAATTTTTAAAGTAAGCCAATAAATAAAGTAAGTCTAGAGAATAGAGACTCTTATACTCCTAAAAGTGTCTGAGGATTGCATAATCATGTCCGTTGACATATGCAATAATCAAAAGCTATACTTTAAAAACTAAGACTTGAATGAATTTTAAAAACCTAAACTTCTCACTAAACAACCATCCCAATAACAGCTCAGAATTACTAACTCCGGAGGAGGTATCCCCTTGTTTTCATAGTAAAACAGGTGACCCAAGGGAACACCCTCCACCCCCCCCACCCCCCCCCCCCCCCCACCCCCCTTTTCTTGCCCTGGGTCAAATAGCCCAGAGCGAAGAGGGCAGCAGAACGGAGACACTGCCGAAACAGACAGCCTACCTAGCTATAGTAGCAACTGTTAAGTGAATGATATTCTGAGCAGTAGATAATAGACCTAACAATAGAGGCCTCCAGAAATGGACTCAATATTTCTGAGATAAAAATTCATGAATGTGGATGGCTGAGCGCAATGAGCAGCCTTCAAAAATCTATAATAGCGACACTATTAATGTAAGCCCAAGATGTAGAAGAACTCGTACTTCATGAGCCGAAATCTTAAGCACAACTGCTAAGTCAATGATATACCATAAGCAGTACCGATAGTTAATAGAATCCATTAACAATAGAATGGAGCGTAACGTCCTTCTACTAGGCATCAAAGACAGAAGAAGCTTACGCCCATAGTAATAAATAGATATCTGTTTATAAATACATAAACTCTACCCGGAAAGAGTAAAGGCCTATGCCCGTACGAAGACGGAAGGACCTTAATAACAATAGGTTCCGGATATTAGGAGCCTAACTCTTATGCAAAAATCCAACCTAAATAGTAACGGAATAGTGATTCCGAAACTACGAAAGTGAAAATCATCCATCGATAGTGCATGAAACTCACTGACTCTACAGTAAAAGAGAAACCAACAGAATTACTGTCTAAAAGGTCAGAATTTGAAAACTACTGTTTCCAGAGGCTCAAATGATTACTTAGCTAAATAAGAACCGAAGTTAAAATCCATATAGGAATTTAATCTAAAGATTCTAAGTCTATTTATCAAAAAGTTACTAACTCACTTAGATGAAGAGACATAAGACTCAATTGTAAACTATCCTAGAGTGCATAGGTATGAGGTAACATAAACCTATAACCTTAATAATAACAGGCTGCAGTAGATCTTGTGAAACAAGTATACTAAAAAATTGCAATGAGTAGTATGGAGGGATCAACAATATGAACATAATGATCCCTACACCAACAACGGAAGAGCCTCCACTTTAGCCGCATAGAATAACGAAGAAGATGATCTCCTATAGTAAGAAATCGCGTCCAAAGCTCGTCCAGTACAATGCTTACAATGCAATACGGACCACACAACGGAATACATGAAGGTTGCGACCTTGCGGGTTGTGATAAAGATGACACGATTTACCCAGTGAAAAAAGATCCTCACATTGAGGAAGATTTCACGTTAAGTCCCACAGTAGACAAGAGAGTAAATTACCCATGATCTCTGTGAAGATAGAGATGCTATCAACAGAAATGTATTGTGGTTGTTTATCTTAGCAATACCTGCTGAAACAACAGCGCCGGAGGATACGCGTATCCTATCATTCCGTCCTATAGATCAATAGAGCGTTAAGAACATTAGCTCAGAGATCTGGACAAGCCAACACATACGTCTGCAATAGATTAGCAAGCTGTGTCGTAAATAAATCATCATTGGGCGCTCCCATAGATAGCAAATCTGATTGAATACTTGTTTGTTGAGAGTCCATTCTGACAGCAACAAGCGAGCCCTAAGTGAACGGGAGTCCAGTAAAACAATCAGACGACCCGGAATATGACGGACCAAAACAGAAGTTGGTGTACTTTTACCAACAGACGGATTCTTTCCATTAAATTGAATAACGGAAACGAAAGAGTGCCTCCCTGGTTCCGGAGATACGCCACTACTGTCGAATTAACAGACAGGATTTGGGCATGCGTTTCTGAATAATGTTCATGCAATGACATAAAGCAAGCCTAAAAAACATTATTCCGCGGAAGAAAATTGGTTGCTAAGAGACTGCGGAACCCAAAGACCCTGGCACTTTGAATCCGTTGGGATCAGTATTATATCCCAATCTGTTTGACTGGCAACCGTCATAACAGCAACACTCGGGTCCGGCAACTGCGGTGGCACTCTCTGAGTCAACCACCGAATGTTTGCCCCAGTCTGAATCTCTTGTAACACTAGATAGACAAGAGAACGTGTAAATCGAGCAATTCATGGATTGCTGAAAAGTTGCCGTCGAAGAGAAGCTTCTCCGAGAACGAAGCGACTCTAAGAGAGTTCTTAACCTTACTATCCACGCGTGTGGATGTAGCTAGGGCTGCGACACGTCTAACCAACTCCAATCAGCCACTGAAGGGTGGAGTTATACGTGAACAAACTACTGCCCTCAAAAGAAATTACATTGAGAATAATATCCCGTAAATCTTTTCTTGAAGACGTAATGATAACGCCTCAGTAAGGCGGATTACGTATGATAAAGAGTCTAAGTTAATTCTACTATACATCATGTCGTTTCCAACACTGAAGTTGGAAAAGACATAAACGGCGAAAAAGAATATTTCCAGTCTTAAACCACACCATCTAGACGCATATGAACTCTCGGTATGCCCTGCTCTGCCAAAATAAACTATTCGTATAAATGATAAAACGGCAGAAATGAGCAACGCGGACAAGAAACTAAACTATCATGCTTGGTAGCAGGCTTGTATGCATATATAGCGTCGAAAAATAAAACACATGTTGTAATGACATTATTGGACTGCGTCGGTAAGTCAGGGACAATGTCCCTGAACCGATCAAAAAATCCGAGTCCAATGACGCTATAAGTCTCTTATCCAAGATCGCAGCAATGAAGTCCGAAATAACAATCACTGGAAGATAATGCCAGAAGATATGAAAGGCAGCTTCCGATACTACTAAAGGGAAAACTCGAAAACTTTCGAATCCCTTTCGCCATCCTGTCGGACCCTATAAAGCGTTCGGTCGTCCGTACCTGATGCAACCGTGGACCGCACCGACCCAGCGCCGTCGGATAATTCCTGATTCGACCAAGAAACTGTCAATTGCTGGGATGCTGCGAAACAACTGTGCTAACTCGGATAGCACGTCCGTCACTGAGGCCTGAGGAGAAGCGGTCCTACAATGCATTGCCGCTGGAAGCTCCGTGATCGTTACCCCGTGCATACTACCAATATGCGAGCGAACAGAGTGTACAGGCCTCGTGTCCCTTGGCTACCGGATGGCGCGACCTATTCGCCGTGGAATCACTGAATGACGAAACTGATCGGATACTCGAGGTCACGTAGCCAATGTGCGGTCGTGTGCCCTGCTGTGAGGATGAGGAAGCATTAAGGACAGCCTCTAGGACTGTCAATATAACGGAGCGTCCCGACCGACAGACATATGCTCCGAATGTAAAATATCTGAACCACAACATGCGGTCCCCTATGTTGTTGGACAAGAGAGGGACCTCTCTCGCTCACAGCCCGGACGGACCTGGACAAGCCAGGAACCGGACTAACAGGCTTCCTCCGATCTGTCCTCAATCTGCCGTCACTGGGTGAGTACTAAAGTAAATAAAGTGCTCGCATCACCCAAATCTCCTTCCTAGACCGCAACGGACGAACCCGGCAGCCGAACCATTCGATGAATGTACGCTACACCGGGTGAGCTAGCGAATGTCACTCCGTAGGCGATAGACATATTCCATGAGCACTTATTGCCGCTAGCTCTTCATTAACTATGACGACAGAGGCACACTTTTCAAAGACATCTCCGTAACTTTGCGAACAAGAAACCAGAAATGCTTGGTTATAGCAAGCATAAAATAATAATATATACAAGAAACCAGAAATGCTTGGTTATAGCAAGCATAAAATAATAATATATATAGCGTCGTTCAATAATTCGAAAGTTTGTGTGACATTATTGGACTATGTCGGAACTGAGGGACGATGTCCCTGAACCGAACCAAAAATTTCTAAGTCCACCGACGCTATCAGTTTCTTATCCGGCATCGCAGCATTCTGGTCCGACGAAAGAAGCTGTAGAAGACCAAGTCAGATGACATACACAACAGCATATGTTGTTCCGAAAGGGAAAGCTCGAAATCCTCCAAATCCCTTTCGGTATCCCGTCGGACCGGATGAAATTTTCGGACGTCCGTATCCGCTTCCGCGGAGCGTCCCAACCCAGCATCGTCAGATAAAAAATATGCGACAGATTCAGTTGATGCTGGGATGCTGCGATAAACTGTGCTATTTAGGAAAGCACGTCCGTTCCCGAGGCCTGTGCAGTAGCGGTCTTACGATGCATTGCCGCCAGAAGCTCCGTGTACGTTGACTCCCGCACACTTCCTATGCGAACGTCCGGAGTCTGCAGGCCTCGTGTCCCTGGCTACCGGATGGTGTGACCTGGTCGCCGATGAATCTCTGACTGGCGAAGCTGACTGGATATCCGTGGTCACGTAGCCAAGAGCGGTCGTGTGCGCAACTATGAGAATGAGGAAGCCTTATTGACAGTCTACTCCGGACTGACTATATGTCGGAGCGTCCCGAGCAACGGACGTATGCTCCTAATGCAAAACATTTTGTACCACAACATCTGGTGCCAGATGTTGTTGAACGAGAGAGGGGCCTCTCTCGCTTGCCGTCCGGATGGACCGGAACGAGCTATGAACCGGACTAAAAGGCTTCCTCCGTTCTCCCTCCGATCCGCTGTCACTGGGTGTGCATTAGGTTGATTTATAGTGCTCGCATCGCCCCAAAATTCCTTCTAGACCGCAACGGACGAACCCGGCTGCCGAACCATTCGGTGAATGGACGCTACACCGGGCGAGCTAGCGGACGTCAAAGGCCGTCGAACCTACTAGGGTCCTCTTAGGCAATTGGCGTATTTACATAAGCACTTTTCCGCTAGCCCTTCATTAATTGTGACGACGGAGGCACACTGTTGGAAGACATCACAGATACATCACCCTAATCTTGATCGTCTGAAATAGAAATTGATAAAGTAGAGTGACCCTGCGGGGAAAGGACCGGAGTGTCCAATTCCCCAATAACATACCGTGACATACGCTTCCCATATGGTCATCGAAATCATACGATACAGAACAGGAGTTAATGCGAGTACACTGACCACATATAGAATGATTATAAAGCCAGAGGAAGACTTCCTCTTATTACAATTGATCAATATCCTTTCAATGTGAAAAGAAAACAAGTCCTGGTACTCGCACTAACCCCTGGCAATCAAAATACATAATAATAATATGATCCATTAATATAGAAAAAATAATTGAAATCAAAATATTTTGAAAAAATATTTTTTCAGAACAGCCCAAGTTTCTGAAAAGTAACGTTGAGCCCCAATGGCCAGCATTTAACTAGAACTATCACTGAAGGTGATTAGTACCCCCGCTTTGGGTTTTTCGAGGAATGCACTTCTGATCATGTAGGCGAAGGCCATAAGGAAATGTATACATAAAGATCATTTTTTGTTGTTGAAATTTGTATTTGCATGTGGCCTTCCACAGAACAGCACTGAATACTTAAAGAGCCCACACATATATGGTTTACATTTGGAAAAACACATTTACAATGTGCAACATGTATTCAAAATCGGTTCATTAATGTAGGAGAGAGTTGCACACACAAGAATCCCATTTGAAAACCCATAATAAATCCAAGTTAAAGGGAGATAACCTGGTTAAAATTGTCGCAGATCAAAAATTTGGGAATATGCGTTTGTTCACTTAGTTGTGATAATGTTTGAAAGGTTTCGTCAAAATTGATTGATAAATGTAGGAGGAGTTGCACGCACAAGAATTTCATGTAGAAACCCATAACAAATCTAAGTTAAAGGGAGATAACCTAGTTAAAATAGCCACAGCTCAAAAATTTTGGAATATGCGCATGTTCACTTAGTAGTGATGATGTCTGTAAACTTTCGTCCAAATTGATTGATAAATGTAGGAGGAGTTGCGCACACAAGAATTTCATGCAGAAACCCATATTAAATCAAAGTTCAAGAGAGATAACCTGGTTAAAATTGTCGCAGATCAAAAAGTTTGGAATATGCACATGTTCACTTAGTAGAGATGATGTTTGAAAGGTTTCATCAAAATCGGTTCATTAATGTAGGAGGAGTTGCGCACACAAGAATTTGTTTGAACGGAAAGACATAATAAATCTAAGTCAAAGGGAGATAACCTGGTTAAAATTGTCGCAGATCAAAAATCTTGGAATATGCGCATGTTCACTTAGTAGTGATGATGTCTGAAAAGTTTTGTCCAAATTGATTCATAAATGTAGGAGGAGTTGCGCACACAAGAATTTCATGTAGAAACCCATATTAAATCAAAGTTCAAGAGAGATAACCTGGTTAAAATTGTCGCAGATTAAAAAGTTTGGAATATGCACATGTTCACTTAGTAGAGATGATGTTTGAAAGGTTTCATCAAAATCGGTTCATTAATGTAGGAGGAGTTGCGCACACAAGAATTTGTTCGGATGAAAAGACACAATAAATCTAAGTCAAAGGGAGATAACCTGGTTAAAATTGTCGCAGATCAAAAATCTTGGAATATGCGCATGTTCACTTAGTAGTGATGATGTCTGAAAAGTTTTGTCCAAATTGATTGATAAATGTAGGAGGAATTGCACGCACAAGAATTTCATGTAGAAACCCATAATAAATCTAAGTTAAAGGGAGATAACCTAGTTAAAATTGCCACAGCTCAAAAATTTTGGAATATGCGCATGTTCACTTAGTAGTGATGATGTCTGTAAACTTTCGTCCAAATTGACTGATAAATGTAGGAGGAGTTGCACACACAAGAATTTCATGCAGAAACCCATATTAAATCAAAGTTCAAGAGAGATAACCTGGTTAAAATTGTCGCAGATCAAAAAGTTTGGAATATGCACATGTTCACTTAGTAGAGATGATGTTTGAAAGGTTTCATCAAAATCGGTTCATTAATGTAGGAGGAGTTGCGCACACAAGAATTTGTTCGAACGGAAAGACATAATAAATCTAAGTCAAAGGGAGATAACCTGGTTAAAATTGTCGCAGATCAAAAATCTTGGAATATGCGCATGTTCACTTAGTAGTGATGATGACTGAAAAGTTTTGTCCAAATTGATTGATAAATGTAGGAGGAGTTGCGCACACAAGAATTTCATGTAGAAACCCATATTAAATCAAAGTTCAAGAGAGATAACCTGGTTAAAATTGTCGCAGATTAAAAAGTTTGGAATATGCACATGTTCACTTAGTAGAGATGATGTTTGAAAGGTTTCATCAAAATCGGTTCATTAATGTAGGAGGAGTTGCGCACACAAGAATTTGTTCGGATGGAAAGACACAATAAATCTAAGTCAAAGGGAGATAACCTGGTTAAAATTGTCGCAGATCAAAAATCTTGGAATATGCGCATGTTCACTTAGTAGTGATGATGTCTGAAAAGTTTTGTCCAAATTGATTGAGAAATGTAGGAGGAGTTGCGCACACAAGAATTTCATGTCCTGAAAGATGTACGGACGGATGGACGGACGGACGGACGGACGGACAGACAGGGCGATTCCTATATAGCCCCCACTTCTTCGAAGCGGGGGTATAAAAAATACTTCAGTCTCTTTGGAGTAATTCTCCTTTAGTTCCCTAGTCTGGCTTATCCATCCAGTCTGAATGTTATGATTACATACACGATTAGTCGTAGTTTTCACAATTTGCTGCTGTTTGGGGGGGGGGGGGGGGGAGGGGGGGAGATAATTTAGGTGGCATAATTTTCTCATATCTATCCTATCTTTAACCAGCACAGCTGCGCTGCTTGATCCGGTTATCCACTGGCCCACATCACTGTGTAGAACTTCCAAGTTCCTCACTTCTGTTTGATTTAAAGTGATCACATCCATCCCATTTGTTATACTTGAAAACCCCACCATCTACCAAACGGTTTTTCCAATGAACACCTGATTAAGGCTATTACTTTCAAGTTGTTTTAACTGATTGAATATCCCTTTCCCCTTTGTCTTAAGTTTATTTGTGTGGTTTCTGTATATGCCTCCACCTGTAACACATAAAGTCACTCCCAAGTATTCATATTCTCCCATTTCCCCCACTGTTATATCCTTGCTTTCCTTTTCGCCAATAGAGAATGCGTTTGGGAAATGCCAGGTAAATAACAACTACTGCAATGTCAATGCAGATAATCTAGAAATCTGATTTCGCATAGCAGCAGAACGATTTATCAAATCTCCAGATTATCTGCATTGACACTGCATATAACATAATTTTTAAAACAGTTTACCCTCAGAATCACATTTTTTTGCTTCCACTGATTTGGAGTTTAAGAGAGGTATTAATCATACCGATTTAGTGTATATAATACGATGACAGTGTTTGTGTTTGGAACCATTTAAACGAGTAGTGATGAAATTCCAATTTTCGTACATTTTATTAACTTTTTCACAATTTTCACCCCAAAATCACACATTTTCTTGTGTTCAGTAATTGGAATTTCAAGTATAGTATTGTACACGGTTATTTTGATCTAAGTACCATGGAAATGATTGTTGTTTGAATTCTTTTAATGAGTATTGATCAAATTCCAATTTTCTCTGATTTTACTGAATTTTTCAATGTTTTTACCCCAAAATAACCATTTTCCAGTGATGGGATTAATGGGGAGTTTTTATATGTGTTTTTGCATACTAATTCCTGTCCAAAAATAATACAAACATTTGTATAGCAATTTCTTGGTGGTTGGGGTATAATTTGACTTGATTGACTGGACTACTGTTCTTTGTAGTTTTGGAAATATGGGCATTTGAATTTTTTTCTATTTTTAGTTCCTGAGGTTCCCAGAGGGACATGAAAATATTTTTCCCTCATAAATCAAGTACATGTCCCCAATTCCTACTGCATACCAAATTTGCTTCAAATTGCCCAATTGGTTCTGAAAATAATAATTTGGGGCGGAGCCAAAAATACTGCCCTTTCCACCATGAGCCCAAATATTGCTCGAGAAACTTTCTTGAAAAACATCTGCATTTTAAACTCATAAGGATGATGCATATCAAATTTCAAAGCATTGTTACTGGCGGTTTATGAGAGGAAGATTTTTAAAGAATTTGGGGCTTTTGGAGCACTGCTATCATCCATCAGGCTTAGCTACTTCTATCAAACAAATCTGAAGGGGTACTCTCCATGATAGTTTGAACCACATTTGGATAAGTTTGGTCCAGTGGTTCTGAAGAGGAAGAATGGTATGGAAAGCTAATGGTCAATGGATGACAAGTGATGACAATAGCTCATGCTGACTTTTAGTCAGTTCAGCTATTAAATTTATTTTTACAGTGAATAAAATAATATTCTTACTGTTTAGAATATTCAGTATAGTTGGAACTTGTAAAAGCAATAATCGATTCAGTTCATCTTTTCTGGACATGCTCAAGTCTTCTCTCGGGGATGCAAGTTCTTCTGAGGCAGTCTGGAGCAAAATTATCCCCAGCATTGCAGTTTCAGATTGTTGTACCAACTGAAAAACAAAATTCCTGAATAATATGCAGTTGAACAAGATGGCAAGGTCTAAGTGAAATGCACACAACAGTAAATCAAAGTGTGTTAACTATCAGATCTTATTGTGAAAAATGGGAAACAGAGTGAGTATGTGGACAATATTGGCTTCCTTTCTGAAACTATCAAGCAAGTGTGCTATGCACTTTTGGACTTGGATTAATTTGATTAGTTTTAACATTGTTGTATTGACATTTTTGTAATGACAATATGACATATTTTTCAGTCTAAAAACCTTCTAAATGGGGATGTCCTCTTTTCCATATGCCCCTATTTGGTTTAGGCTTAACATAGTATCGAAAAATGGTCAATGATCTGAAACAGAACTCTCTTGTGAAAAAGATCCTGATTAGAATGCCACGTTGAAATGGAGTGAAATACCTGACAATGGATACAAATATGACAAAATGACTGGAGACCTTTCAGTTTGATGTGTGTCCAGTTACTACACAAATGCAAACAAGTGCTTTGCTGCAGCTATTCTTTCGAGTTAGGTCAAAGAACACTCCAACCTACTGATGTCCCCCAAAATAGTTAGGTAATTTTCCTCTTATCTTGGGACGTATAGCCTGGTAACTGATTCCACAACTGCTGCTGAATAAAATGTTGAAATATTAGGGGAAATTCAGGATAGTGTCGTGGTGTCATTAAGACTACAAAAATGTACATCAATATGTTTGTGTTAAACCATATACTCCCACCTTTACTTATTGTGTAATGTACTTATTTTTATGCCTTTAATAATGTATTTTGATATTTTAAATCAGTAATTAGATTTCATGCCTACTTTAAAAAGAGATTGAGAAGAAACACACTGAGTATCTCCAGTATGTGTGTGTTTGTATCGAAGGACACAATGTTTCGAGGAATTTAGAATTTTGGTTTCTGATCCTCGCTACAAGTCAAACCCACATCAGCACCACCTGGCAATCAGGTGTCCAAAACCTAAACCACAAGACTATTGCAAAGTGGCAAAGCAATGACAGGAATCTAGTATATAACTGAAGTTCTCACAATTACTCAGTTCAATTACCGTCTGGCTGCTAGAGAAAAGTGTGAAACACGCTGCACGCAGTGGTACATGAGCAATGCCCGGCATGGCTAAATACGCCCATTGAGCAATTTGAGTTGTAGCAATTTTTCTTCCGAGAGCAGTGAAAAATCCAAATCCACCTGGCGATAACTTTGAAAGGGTTAAACGGATGAGCCTCCAAAGCACAGGTGCACAGGTTTCTACTGTGGTTATTTATTTGTTTGGAGATGATCAGTTAAAACACAACTGAGAAAACCACCGGACAATAAAAAAAAAACATCTGAAAAAATTTCCAGACAAAATTATAAGCCTGCTTTTTCAAGTCAAAAAGTGGCATAATTCTGTGAAAAATAATCTGACTGGAACTACAATCGCAGGTGCACACATTCCCATGGTGGTGAACATTCATACCAAGTTTTGAGCAGATTGGTCCATAAACGTCCGAGAAAATCTCTAGACAAAATTATGGCTATCGACGGACAAATGGACGGACAGACAAGGTGATTCCAGTATACCCCACTTCCCCACAACTCGTTGCGGGGGGTATAAAAATACAAAAATGTGTGGAAGGACAAGGGTAACAGTACAAAGTAAACCTGTATTAAAAGTTCATTGGGAAGGAGATAAAACTGGCCTTTTAGACAGGTCACTGGTTAATTAGGGTGAATAATAAATATGTTTGATTACACATGCCCTTTGCAGTTAATGAGATACCATAAGAAATGTTTTATCACTTTACCATTTTGTCACATTTCAAGGGGCATTACTCTGGAATGGTAAATGCCATTTTTTAAATCAAACTTGACCTACATTTTATGGTATATAGTAATGTTGCAAAATTATAAGGTCACACATCAAAGCGAACTAGGGATTAGTGCTGAAACGGTTAGTATATTTTGTAACTGGTAGCCGTTTGCTATTATTCAAATAATTACTGATTAACCGCTACATTTACGTCAAAGTTAATTTGAAGAACGGTTTACGCTGTTTTTCCACTGTAAACAAGTGACTATACTCTATACAGCAGATTCAGAATTTCATATTACGATACCCCACCCTCATTCATTTTTACACACGTTCTTTCTGGCATTATTTGGCACATTAAGTGATTCTTATTCAAGCCTTACAATATGTTAACTATATAATACAACTGGAAAAATGTAAATTAATACAAAGTTTGCGAAGTCCTAGTTGAATATTTTCAACCTATAAAAAGGCTGTATTGTTTGTTTGTTGGTGGTTAACGTCACATATTTATGCACAATGGCTAATCGTGACACAACATGGCGATGAAGTCAAGTTTAGTCAATCGTTTATCAACATGTTGCCCATTTTAGAGGACTTTCACCCCAAGCATTGGTGACTGGGTCCTATTTTACTAGTAAAGCGGAACTGGTTTACCGCAGTAAACAAGTGCTGCTTACGTCCCGGGGTTCCCACGGGGAAAAAGGCTGTATAAAATACCGAACAGCTGTACCGCTGTTATCATTGTCGTATTCAGTCATATATTTATGTGATTTTACAGAATTAAATAAACTTATAAATATATATAATGTGTTGTTTTTTTATTTGATCGCAATGGTATCAAAACAGTGCAAAATATACCTTGATATATGCAGCTTAATATGTACATGGGAATTTCCTCATGTCATACATTGATGGCATTTCAGATTGTCAGTGTCCAATCAGTCAATGGGTATTTAATTATTTAGCATGTGAATGAAACACATGGTTTGATTAGCTGAATTCCTTTAATACGAGTTTACACAAAGGAGCATCTAGGCATGTTCCTTTGTATAAAAGGCAATCTAATTACCCAGAATCTTTGGTTAGAATTACCACAAACAACCTGACAAATTATACTAGTTTGGATTCCTTAAGAATCCTCATTTTAATAGGAGTACATAATGCTATTGGACCATAAAGGCTTCTAATATCACCTAGAGGCTTATAAAACTAGCACATAGTGGTATAAGATGCGTTCCTTTGTATAAGAGTCAATTTAATTACCAGAATTACCAGAAACAACTCGACAATTGTGTTACTAGTTCGGATTCCTTCGGAATCCCCTGCTTCTGCCTATCCTAGTCTATTCCATAGATTATTATTCTTTCCATTCCTTGGTCTGTCCTGTTGTGACTTCCCCAATCTCCCTATAAAGTATTCTGACTTTCCTACTGTCTTTTTCATATCATACCATGCTTTAGACTATATCGCATATCTCCTGTTCTGTAATTCAATTAATATGAAATTCAGGCAAACCTAAACGCGAGCGAAAGTGATGCATTAGGCCTAAAGTGCTGTAGGCCTACATTGACTTGTAAAGAATTGGGGACAACCAAATTTCGAGATAACTATTTTTATCTGCGTTTTGATTGGAAGATATTATTTTCCAGTGCTCTGATTGAAAGATAAGTTTATCATTGCTTTGATTGGAAGATATATTTATGGCGTCGTTGTTTTCTGGAATTTATCCGTGGAGTTACGGAAATTGCTGCGTTCATTTTTATTTTTTCACAAATAGCGTGTAGCATTTATTGTTACTATTACCAACTGTTGGTAGCCGCAACAAGACAATACAGCAGTGCTGTGCAAAACTAAAGGATGGTCACCAAAGGGTGGCTGATTCCCCCGAAAAAAACCTTGATAGCCATTCCAACCTTATTCGCGACACACCCTCTGGTTGTGGGCAATAATAATACCAAGTATCATTAATATCCTTGAAGGCTGTAAGAAGTTATGGAGTGGACACGAATTCCGTCTATGCCCGGACGGACAGACGGACAGACAGACAGATGGACAGACGACGACGTCACGGCTAGATTCCCCCGAATTTTTTTCGGGGGAATAAAAAGGACAATGATAATATGCCAATGCAGTTTTACTGAAAAGACCATCTTTAAAATAATAGGACTGAGTATCACAAATGTAGTTTCATGATTCGGACCATATTTTTATAAAGGATATTTCGGCCCAGATGTATGGACGATTCGGACCATATTTCTGGCCGATTCGGACCAGATTATTGGACGATTCGGATCATGTTTGTGGACGATTTGGACCAGGTTTCTGGGCGATTTGCCCAACAGACACACAAACTACACGAGGCAGCATGACATACACACTTCACAAGACAGCACAGACTTGTCTTTTGAATTAAGTAGGCCTAGAGCTTTATGTGCCAATTTCAGTGAGCCATTTTCATTAATTTCACTGAAAAAATACCGACGTACTGGTATTGTTTGTCGTTATCACAACAGATAATTCTGAGAGTAATTATGAAACAGCTAATCCTGTGCTTTTGGGTCATGTCAGGGAAGAGGAAAAAATATGTGATGTCAACTTTGACCTGCCTGTTTTTATTTGCAATGCATTTTTGGTCTGTATACCGAATTTGTTTAAAATCGGCCCAGTAGTTATCCCATTGCTAGGGAAGTCACGTGACATTAACATTGGCCTGTCTGTTTTCATTTGTAATGCATTTTGGGTCCGTATACCGAATTTGGTCAAAATCGGCCCAGTAATTAGCCCGTTGCTAAGGGGGAGCTCTGGTTGCTAGGGAAGTCACGTGACGTCAACATTGACCTGTCTGTTTTTATTTGCAATGCATTTTGGGTCCGTGTACCGAATTTGGTCCAAAAAGGCTAGCTAGTTAGCCCGTTGCTAAGGAGGTGCTCTGGTTGCTAGGGATGTCACGTGACGTCAACATTGATCTGTCTGTTTTCATTTGCAATGCATTTTGGATCCGTATACCAAATTTGGTCAAAATCGCCCCAGTAGTTAGCCCGTTGTTAAGGGGTGCTCTGGTTGTTAGGGGAGTCACGAGACGTAAACTTTGATCTGTCTGTTTTCATTTGCAATGCATTTTAGATCCTTATACCGAATTTGGTCAAAATCGGCCCAGCAGTTAGCCCGTTGCTAAGGGGGCGCTCTGGTTGCTAGAGAAGTTATGTGACATCAACATTGATCTGTCTGTTTTCATCTGCAATGCATTTTGGGTCCATTTTCCGAATTTGGTCAAAATCGGCCCAGTAGTTAGCCCATTGCTAAGGGGGCACTCTGGTTGCTAGGGAAGTCACATGATGTCATCATTGAAATCTCTGTTTTCATTTGCAATGCATTCTGGGTCTGTATACCGAAATTGGTCCAAATCGGCCCAGTGGTTAGCCAATTGCTAAGGGCACGCTCTGGTTGCTAGGGAGGTAACGAGACATCAACATTGATCTGTCTGTTTTTATTTGCAATGCAGTTTGGGTCCATATACCGAATTTGGTCAAAATCGGCTCAGTAGTTAGCCCGTTGCTAAGGGGGCACTCTAGTTGCTAGGGAAATCATGTGACGACACCATTGAGCTGTCTGTTTTTATTTGCAATGCATGTTGGGTCCATGTATCAAAATTGGCCCAGTAGTTTGCCCGTAGCTAGGGGCGTGCTTTACTTGCTATGGACGTCACGTGACATAATCAGTGACCCATTAGCCCCCCCCCCCCACCCCCTCACCCAATGTATTAAGGGTCCCTTGACCCAATGAGGGTAAAAGCAATGGTGGAGAGCCATCACTTGTTCTAGCGTCCGAGTAGCCTTGAAAAAATGTAACCTCATTTGTCCCCTGTTCCTTTGGGAATAATCCCTAAAAGTTTCTTCAATTGCGAATGTCAATTTCCGCCATGCGCAAACATTGTCAGCATCCTTGTGTACCACTTTCGTTGGAAAAATTTTGAAGTTGCTGCCTTTGAGCTGAGCTTGGCTTTGAGTTCATACAAATGGTACATACGTGTTGCCTAATAGCTTATGAAGCAAGCAATCCTTTGGATCGCTTGCATGCGAACCTGTGGGTCGCTTTCGCTCGCTATAAACAACCACTCAAATTAAAGAACAGGTGAAGGAGCAAATTTACAGGGTTAGCATTAGTTGTAGATAGGTGCTCCATCCACGAGCAGTACATCTTAGTACACAACGCAACCATGCCGCCACGTGGGCAATGGGGTGAAGTGTTTTGCCCAAGGACACAATGCGGTTGCCGCAGGTGGGATTCGAACCGAGGACCTCTCGGCTTGCAGCTTGCACCCCTACCAAATGAGCTGCCGCACCCCCATGCAACGTTTTTGCATCCAACATGGATTACTTATCGAAAATTCAAGCTCTAAAGTATGTTTCAGCCAGAATAACGGCTTTTACTTCCATTTTGCCAAATTTATCAGCAAGAGATCCAAAACAAAATTCCCCTCGAGTCAAGCGCAAAAACTTCTCTCACAAAACTATGAGTGGATTTTGGGTGATATAAAGGAAGGTACCTGTTATTGAAAAAAAAGTAGGATTCGTGGGGAATCTTTATCAAATAAAGTCGTTTTGGGTGGTTTGGGTGGATTGTCGGGTCTCTTTGGGTAATCAGATTTACTCCTATTCAAACAAACATACCCTCCAAAGATACCCATCTTGTTGTAGGACATTCAGGCTCATAGCAATCACATGCTACCATAGAAATCAAGATGGCGGCCTCCAGTAGTCAAAATGGCCAACAGATATACATATCACCCTAACAACACGAGCCTCACATGCGCACTAAGACCACATATCACTATGGAGATGACGCCACAAGATGGCTGCTCAAGCAGGCTACCATAACAACCAAACATGACGTAACTGGGTGACATGACAACGACGTCACTTCCTAGGTCCCCCACTAGGTCCTCCAAAGTGGCATAATCCCCACATCTACTACTAACACCACTGAATAAGGCAAAGTGGCCGAAAGCTCCAGTTACTGATTAATTTTATTATATAAAATCTCACACTATCTACCTACCCAGTGAAAAATGTGGGCAGGCTGAAAGCGAACATATAGTTTATTAAGTGGCCAAAAAGCCCTCGGGGATTGATTTTTTTACAGTTTTCCTGGGGATGCTCCCCGCCCGCCAATAGAAGGGCGACACTCCCTCCTATAATTCTATTAGCATCCCACCTTAGGCCTTCAGCATATATGGGGCCCCTTGATTAAAACTCTTGAGCCACCACTGGACCCAGTGGAAGTAATGCAGGCATGTTGAAATATTAGACAGTCGAGATAATTCATAGCTTAGGGTTTTTAAAAATTTCATTGTAATTAACTGCAGTGTAGGAAGAGGTTTGTAGGGAACTATCCAAACGGTATGTCAAACTTAGAAGTAGAGACAACCCAAGGTAAAAAAAAAAACATCAGAGAAAGAGTCATGGGGATTGTAACCGAAATTGGCGAGAGAAGGTCAAAAGAAAGAGGTCTTTGTGTGGCCTGCATGACAAAGAGAAGACAGGTTTTGAAGAGTACCTTGACGATGGCACCTTTGTGAAGGGGGGGGCAGTCACTGTTGCTCAAGCTGAGGTCGCGATCACTAGAGATTAGGGGGGGAATTGGGAAAGATGGTGGAAAAGGTGAGCCAAATGTGTAACTTGGGCGTAGTGGTGACCTTGGAATACGTTTTATTAGAACGTCCAAAATCCCAGTCTACCAGACAAAAATTCACTGGGCATAGTATAATTAGGTTGTGGGTAGTGATGAGCCAATTATCGGTACGGGTTATTGGTATCGGCTGATAAATGGCTTATCGGCCGGGTATCAGTATCGGCAAAAAATGCCAATTCTGCCGATATTGGCAGCCGATATGTTTTTTTTCCAAATCAAGTTCTGGATACACATTACATGTAGCACATAGGCACATGCTGGATGTGCCGATATTTGCATGTTTGCTAGTGCACAATGTGCGGGCATCATATGCAGCACATAGGCACATACAGGAATTTGAGGATACTGGTGACATGGTGATGTACTACTTGAAGATACCTTTTGAGGATACCTTTTGAATATACTTGTTGAGGATACCTTTTGAAGAATACCTTTTGCAGGATATTTATTTGAAGATAATTATGGCTCCTAATCCTATTCAGCTCCCATCTTCAAAACCACCCCTATATCCTCCATAGCTTCAAGACTGCCACTGCTGACTTGGCCATAGTCACCAATCATGATCAGTTTGCATTATATTCAAGTTTAGTATGGTGTTCTACTAGCCTTGCAGCCTTGTACCATTGTTGCTGTGTATTATTACTATTGGCTACCACTATTCTATCCTGCACTAGATTGTCTCAACCATTACTAACTTGTGGTACTACTATGGTTCTTAGTACACTACTGCTGCTATGGGTCTCAATTCATATCACTATCAAAGTTGTATTCCACTATTGCTTGCTCGATCAACTCGTATCTTAACAAGCAAATGAGCTATCAAGCGATTGCTTAAATGAGTGACTCCACATACTGCTCTTCGACTCATTTTGGTAAAAGGGATTCTATGGGGATTCTGTAACAGGGATTCCATAGGTGGTATTCCATAAGTGGGACGCCAAGCTCCTATACAGCTCCAGGTAATCTTACCATCCACTTCCATCTTGTCTTCAGCTGTCTGTCCTATGATTTGCCTCTATTGTTGTCACCTAATACTATAGTCTTCTATCACCCTTACAGCTTTGTACCATTGCTATAGACTTGCAGCAGTACTTCATACTTCCTAGCTATGCCTGATCCTGTCTTGACTCTGCCCTAGGTCAGGTCTTTGACTGCCGCAACTAGATTGCTCCATTCACCTTAGCCTTATCAGTCTATACAATGTGTAGACCTTGTGCAAGCTAGGGTGCCTTACATATAAGAAAATATAGAACCTTAGTGAGCACGCTCACATACCCCACGCGCCCCGATATTTCAAGCTCTAATCATTTTTTAAAAATAAACATAGATTCTAGGAATACTGCAGAAAACAGTGTTCTGTAGTTTCAACGGTATTGAAAGAATTCAAGCAAAGAAAAAGCCTGGAAAACTGTAATTTTGATGAACTTTTCAAAGTTTTTGGGGCCGTAATTTTGGTAAAAATCAGTGGAGCAGAACAAAACCCAAACTTGTTCTGTAGGCCACCATGTTAGACTAACATATCAAAAATCAGCTCAATATCTGGAAGCATGTAGGAAAAAAGTCCGGAAAACTGTAATTTTGATGAACTTTTCAAAGTTCAAGGGCCGTAATTTCGGTAAAAATCAGTGGAGCGGAACAAAATGCAAACTTGATCTGTAGGCCACCATGTCAGACTAACATACCAAACATCAGCTCAATATCAGGAAGCATGTAGAAAAAAAGTCCGGAAAACTGTAATTTTAATGCATATTTCAGAGCCCAAGAGTCGTAATTTCGGTAAAAATCAGTGGAGCGGAACAAAACGCAAACTTGTTCTGTAGGCCACCATGTTAGACTAACATACCAAAAATTATCTCAATATCTGGAAGCGTGTAGGAAAAAAGTCTGCAAAACTGTAATTTTGATGAACTTTTCAAAGTTCAAGGGCCGTAATTTTGGTAAAAATCAGTGGAGCGGAACAAAATGCAAACTTGATCTGTAGGCCACCATGTTAGACTAACATACCCAAAAACAGCTCAATATCTGGAAGTGTGTAGAAAAAAAGTCCGGAAAACTGTAATTTTGATGAACTTTTCAAAGTTCAAGGGCCGTAATTTCGGTAAAAATCAGTGGAGCGGAACAAAATGCAAACCTGATCTGTAGGCCACCATGTTAGACTAACATACCAAAAATCAGCTCAATATCTGGAAGCGTGTAGAAAAAAAGTCCGGAAAACTGTAATTTTGATGAATTTTTCAGAGTCCAATGGCCGTAATTTCGGTAAATCAGTGGAGCGGAAAAAAATGCAAACTTGATCTGTAGGCCACCATGTTAGACTCACACCAAAAATCAGCTCAATATCTGGAAGCGTGTAGAAAAAAAGTCCGGAAAACTGTAATTTTGATGAATTTTTCAGCGTCCAAGGGCCATAATTTCGGTAAAAATCAGTGGAGCGGAAAAAAATGCAACTTGATCTGTAGGCCACCATGTTAGACTCACATACCAAAAATCAGCTCAATATCTGGAAGCGTGTAGAAAAAAAGTTCGGAAAACAAATAGGACTGACGGACGGACCAGTCAAAAACATTATACCCCAGCAACTTCGTTGCTTGGGGTATAACTATGTTGATCATACTGAGATGTGCTGATGTGTAAATACACAATGTGTACACCATGCATGCAGCACCTTGGCACACTCTGGATGTGCCGATAGGAACTGTGTGCTTGTGCACAATGTGTGCACAACACATGCACCACATAGGCACATATAATGAAAAAGGGATTCTAGAAGTGTAGTCGGATACTAGAAAGGGATTCCATAGAACGTTTCTCCAGGTGTTTAAGCACATGTCTACATAATTTGTAGACATATGCTTAAACACCTGGAGAAACATAAGGTATTAACTACACTGAACCATGGATTCAGGTCTGGATACTCATGTGAAACCCAGCTCGCCACCACCATACACGACATGCTCCAATCCTTCGACAAGGAGAAACAAGTGGACATTGCAATCCCTGACTTCTCAAAGGCTTTCGATACAGTACCCCATGATAGGCTGCTGCATAAAATCGATCAGTACGGGATAAGAGGAGAAATCCACAAGTGGCTCACCACCTTTCTAACAGAAAGAAAAATGAAAGTCCAACTCGAAGGGGAATATTCAGAAGAAGCACCTGTAGATTCCAGAGAACTCCAAGGAACAGTCCTAGGACCCATCCTTTTTTCTATGCCACATAAATGACCTTCCAAGTACAGTAACATCATCAGTTAGACTCTTTGCAGATGAATGCCTGTTCTGTAGAGATATAAACACAAGCAAAGACCATGACACGCTGCAAAGAGACTTCAAACAATTGGAAAACTGGGCTTCCGATTGGGGCATGCGATTCAACACAAAGAAATGCTACATACAAAGTCTAAGAAGAAAAGTCACAGGTTCTATACCCTTAACAACCTTATACTAGAGCAAGTAATATCAAACCCGTACGTAGGTCTACAAATATCCGAGGAGCTAAAATGGAAAGAACATATAAACAACATCAGCAAAAAGGCCAGTTCAACCCTTGAGTTCCTCTGCAGAAATCTCCAACACTGCCCAAGAGAATGTCGCAAAAACAGCATACATCGCACTTGTCAGATCTATCATGGAATATGGGGCAATCATCTGGGACACCTACACTAATGAAAGTGTCAATGACACTGTAGCTTAACTTGTCTGTGTGTTGTGTTTGATGAAAAGGATAATGTTCAATGTTTATGAAAGGATTATGAAATAAGACAAGAATTGTGATAATTGAGAATATGTTAATTTCTGTTCCCTGTATGCTATGTTTTCAATAAAAAATAATATGAGGTGTAAACTGTACTAAAGCATTGAGGGGTGGGTTAATGTGGCCCTCACAGTTAATGTATGTGGCCCACACAGTTTATGTATGTCAACGAAAGTTACCAAGTTACACTGAAATTTTTCCAAAACGAGTCATCATATCAGGTTACAATAAAATCCCTTCATAAATACGGCCTGTAGACTGTGCTAAAGGTTTTCGGGCTTCGGGCCTGTGTAGCCATTACAGTTGACCGCTCGCAACCAAAACAAGAGGAAACAGCCTTGTATAAGCTACACAGCTTGTTGCTGAATCCGTTTCCATCATCCAAACTCATATGTATCAATTGAATCTATGTTTTCATTACTTGCTGTTGGAAATAAATACTGTTTAAACTAACTAAAACAAGAGGCCCCACAGGGCCTGAAGCGCTCATCTTGAACAGAACACAATATAAACAGAGTCGAAGAATGAGTACATTACGCAAACCATCTCCATAGGCTACACTGTCAATCCTTGAGTCCCTCAGGAGTGACAAAAATAAACCAGGCATCACGCCTTTTCTTCAGTTGATCATCAAGTAAAATGTAGAGCTCCCCTATGAAGCCCCTTGATACAACCTACGTGGATTAATCTTAGTACCTCTAGAGGGTACTGAATACAAAATTTTTAATTCTTCTGCAAAATGGCCAATTCCAGCTCCGATAGAGAGCCCAAATATTAACCCAGACTCTTGATTTGAACACAGTTGAATCTGACTTACCTAGAGATGTTGTGTATCGAATATGAAAGCATTCTGACTGTTGGATCTGAAGAAGAGAAATCGTAAAGAAATTTCTTCGAATTGCACTAAGTTCAAATTTGGGCTACCATAGCGAGCCCAAATATTAACCTATGGATCCGATTTGAACAAACTTGAATCTGACCCCCCTAGAGATGTTGTATACCAAATGTGAAAGCATTCTGACAAGTGAATCTGAAGAAGATTTTTGAAGAAATTCCCTCATATTGTACTAAGTTAAATTTCATGTTCCCATATGGAGCCCAAATATTAACCTAGGCACTCGAATTGAACAACCTGGAATCTGACCCCCCTAGAGATGTTGTATACCAAATATGAAAGTATTCCGACTGGTGGATCTGAAGAAGAAGATTTTTAAAGAATTTTCCTCATATTTTACCAAGTAAAAATTTGGGCTACCATAGTGAGCCCAAATATACACCTAGGGATCTGATTTGAACAAACTTGAATCTGGCCCCCTTAGAGATGTTGCATACCAAATATCAAAGCATTTTGACTGATGGATCTGAAGAAGAAGATTTTTTTTAAATTACCCTCCATATTGAACAAAGATAAAATTTGGGCTTCCGTAGGAAGCCCAAATATTAACCTAGGGACTTGGTTTGAACAATCTAGAATCTGACCCTCAAAACAATGATGTATACCAAATATTAAAAGATTCTGACTGGTGGTTCTGAAGAAGAAGATTTTTAAAGAATACTCCCCATATTACCCTATGTTAAAACTTCGGGCTCCTGTAGAGAGCCCAAATATGAACCAATGAGCTTTATTTCAACAAACTTTTATCTGATTATCTGACACACACCCCCCCCCCCCCCCCCCCCCCCCTATGAATGATGTATACCAAACATCAAAAGATTCTGATGATTGGTTCTGGAGAAAAGATTTTTTTAAATTTTTGCAAATATGCTGACTCAGCATTTTTTCGATGCCCATTACAGAACACCCTAACATAACCGATGGCAATTTTTTTTTACCATTCAATTCTACTGGTCCCAAGGATACTTCATACCAAATAACAGCTCCCTGTTCCGTGTGGTTTGGGAAATATGGGTGTTTGAAAATATTTCTATTTTTAGCTCCCAGGGTTCCCATGGGGATGCGGGAATTTTTTTTTTTTTTGCATGGGTCAAGTACTTATGACCCAATAATACCACAAGCCAAATTTGGTTCATACCGGACCATCAGTTCAGAAAATAGAAATTTTGGGCGGGGCCAAAAATCTTACCCCTCCTATTACAAAGCCAAATATTACTTCACAAACTTCGTTTGAACAAACTTGATTCTACACCTCATATGAAAGCTCCATAGCAAATATCAAGTCATTGTACACACTGGTTCTTGAGAAGATTTTAAAACTATTTTGGAGCATTTTCCCCCACTCCCTCCCTATGGGGCTGGGCATGTTGAGTTGAACAAAAATGAAATGCCCCTTTGGGACCATCACTCACAAACTTTCACTTGAATTGGCCCAGTGGCTTTGGAGGAGAACACCCAAACATGGTCTTGACGGACGACGGACGACAGACGACGGACGACAGACGGAGAGCGATGAGATTAGCTCAGCTTGACTTTGTCAAGATGAGCTAAAAAGGGGATGTCCTCATCTAGACATTATACTGAGTCATCCTACCAAGTTGCAATGAAATCCCTTCGTAAATACGACCTGTAGTCTGTGCTCAAGTTTTTCTGGTTTTGGGCTCAGGCAGCCGTCATGTTTGAATGATCATGACCAAAAGAGGACGTTCTCATCTGGGCATTATCTGGAGTCATCCTACCAAGTTACAATGAAATCCCTTCATAAATATGACCTGTAAACTATGCTAAAGGTTTTTGGGCTTCGGGCCCCTGTAGCCGTCACAGTTGACCAATCGTGACCAAAAGTGGACGATATCATCTAGACATTACATGGAGTCAACCTACCAAGTTACAATGAAATCCCTACATAAATACGATCTATAGACTGTGCTAAAGGTTTTAGGGTTTTTGGGCTTGGGCAGCCATCACAGCTGAATGATCGTAACCAAAAGGGGACATTCTCATCTAGACATTATCTGGAGTCATCCTACCAAGATACTATGAAATCCCTTCATAAATATGATCTGTAGACTGTGATAAAGGTTTTGGGGCTTCGGCCCATGCAACTGTCACAGTTGACCAATCACAACCAAAAGGGGACGTTCTCATTTAGACATTATATTAAGTCAACCTACCAAGTTACAATGAAATCCCTCCATAAATACGACCTGTAGACTGCGCTTAAGGTTCTTGGGTTTGGGGCTCGGACAGTCGTCACGATTGACAGATTGCGACCAAATGGGGAAGTTCTCATCTAGACATAATACAGAGTCATCTTACCAAGTTACAATGTAATCCCTCCATATTAAATATGACCTGCAGACTGTGCTAAAAGTTTTTGGGTTTCAGGCTTGGGCAGCCGTCACGGTTGACAGATCATGACCAAAAGGGGACATTCTCATCAAGATATTATACAGAGGCATCCTACCAAGTTACAATGAAATCCCTTCATAAATACGACCTGTAGACTGCTACAGGTTTTCAGGTTTTGGGCTCGGGCAGTCATCATGCTGTTTGACTGATCACAACCAAAAGGTACGTTCTCATCTAGACATGACCCCAAACCTGCATATGAAATTTTAAGACGATCAGACAAGAACTACGGGGTGTGGCCTGTGCTAAAGGAAAATGTGAACAGACTCACAGACTAACAGACTTCCGCACGCGTGATGGCAATAGCTTATCTTGACTTCGTCAAGTTAAGCTAAAAATGAGATAGTAAAACTAGAAAACATCAGAAGAAGAGGTGCAAGATTTATCACCAAGGCCTTCAAATCAAGGGAAGACAGCTGTATGATGAAAATACTGGAGGATTTAAAATTACCAACTCTACAAACCAGACAACAACAAATCATCTTATATTCTTTTATAAAGTGGTTGAGGGGCAGATACCAGTAATACCATCTAAGTTTTATAACATTCCAAAAACCAAAATGCCAAATTAAAGCTAAACAATATACAGACTGCCAAACATCAAACATTGGGAGTTCATCCTCAAAAAACAACAGCAGACCAGTGGAAATTCCATCAAGAAGAACTGAACAATATAAAAACTCTCTCTTCGTCTGCACGGCAGTAAACTGGAACCATCTAGAAGAAAATATAGTCTGCGCACTGAAGCTGGAAAACTTCACAGCCGCATTATTGGACCATCGCAACTAATGCACCCACCACCGTCACATCAAAGCCCAACAGGGATATCTACGACGTATTGATACAGATACAGAACATGGGTCTGATGGTTAATGGAATGTGCTAGTGTACAATGTGTCACAACGTGTACACATCACATGCCGAATGTGCCAATATGTTGTGATCAAACAGTTAATTGAATCGGCTGACATAATTGGCTGATTATAGGGTATCAGAATCGAATCGGCACTACAAGAAAAATATCGGTTCTCACCAATTGTCATTTTTTTCCGAACACAAGTCACAAATCACGGACGGCAATTTTGCAAAGTGCCTGCTGAAAACAAGAAATTAGCAGAGTACTATTATACTACTAACTGACAGCTCCGATAGATTTACTATCCACTGTTTCAATGGATTTATCATCAAATTAACAAAATGCTGGTCTATTGGAATCACGTCCAGAGATGGCTGCAATTTACGTCACGCATGTTTTGTGAAACTGCACAGCCATGTGATGAAAAAAGGAAACAACATTGACACCAACCAATCACTCTATCCCGGCAAATGTCAGGATAAAGTGACACCTAGTCATAAAAACTCTATTATTAAACAACACTAATACTCTATCAGAGATAATGAAAGAAGTATCGACAGGAGAAAAAAATCAAAATATCAAATTATCAATATCAGAATTTCCAATGGAGAATTGAAACTAGAGGCTCAAGAGAGCCTAAAAACACTCACCTGGACCAAGTTGTCCAAAACTGTAAGGGTTATGGGTATGGAGAAAATGTAATTTGAATGAACCCTATGACAGATTTGCCAGCAATTTTTTTGTCCAATTGTTTCAACTGCTCAGAAGAAAGCTTCATACCAAATACATAATCTCTAGTCCGTGCAGTTTGGAAAATATTGGACATTTCATTTTTTTCTATTTTAGCGCCAGATGTTCCCACGCAAAAAACTTTGGGGGCATGAATGAAGTACTTAGGGTCAACTAATGCCACATATAAAATTTGGTTCAAATCGCTCCACTGGTTCTTGAAATAGATATTTTCAGGGGAGCTCAAAAGTGAGCCCATCCCCTGGAGAGCCCAAATATGGACCTATCAACTTTCTTTGAACAGCTTTTAATCATGAACACCAGAGGGAGTTTCACCACAAATATCGAAGCATTCCCACTTGTGGTTCATGAGAAGAAGATTTTTAAAGAATTTCATCATATTTGGGCATAAGACCACGCCCAAAAAGGCGGAGACCCCATTTGAACAAAACTAAAACAGAATACCCCCAAGATGAAGTGGCCCATATATGTTTCAATTTGGGCCATTGGTTTGTGAGAAGATTGTTTTTCACATTGGCCTCTCAATTCAGGAAATAAAAATTATGTGTGGGACACAAAATTTGGATCTTCCCATAGTGAGTTCAAATATTGACCTAGAAACTTTCGTTGGACAAATTGGAATTTTGGGTACCAAAAGAGGTTGCATATCAAATATCAAAGCACTCTGATCTGTGGTTAAGGAAAACAAGTTGTACAAAAGGAATGCAGGTATTTAGGCATCAGGGATCAGAACCACAGAGACAAAAAAATGTTTAGTGTACTTACTTATTGGTGTTTAAGGTCACATATTTATGCACAATCGCTAATCGTGACCCCAACATGGAGATAAAGTCAAGTTTTGTAAATCGTTTATACCCATGTTGCCCATTTTAAAGGACTTCCACCCCAAGCATTGGTGACTGGGTCCTATTTTACCAGTGTAACGGAACTTGTTTACCACAGTAAACAAGCACTGCTGCACTTCCCGGAGATCCCACGGGGGAGTAAAAGTGCATGTTAACCCTAATAATTTTGGATACTAAATATAATTTTTTAGTGTTCTGCGATTTGAGAATAAATAGGGAATGGGAAGGCTATGGGTATTGAATTTGTTTCTATTTTTTGCTCCTGGGGTTCCCACTGGGCACAAAAAAATGCCCCCTGAACAAACTTGAATCACACCTCCCTAAGAATGATATACACCAAATATCAAAAGATTCTTACTGCTGGATCTGAAGAAAGAGATTTTTAAAGAATATTCCTCATATTGAACAAAGGGAGCTCAAATATAAACCCAGGGACTATCGATAATAAAATTATTGGATTTAAAATGGCAACAATTAACATAGATTATCAACAATTTGTTCACAGCAGCTTGATCCAGTATGGATTTTAGGTATGACAACGTCCATTTCATGAGATAATATGCGAGGGTAAAGTCAAAGTTACTGCCTATTTTCGTGATATGAATACGAAGGATAACAGGTACCGTGAAATGTTACGTGCCCCTCGTGGACCAATATCATCATTCAGTAGTATGATGTACACAGCTAAATAGTCGACTATGAAAAATAATAGTCGACTATAGCACCTTCTGACGGTAAGTCGACGGTAAGTCGACTCAATCGAATAGTAGTGGCAGCCCTAACCATGGGTACTCAATTAATAATCGGAATCTGCCGATTATGACTGAATAATCGGTAATCGGTTCATGTGCCTATAATATAATATGATCACTACCAATGTTTGCTCATGTGCTACATGTAATGCAAAATGTGCACACAACACATGCAGCGCATGCAATCAAAAGGGGATGCTGCATGATGTGGGGTAGGTCATGTTTGTGTGTGTGTGTTTGTTGGTGTGTTCTGCAGTGGTTGAGGTTTGAGAAGGTAGAAATTGGGCCCTAAAAATATGGTGTCCCATAGCCTTGATGGTATGGCCAATTTAACTAATTCAAATCGTCCGCTTGCTTATAAAACCTTGTACACGTTTTAAAGAATTGTATACAAGGTTTTATAATCAGGCCAGCGAAATGCTTGTACATTATAAAAGCTGCAGTCACCAGCTGGAAATCATGCTTTAAAACATTTCTTGAATGTTGGACTTTCAAACATAATTTTGAAAATTCATTAATGTTGATGGTGTGGGTTGGAGTGAGATAGTGTGGGGTGGGGTGGGGTGGGGTGGGGTGGGGTGGGGTGGGGTGGGGCAGGATGCAGGCTGAGCGGAGTGAGAGTTGTAGGGTTGGCGTAACTATATATTGATTCACAGCAAAGACAGTATGGTCAGTTTAGTGTGGTAACGTCTTTCTAATTTTCAGCCTGTTTTTTAAACCTTTGGAGGCAATTTCGCAAAATTTTGTACACATGCTTTTATAAGCTGATCCATCAAATGGTTTTTGCTTCTAAACACCCCAGTTGCCAGATGGCAAACATCTTAAAATGTTTCTTAATTATTGGACTTTCGGAAAAACATAGTCTGGAAAACTCCCTAATGGGGGAGCATGACCATATACTAGGTCATAGCCTATTTCTTTTTACTTACCCACTCACAATGCTTTGAAGTTCGAAAGGTTTTGAATATATTTCATTCGAACTTTCCATGTTTCATGAAGATGGGCCTACATGTAAATGCAGGTGCAACTGCAACTCCATAAAATCGTAAGCAGTAAAGTAGGAGATTGGGCTTACTAGCGAGAATGTGCTTATTGGTGGGTCAATAAGGTAATAAAAACATTAACCCTTTTTAAAGGAGTCTTCTGAAAGCAACCAAAATAACATATGGCATATTCTGACTTCAAATACATGCAAACAGTTAACCGGTAGCAAAAATCATAACCGGTAACAACAATAACCAAACTGTAACCGATTAACCAATTAATCGTTTCAGCACTACTAGGGATCTGCGAAGCACAATTTTTTTTCTGAATCGAATCTTGAATTGAATCTTGTCTCTATCACTATCGAATGGAATCTCGAATCAAATCTTAAGACAAGTTATTTGCTTAGACGCTGAAAGTGAAACACCAATAAATAAATATTCTCTCTTGCACCATCGCTGGAATAGGTAGGCCTATTATCGCAAGTTTTAGCTTTTGAAGGCTTCGCTTGTTACTATTCACCACAATCTGTGGCGACTGCTTCTGGACAATGTAAGCCACACAGACTCACAAAATTTCACATCCTTATATTTTGTACCTTCGATTTGGTGCATGGAAAAGTGATATATCCTGAGATGAGAGACAGTGCGGGAGGTGGGTACGTATGAGGATGTATATTTACTATATTAGATTGTGCACTGCTGCTTCTGTTCTTCATTATGTCCAGTGTTCCATCCATAACTGTATCTATAGTATGACAAGAGCTTTACATCATAGCAGCATCAATACCACAACTGATGTTGCCCGAGAATGTTCGGTCATCTCGTGATCTCTCCCGACTGGAGATCAAACCCGTGACCTCCAGCATGAGAGACCAGCACATGAATCCACTGTGACAGTCACCACATCACTCTCTCACTCCAGTCTGTTTGTATGAGTATGAAACGACTCTGTGCAAAGCGACTTAGTACGAAATGGTAATGGAATGAAACAACCCGGGAAACAAACTGGTAAAGGAACAAAAAGACCTGACACCCTATTAGTCAGTCCCATCCGGTGACAGTCTTTGTAACGTGTTGCTTTGTTGCTTTCTTAATACCATTGATTATGGTCGAAGGCTTCACCTTTCAATTTTTAGTCTATTTTCGTGGGTGGGATTGTATAGTTCGCGTAGTTAACAAGTTATTATCACCACCAAAGTTCACAATTAGTCTATCAAACTGGATATTCTGAGCTCTTTCCTAACCGAAGATTATTATTTATGATAAGTGGTCCCCGAGATATTAACTGCACGTCATGCACGCCTGTGGACGTCCTATAGTCTATATTACTAAACTTACAATCAAACATTTGTCAATTACTCAATTAAATGTGAATTGAGCCTACATGAATGAATTGTCTAATGTCAATTTTATCCAATTTTTGTTGGAAATGTAGCAAAATGCACTAAGCACAAAAGTTTCGAAAAAAATTGAATCTTGAGACTGATTCAAGATCGATCTCGAAGCAGACATATGATATCAAATCTCGAATATTCACAGGACCCTAAAGCAAACTAGAGTTGTCCAGAAACCATTGATTTTACCATTTTGTTACATTTCAAGAGGCATACCTCTGGAACAGTAAATGTCATAAGAGTGAAAATTGAACTTGACCTGCATTGATGTAATGTTGCAAAATTATAAGGACGTACATCAAAGAAAACTAGAGTTATTATCTGGAAACCATTGATTTGACCATTTTGAATGAATGAATGAAGTTTGTGACTTTTCAGTGGCATAACTCTGAAACGGTGAATGCCATAATGGTGAAAAGCAAACTTGACCTGCACTTCATGGTCGGTAGTAATGATGCAAAATTATCAGGTCATACATCAAAGCAAACTAGAGTTATCATCCGGAAACCTTTTGTTACGTACAGACGGACAAAGCGGTGACAATATGCTCCCTCGAAATTTTTTCGGGAAGCATAAAAAAATGTTTACAGATGGATGGCTGGATGGATGGGCTGACAGATGGACAGACAGACCAATCACATAATACGTCCCATTTTTCAACGGGCTTACAAAAAGTTGCTTTATGCCATGTTAAACAAGAGGGGTGTGTCCATCCCCATTAGCTCACCAACATGTGGCATGCAATAAATCTAGGCTTATTACAAATCTGCAAAAAATGTCCAGTCATGTACATGCATAGCAAAACAGGTCAGAAATGTCTGGCCAAGGGTTAATGTCATCTTATATTGATGTATTCAACACATATATGAAATATGAAAGCCACAGCGTACCGGTGGTAGCCCCCACTCATGTACAGCAAAACAGGTCAGAAATTTTCAAAGTCCACACAGACAAAAAGTCTAACGTCGCATTAAAAAAGTCCAAAATCTCTGAAAAATGTCCAGCCAAGGGTTAATGTCATCTTATAATGATGTATTTAACACATATATGAAATATGAAATCCACAGCATACCGGTGGTAGCATCCACTCATACACAGCAAAACAGGTTAGAAAAGTCCACACTGACAAAAAAGTCTAACATTGCAAAAACACTAAAAATCAATAAAATATCACTTGTTAAGGGTCTGTGGGTAATTGTAAGCCACAGAAACACAGTATGAGGTGCATGGCAACAGGGTTGAGAGTCAAAGTGGCCTGGAACAATAACTTTAACACAAGTGTTGATGCCAACGCGCCTCTGGTCATGACATAAGCTCACACAACTTCGTTGGTGAGCAAAAAATCATTGGTTTGAATGCCCTCACCTCCATCTTTTGTTTAAGCCCCTGCTCCTCCCCTGCTTTACCCCTACCACCACCACCTGAGGTTGCCTTTTGACAAAAGTTACCCAAGCAAAAATTACCTTCTGGAATGGACAATAAAGTGTAATTTCATTTTTCAAGACGTTTCTTTTCTTTTCATGAGCCGATTTCAGTGAGGCCTCGGAGTTTGAGATTTTTTCTCTTCTTCAGTAATTTCTAATTTTGTTTTCACCTGTGCAAATACCATTTGCAGCTTTCCAGGAAGAGACGATTCAAACAGAACAAATTTCGGTGTTATTAACTGTTCGAAAATATGTTCGTTGTGTATCAATTTTCAGCCTTAACTTTCTAGCAGATCATGGACGCAGTGGATCACCATGCAAATAATTGATTGAATAATTGAATACAAAACGAGTAGCCATTTGAACTAAATAAATAAATATATATTGTTTAATTCTTTTTTGAACATTTTATTCATCAGGAATCATTATTTACATGGAAGCAGATGTCAAAAGGTGAATTGCTCAAGTCATCTATTTTCACTTCTGCACTCATAAATTAACCATGCAGTTATATTTATTTATTTATTGGTGTTTAAGGTCACATATTTCTGCACAAAAGCTAATCATGACCACGATAGTTTTACGGGTGGAGGAAGCCAGAGTACCCGGAGAGAACCACCGAGCAACAGCGAGCAACTGTCAGCTCCCCAACATACTAACTCCACACAAGCAGGGTTAGCATTGGTTGAAGACAGGTGCACCATCGACGTGCAGTACGCCTTAATGCACAGCGTCACCGTGCCCCCACATGGGCAATGGGGGTGAAGTGTCTTGCCCAAGGACACAACGCAGTTGCAGCAGGTGGGATTCGAACAGAGGACCTCTCGGCTTGCAGCCAGCACCTCTACCTACTGAGCCACAGCGCCCCCAACCATGCAGTTAAATTGAAATGAACAAAACAGTAAAAAACATGTGGAAAAAGTGAAAATATTTATGATAAAAGACTATTTTAATAAATATAATTCACTTGTATACATATTTTTTGTTTCATTCGTTATGACCCGAGCTTCGAAGGCCTACGATTGAACACTGAACACCTCAAAACAGAATAATATTTGAATGTACTATTTTCTGAGATTTTGGTCCCAAACTGATTCTTTCCAGGGGGCCAAGAACTACACCAAATTTATGGGATTTTCCCAGGCATTCCAGGAAACTTCCATGTCTACTTGGATGCAAAAAAAAAAGACAAGCAAATATTATTTATTGATTGTTCAAGTCACTTTCAGCAGATCTGTAGCTATATTCCAAAAGTGCCAAGAGGAAAATCCCGAAATGGCGTGCCCTAAATTAATCATTCACGAAACAGTGTATGAAGTTTCATAACTGTAGGTTTAGTGAGTACTCTTTTGTCACCATTTTAAGGAAGAAAAAGGCTCATCTCTGCTAAAATTCAAGTAACATAAATATGTTGAACATTGTGTTAAATCAAAAAATCCAAAAACAGGGATCTTTTTTATTTTTTTAGCTCTTCAACACACAAAAATTTTGTGAAAATTGAACACTACTAATACTGGGGAGGACGCAGACCCATATGATGTTCAGCCTTAATTGTTGAGAAACGTTCTAGATGGTAAGACATTTTTAGATATATTCCGAAAATTTTGATAAGGTGAGCTCAACACCTGAGTTGATATTAAAATATTACTAAAAAAAAAAACCCTGTTAAATTGACGTTGTTTTGGATAAGGGTTGAAAACTGAAAATCTAAAAAAAGAACCATAATGTAGAAGTAATATCTGAGATGTGTGCCACATTTCATTCGTAGATAAAGGGTAAGAAAAAAATAGAAAGAGGCACTCACCTTACAAAGTTTTTTGAAGAAGGATTTAATTAGCATCTGAGAGAGAGAGAGAATACTTTATTTGCAGCACATGTATTTACATAAGACTAAGTTCTACAAGAATGTACTAATCATTTTATGAAGTATTTATAAATTATAAGAAGATATTCAGCATACATGTTCTGCAGGGAATGGCCTAGCCAGATTGACTGTCTTCCTGTCATTCCCTGTGGTGTGTTTGTGGATTGCATGAATGGATACAAGTAAATATAAGAAATTAGTATTGATAAACGACTTATTTGCACGTTGATGATGAGGGTGTGGCGAGGTAGAATGGACGTTTCACACTTGTGTTATCGATAATGGATGAAAAGATAATATATAAATATATCGTCCTTCCACCCAGCATCGGCCACAAAAGTGTATATGAAAACATACATAGACACACATATACATATATTTTTGCATATGTACGAGTGTGCACAAGTGGGCAAATATATATATGTAATGGCCTATGGTCTCACCTATTAAAGACAGGAATATCAATTAATGGAAGATCCGTGAAGATGCAACTGCTTGAATTTAATTTATGTATATATATACACACACATGTAATCGTGTTCACATACACACAATGCATTAGCATCACGGTATACGGAATGAACCTATATGTGGGGCTCCACAAAGTAGGATGTGGTTTAGTAATGGTGATTATAGTCCTTGCAGTTAGTATCATTACAGTTTACTTCACTGGGATATTCTTCCAACATTTGCCTTATTATAGTTTTTTTAAATTCATTTCTGTTTGATAAATTAGTTATACGTTTGTCCATACTGTTCCATGTTTTGGGAAAGAGGCTAACAGGGAGTAGATCTAAAGATTTATTTCTTGTGTTCTTTACTTGGAGGCTACCAGAGTGACTAGTGGCTAGTCCTGGCGTGGCCCTTTCTCTGAAATAGTGATCAAATGTTGCCGGAAGGTGCTTGTGTTTCCAGTCGTGTATGAATAGCATAATATGCAAAATGTGGAGGTCCTTGAGTTTTAGAATTTTATCCTTTCGAAATAAAGGATCGGTATGGGCCCTGTATTTTTTGTTTTTTATAATACGGAGTGCATGTTTCTGCAAGAGAAATAATTTATTGATAGCCTTTGAGTGCGCCCATATCTGTATTCCGTATAGGAAATAACTATGCACAAGAGCATAGTATAAGGAAAGTAATGTACGGTGGGGCAATATGTTTTTAACTCTGCTAATTACATTAAGAGATCTGGAAACTTTAGAGCAGAGTAGTGAAATATGTAATTTGTAGGTCAGTTTGTCGTCGATATGTATTCCAAGAAATTTTACTGCGTTCTCATTTTCTGTTGATCCCACCCTTCCTACTTGGTCGTTATTAAGGAAAATTCTTAAGTTGATGCTTTTACGTTGCGAGGGGTTAATCAATATAAACTTACTTTTGTTTGCGTTTAACTTTAATTTGTTTGTGGAGCACCATATGTGGACGTTCTCTAGTTCGGTGTTAACTGTTTCAGACAGACCATCAATGTCATGACCTGATGAGTACACTGTCGTGTCATCAGCAAATGACAATAGATTAAGGGAAGTTGAGTTGGATATATCATTAATATATAATACGAACAGTGGTTAGTTAACACCCCAGAGGAATGAAGTTATATAATTATTCATAACTCTGTTGTCCAAGTAATATGAGTATTACTGGTATTGAGATGCTACTACATAAATAATGCCCAGAAATCCAGTAATGCAATTGGGAGCGCAAATATCAATCTACTGAACCTAGGGACTTAACTTGAACTGACTCCTATCATTATGTCCTGCCCCCCCCCCCCCCACCCCCTCCCCCATCAGAATTCTGACTACTGAGTCTGAAAAAGCAGATTTTTCATGACTATTCCTCATACTGGACCATGTTCAACTTCAGGCTCCAAACAGGAGCACAAATATTTAACCCAGGGACTTGATTTTAACAATCTTGAATCTGACTCCTCTTAGAATGGTGTGTATCATATATCAAAAGATTCTGATGGGGTGTTCTGGAAAAGAAGATTTTTAAAGAATACTCTTCATATATATTGCACCAAGTTAAAAATTTGGTCTCCCTTTGGTAGCCAAAATATTAACCCAGGGACTTGATTTACACAAATTTTAATCTGACACCCCTAAGGTTGTTGTATAGGAAATATCAAAAGATTCTGACTGGTGGTTCTGGAGAAGAAAAAGAAAATTCCCCATACTGCACTGCATTAAATTCCAGGCTCCCATATTCAGCCCAAACAGTATGCCGTATATAAAAAGATTCAGAAAGGTGTATCTGAAGGGGAAGATTTTTAAACATTATTCCTGAGTTAAAATTTGGGCTCCCATAGGTGACCCACATATTAACCAAGGGACTTGATTTTGGGCAAACTTGAATCTGACTCCTCTTAAAATTGCTCTAGTAAGGAACCCAAATATTAATCAAGGGACTTGAATTGAACAAACTTGAATCTGGCCCCATAGAATGCTGTATACCAAACATCAAAAGATTATGACTGGTGCATCTGAAGAAAATTTTCAAAAATTATTCCCCATATTTCACTAAATTAAAATTTGGGCCCTCATAGAGAGACCAATAATTAATTGATGGGCTTGATTTGAACAAGTTTGAACAAAATTGACTGACTCATTACATAATATGAGCATATTTCAAACAGGTGTATAAAGAGTCAGGCTTCCATAGGGAGCCCAAATATTAACTGATGGTCATGGTTTGAACAAAATTGAACCTGACCTCTACAACGATGTTCTATACCAAATATCAAAGGATTCTGACTGGTGGATCTGATGAAGATTTTTAAAGATTATTTCCAATATTGCAAATTAAGTTAAAATTCAATCTCCCATCGAAAGCCCAAATATTAATCGATTGACTTGATTTGACCAAACTTGAGTCCAACTACTGCAAGGATGCTGTATATATCAAAAGATTTTGACTAGTGGTTCTGGAGAAGGAGATTTTTAAAGATTATTTGCTCATACTGGACTGTTAAAATTTGGGATCCAATAGGGAGCCCAAATATTAATCCAGGGACTTGATTTTTACAGACTTGAATCTGATTCCCCTAATCCGCTAAGGATAGTGTATACTATATATAAAAATATTCTGATTGGAGGTTCATGAGAAGAAGATTTTTAAAGAATATTCCTCATATTACACCAAGTTAAAATTTGGGCTCCAAAAGAGAGCCCAAATATTAACTAGGGGATTTGATTTGAAGAAACATGAATCTGACTCCTGTAAGAATTGTGTATAGCATATATCAAAAGATTCTGACTAGGGGTTCTGGAGAAGAAGATTCTTTAAAGAGTACTTATCATACTGAAGAAAGTTAAGATTTAGGCTCCTGTATTGAGCCCAAATATGAACAGAGAAGATTAATTTTAACAAGCTCAAGCTTGTAACTGATTACCTTATGGATGCTGCAAACCAAATATCAAAAGATTTCGATGAGTGGTTCTGGAGAAGTTGATTTTTTAATTTTTGCAAATATGCTGAATCAGTATTTATTCGATTTCCTCTAAATTACACTGATACAACCGATGGCAATTTTTGTAACATTCCATTCTACTGGTTCAAAGGATGCCTCATACAAAATAACACATCTCTGTTCCATGCAGTTTGGGAAATATGCGCGTTTGAAAATATTTCTATTTTAGCTCCTGAGTTCCCACTGGGATGTTGAATGAATCAAGTACTTATGACTCAATAATACCACATACCAAATTTGCTTCATATCAGCTCATCAGTTCAGAAAATAGAAATTTTGAGCGGGACCAAAAATCTTTACCCTCCCATTACAAAGCCAAATAAACTTTGGGAGCATTTGGGCAAGATGACTTGAACAAAAACAAAATGTGATGACAGAACAAACATCTCAAATTTAAGTGAAATCAATAGAACGGATTTGGAGAAGTAGTCGCGAACATGTTTATGTAGGACAGATGATGAGTGATCACAATAGCTCACCCTGATTTTCAGTTAGGTGAGCTAAAAAAAAGGCAGGTGATTTCAATATACCATTCAAACTTCACTGAATGTTATAACAAAAGCAACGCCAATCGCCAGCGATCAGACAATAGTCCCCCACAGTTGGTGTCACCAAATTGTGGACTTATGTCTGATGAATATAGGAAGATTGAAAGCACAGCACCAAAATATCTCTGAGATACAAGTGGTAACAGGAAACACCAACATAATATATACAAAAATAGCTGAAAAAAAAGCTTAAGTTCATCTAATTTGCATAATTCATGCATGAGAAAAATCTGTATGATATGTTATTTATCTTATGCTGCTACACCTCCATACCAAAAATTACTGAAATCTGAAATCGGAAATGTAGTTTAGAATTTCTAGGCATAAAACTAATTACATGAAATTTCCAACAAAAATGGTTGCCAGTTGGCCATCTTGAATTTTTTTCTAAAAAAAAATTGCTGTGCATAAATTTTACATAATGTTTGATCAATGCTGAAAATTTGAAACAAAAGTGAGATACAGGTGGTATCAGGACACATCAACATAATATATACAAATATGACTGAAAAAAGTTTCACAAAGCATGGCAGATGCACTCGATGGTGTCATGAAAGGGTAGGAAAAATCTCTCGGGGGCATAACCAAAATCAAAAGGAAGCTTCCTCTAGACACCAACAATGCATCACAAAACAAGAAGAATGTTACTAAGGTAACACATGCCCCTCCCCCCCCCCCCCCCTTGTGACATTCACTTTGCAGATGCGGCGGAAACTATTATACACGACACACCTTCTGACTGTCCTTAACATTTGTAAAAAGTTTAACAATTGTACTATGATTCATTTCTGAGTTATGGCTGAGACACGAATATTGACCGATTTTTAGTGTGACCTTGAAATGTGACATTGACCTGGAAGGTACGAACCTGGCTATGGTGTGTGACACATCCTCCCATGGTCCTTTATAATTGTGTGAAGTTTGATGACTGTGGCCCTAACAGTTTTCGAGTTATTGGCTTGGACACACACACACACACACACACACACACACACACACACACACACACACACACACACACACGGATACACAGACGGACACACACACGTACACTTCAATCCTATATGCCACCCGACAAGAGTTATGCTTGACACGATTTGTGACCCTGAACATATGAAGGTCAATTGTGATCTTCACACTGCCGATGCGGCGGAAACTATTATACGCGACACACCTTCTGACTGTCCTTAACATTTGTAGAAACTTTAACAATTGTATTATGATCCGTTTCTGAGTTATGGCTGAGACACAAATATTGACCAATTTTTAGTGTGACCTTGAAATGTGACCTTGTCCTTGAAGGTACAAACCCGGCTATGGTGTGTGACACATCCTCCCATGGTCCTTTATAATTGTGTGAAGTTTCATGACTGTGGCCCTAATAGTTTTCGAGTTATTGGCTCAGACACACACACACACACACACACGGATACACAGACGGACACACACACGCACACTTCAATCCTATATGCCACCCGACTTAAGTCGGGGGGGGCATAAAAATAATATAGATTAGAGTCAGCATTCATTAGTTATTGAACGAAAATCAAATTCACTATGGCCACAATGTGGCCATATTGAATTGGCTAGCTGGACCAAAATCGAAAGGGCGCTTCCTCTAGACACTAATAATGCAAAACCAAAAATTGAAATTGATTCGAGTCAGTAGCCATTAGTTATTGAATGGAAACCAAATTCAAGATGACCACTATGGAAGCCATAATGGTATCACAGAACTAAATCTTTTCCCATAGGCCACCATTATAACATTCAGGCGAAAAAATATGTGATCGCATCACTTTAATTTTGGCATTGAATATCTTTGTCAAGTATAGCCCTTCAGACAACTTTTTCTGCCCTGAAAACAGGGGGTCATGCAACAAATAAGAGAGAAAAATGGCACAAAGGGAAGTAACGGTCACGTGCACATATTTTTCAGGGAATTCCCTACAAAAACACACAAAAAGTAAATTATATTTTTTAGGTCCAAAAGTCATCAAATCACCCTCTTTTTTATCAGGAACATTCAACAATAATACAAGATGTCAATAGAATGTTTCAAACGTTTATTGAAACAATATATTTTCCCATGGCTGTTTATTTTTAGAGATTGCATCCTTTCCGAGGGCAACATTTCAAAGCAGGTTACTCTAATTCAAATATTCAGTTCAGCGATACCTATAATGAATTGGCCACTGGCGGCCATTTTGGATCAGCTGACTGGACCAAAATCAACAAGCAAATTCAGTGAATTCATGTCTCCCGCTGGGCAGCAGTTTCAAGGGGAATTAATGCATCCAGTGGAATATAGTTGAGCTGCAAGTGGAAGTTATTTAGAAGAGACAGAATAGACAGTGCTTCAGACAGTGGTTATCAGATTTATTTTCACGGAGGTCACTGTCAAAGCAAGTAAAGTGATGTGGAGTATAACTGTGAGAATCACTAAAAAATTAAGACTGTATGATAAGACATATTACATTAAACTGACTCTAAGAAAAGTTAGAGTCTGGAAACCATCAGCCAATCAAATTTAAGCAACCTAATTAAATATGTGCAGAAAATGCCCATGTTCGAACTTGGCCCCACAATTGATGAAAGTGATCTACTACCCAAATTTCATCAAAATCGACTGACTGTAAGGAAAGTTAGAGTCTGGAACCGAAAAACATGGAAGGGATGCACTTACTGTGTATTAGTAGTAGCACTGAATAAATCAAAATTTCCCTAATTTGCATAATTTTTGCACAAGAACAAAACCCGTATTATATGTGATGTACTGCATGTTACTAAACATTCATCCAAAAATTTATTCAAATCCGAACTTTCATATAGAAGTTCTGTACAAAAAACTGATTACACACAATTTCGGAATAAAATGGCTGCTGGCGGCCATCTTGAATTTTGGACCAAACTTCAAAACACATATTCTGGTCTAACAATGATAACAAAGATACCCAAGAAGTTTCGTGAAGATCGGTTCATAAATACGGCTTTTAGTCCGAGGTGCATTGACGCACGGGGCTGACGGACAGATTTTCACTACAAAATTTCCCACATTCGAACTTGACCTAGGTACTGATAAAAGTAATCCATATATGAAATTTCATCAAAATCGGTTGATTTTAAGGAAAGTTAGAGTCTGGAAACCGTCAGCCAATCAAATTTCTGCAACCTAATTAAATATGCACGGAAAATGCCCATATTCGAACTTGGACCCACAATTGATGAAAGTGATCTACTACCCAAATTTCATCAAAATCGACTGACTGTAAGGAAAGTTAGAGTCTGGAAACAAAAAACACGGAAGGTGTGCACTTACTGTGTATCAGTAGAAGCAGTGAATAAATCAAAGTTTCCTTAATTTGCATAATTTTTGCACGAGAACAAAACCCGTATTATATGTGATGTGTTGCATGTTACTAAACATTCATACAAAAATCATTATGTGTACCCTCCATACGGAAAAATTATCCAAAAATCGACGAGTGTGTTATGTGTAATTACATAATGTCAGACATCCACTCACTAATCAGTGCTGATTGGACTTTATTGGGAAAAGATTCGCCAATTAACATATTAATTTCTGTTCACTAAATCCTTTTTTTGTACCTGATACATTTTGTTTGGGAATTTTGTAGATCAAATAAAATCTTTAAAGGTGAAAATCGGTTCGGTAAATCCCGTTATTTTGTCTGATAAATTTGACCCAAAAAATGAGAATTTCGCCGATCACGTGCAACAGTGTGGCTCTTCCATCAATTGGATCTACATTGCATGAAATATTCTGAAGTCATTGGAGACCAGCGAACAAACTCAGTATTCAGTCTGTTTTTCAAAAGACACGGAAAGTTATAGATTGCTTATACATTTTTATTTTTGAACATCAAGGGAATTTACCTGCTTTTGTCAGGGAAATAACATCATAATCCACCCAAATGTCAAATTATAACACGATTTTTGTGACATATCTGGCAGCTTTTTACAGCCTCGGAAATTCAGTGAAGTGGATTGTTGTCGAAACAGATCAGATCCACCCGTGTGTGCCTTTTTCCGGAGCTATTTTAAAACACAGCATTCAAATTCAACTCGGGACCCTTCCGATCGATAAAGCGTGTCCCCACGAAAATGAAATGACGCCATACCAGGAATACATTACTTGAATTTATGGTTGCTAGAACAACACCGCAACATCTTATGGTAACTGGGGGAGACGGTCATAGCAGCCTCGAAATCGCCGAGAACACCAGTTTTGCCATTTTTTGTGGGGGTGGGGGAGGGGGAAGGGAAAAAAAATGACCAAACTCGTTACTCTCAACCCAACTCAGATGATGCCATGCATCATACTGATACTATGAGGATAATTAACGCCCCCCCCCCCCCTTCTTCATGAAATTCTTGAATCGCCACTGCAGGGAACCACCCATCTTCTCTGTTGTCTCTTAACATTTTACCCAATGTGGGTAGCAGACGATGCTTGCAAAACAAATTCTTGGATAACATTTAAAAATTTCAAACTTTTGTCTCAAAACATAGCTTATGACCCCTCATTGGAACGACTCAAGATCATCGAGCTCGTTCCAATGAGAGGTCATAAGCTACTTTTTTTGGACAAAAATTTAAAACATAATAAAATTTGAATGGAGATTTTTGTGTATAGTGCTGGACGAATTTGGCCATTGACGTTGGGTAAAGGGCTAACAGAAGAAATTTTGCAAGCAATTTAGTCAGTTATTGAAAGTTGTTTTGACGAGTGGGAAATCCACCTGCAGATGTCACTTGCAGTAATTCATTACCTCCGTACTTTGGAGGATGTGCAGCTATAACGTGCCTAAACCGTGACGTCGGAGATTTTGGGAAAACCTGAATATATTACTGCTGGTTTAAGTAACAGGAATAAGAAGTGGAACTGGTATTCATTTGATTTACACGGAGACGAAAAGGCGTGAATATTTTGTGTAACAAGAACAAGAACGATATTTATTTTGCACAGAAGTTTATTTAGTTTATTTAGAAAAAATATATGAAGTTTGAATGGAGAATTTTGTATTTAAGGTGGGTCGGTTTTGGCAGTTACGTCGGGTAAATAGTTAACAGAAGGCTTGCTCGCGGTTTTCATGATTTTTCCCGCATATTGGACGATTAATTTTTTTAATGAATAATACATTCTCATTTTAATTCATCTAAACTATTTCGGTAAAAAGCTCATGCTACAATAAAAATTAAATCACCGGGTTTTAACTTTGAAATGTTCGGGCACTCGGCACAGTATAGAATCCATAATCTCGTGTCGGAAAAGCTATTGCCGCAGCGAAACGCCAGGATGTATCTCCAAAACTGTCACACTGTTGTTTCAAAAACACTCTACACCCAGAACACATTTTATTCACTGAAATACTCGTTCTATTCCATAATTTCATTTAAAAAATACAGATGAACCGTTACGAGAATGAATGAAGACAAGATCATTTCGACGGAGACAATCCGACCTTCAATTATATGGGATGGGGGGAGGGGGGAGGGGAATCCAAATCATCATATATCAGCGAAAATTTTATTTTAATATTAAAACAAATCAAAAATCTCACGAACTAACAAACAGATTTTTTCAATTCCTATATTAAACCACAGTACACAATTGTGGAAATGGACAATATGGCATTTGTATCTGAATATTTTATTAAATGTAGGTTTTAGAAATTTTCTGACTGAACAACATAATTGCTAATCAGGGACAGTCTCTGAAAGATTTTTCTTGCGAAACATTAATTGGTTATGCAATCCTTCTCACGTGACCACACTAAAACAGCTTTTCATACCCAGTCGTTTCTACACAAACGGTGGGGTATTAACAAGTGCAGTTTTGTATGCAATGTACACGTAATGTTATTCAAATCCGAACTTTCATATAGAAGTTCTGTACAAAAAACTGATTACACCCAATTTCTGAACAAAATGGCCGCTGGTGGCCATCTTGAATTTTGGACCAAACTTCAAAACACATATTCTGGTCTCACAATGATAACAAAGATACTCAAGAAGTTTTGTGAAGATCGGTTCATAAATACGGCTTTTAGTCCGAGGTGCGTTGACATATGGGGCAGACGGACAGGCAGACAGACAGATTTTCTGTACAAAATTTCCCACATTCGAACTTGACCTAGGTATTGATAAAAGTAATCCATATATGAAATTTCATCGAAATCGGTTGATTTTAAGGAAAGTTAGAGTCTGGAAACCGTCAGCCAATCAAATTTCAGCAATCTAATTAAATATGCGCGGAAAATGCCCATATTCGAACTAGGACACACAATTGATGAAAGTGATCTACTACCCAAATTTCATCGAAATCCTGTCACTGTAAGGAAAGTTAGAGTCTGGAAACGAAAAACACGGAAGGACTGAAGGACAGAAGGACACCCCGAATTTAATATCTCCCATTTTTTTCAAAAAGCGGGAGACAAAAAGAAGCTTGCTCTAGACACCAACAATACATATTTAAAAAATAATAATGATTCGAGCCAGCATTCATTAGTTATTGGATAGAAACAAAATTCAATATGGCAGCCATATTTAATTAGGTAACTGGACCAAAATCGCAAAGAAGCATTGTCTAGTCAACCACAAGTTACCCCTGAAATTCTGATTTGATCAAATAAGTGGTTCTTTAGTTATTGGATGGAAACCAAATGTTAAGGACAGGCGACGGACACCAGACAACGGATCGACATAGTGAAAACATAATGCCCCGGAGAGGTTCGCAGGGGCATAAAAACCTGTATGATTTATTATTTATCTTATGCTGCTACACCTCCATACCAAAAAGTATTGAAATCGGGAATGTTGTTAGGAAGTTCTAGGCCATAAACTAATTACACGCAATTTCAAACAAAACGATTCTTTTTTAAAAAAATTTGTTAAAAAATTAGCAATTTTACATAATGTCTGATCATTGCTGAAAATTTGAAATGAAAACGTCAAAGTGTCTCTGAGATACAGGTGGTAACAAGACACACCAACATAATATATACAAAAATGTCTGAAAAAAAGCTTAAGTTCATGTAATTTGTATAACTGATAACTGATAGGAGGGGGGGAGGGGGGGGGGGTCAGATGCGGGGCAATATCTCTGACAATTTTCATTGGATAAGGGAGATCATCAAACTTGAGGTGGACATTGTCCCCAAAGAGTAATATACCAAAAACAATTGTTCCATAATCAAGCATTACACGTTATTTTTTAACAAAGGGCAATAACGCCCATAATTTTCATTGGATATCGCTGGTCATTGAAATTGAAGTAGACATTGTTGCCATAGAGATATGTACCAAAAAGAATTGAAATCCGTCAACTATTGTTCAAGTTATGCCATAAACAAAGTTTGGAGGACGGACAGATGGATGGATGGAGCTCTACGCTATATACCTCCCTTGCGGTGGGATAAAAAGGGGAATAACTGTGATAACTGTGATAAGTATGCATGGGGCATAACCAGCAATATACAGACATCCTTTCCCCCAGAATGGTCTATCACCACACCAAAGGACATCAAAATCCAACAATCAATGCCTAAGTTATAATGCAAAATTTTATAAGTGTAACAGGGTCGATAACTTTGGTCTGTATGCATTGATGAAACCAGCAATATGTGGATGTCTTCTCCCCCATGATAGTCTATCACCATACCAAAGGAGATCAAAATCTGCACACAAATTACTGAATTATAATGCAAAACATTCGTACAGAGTTTTCTAAGTGTAACAAGGACCATAACTCTTGGGGCTTCTACTAGGTTAAAATTATTGTGTCATTGTGTCTATTTTTAGATAATGGGGAAATTATTATCATCGCACCAGACGCTGAAGGTGCCTTAGGCACATGCATTTGCAAGCGAAGTGCCTGGGGGAGGGGGTGATCCCCAGGATAATTTTTAATTTTAGATGGTCCGAGGCATTCTGACCACAAAAATACTGGAAAAAATTGTGAGGAAAATGTGTATTTATTTCTCGTAAAATGTGATAAATTCATGTCTGGAGACACTTTCTGTAATGCTGGTCATCGTCAAAAGGTGCCAGTCACATTTGTGCGATTATGTAAATTAATACTTGGCAGCTCCATCCATTGGTGATCCATTTTCTTGTTAATGTTTGACTTTACTTTATAGAATTTGGTCCACAGTTGTCAAAAATTATTCTTAAGTATATAAGAAATGACCGGAGCTGCCAAGTTAGTATGAATTTAAATTGAACAGCCAGCAGGTCTATGTTTCGCAGTGCACAAACGTACCTCCACACAGAAGAGTATGTTGCACATCAAGGGAGAGCATTCTATTTGAATGCACTTAACATAGTGCTGAACAGAACAGAATGTCTCGGTACGATGCTTCACAATGGGTCTCATGCTGGTTCATGAGGTTTGGAAAGGGGTGTCCTACCTCACTGGAACCAAATGTTTAGAAAGGAAATGAATAGTTTTTGTTTGACATTAATGGTCATAGCATGTGATTTATACGGAAATATTCACTCACATTCTGATTCAAGTGCATAACAATGTACATCTGCACTCATCAACTGGGGAAAATTGGTTTGGGGAATGGATCTGTTTCACAAACCCAAAAACAGAGTCAAAGAAGCCTGGACTTTGGAAGGAATGTCCAGAAAAAACCTGCTGTATGTGTATATCATGTCCCTCATTATCTTACCAAAGGACATTAAAATCTGTCAATCGATGACAGAGTTATGATTCAAAATGTTCATTTTACTATTTATCTAATACTACAAGGTCCATAACTCTGGTATGAATGAGTGGACAAAATTCGCAATTTGTGGATATCATTTCTATCTATCAAGGACATCAAAATTTGACAACCAATGTAAGAATTTTAATACAAAATATTTGTATGTACAGATGTATGTGTATGGAGGGAGACCTTTACTATATACCCACTAAACCCCGAGGAGGTCGGGAGCATAATAAATATATATAATGTCTCTTACCTGAAGAATACTTGGCAAAAAGTCTGGATAAAAGTGTGGCCAATCTATTCTGCCAATATCAACCACTACCTTAACTAATTTGTTTCTTATGTAATTTGCCACTTGGCAATGTTGGGACAATAAAAACTGATTCAGGGTTGTTCTAATCATCACCTTGTCATCTCCACTCAGACCAATCCATCTTTTATTTATTAAGTTCTGCAAAACAAAATTTTTTTTATTAAGTTTGTGAAATTCGAGACAAATAGTAGCAAAACATTCACTAAAATTTGTAAATGACTTAGTTTCCGCAAAGGAAATTACCCAAGAGTGATAAAAAAGCGAAATTTTTGACAATACATTCAATCCCCAGTTTGCCCAAATATTGTTGGGGGTGGGGGGGGAGGGGGGTGGGTGGGGGGGGGGGTTGAGTTACATGACAAATTTATTTGGTTCAAATCGGCCCATTTGTTCTGGAAATGGAAATTTTGAGTGGAGGCCAAATGGGCATCCTCCCACAGGGAGCGCAAATTTTGACCTACTGAGTTCCTTTGAAAAAACTTGGATTTGCACATCTAAAGTAGGTTCCATACCAGAAATCTAAGCATTATTGGGATTGGCTTACGAGATGATTTTTAGAGTATTTTAGGTTTAGCGTTATTAGCTTCTCCCCAGAGGGCATAGTAACTTTTTTGGAAAAAAATCAGTGGAGTAAATTCCATGAAGATGCTTTGTATCAAATTAGTTTAGACTTGGCCCAAAGGTTCTGAAGAAGAATACTTAGTTGATGGAGCACCAGATAGATGATGACTCGGGGTTTTCCCATTGCCAACTGTGTTAAAATGGACATCCCCATACGGTACCCTATAACAAAACTGATAGCAATATTTTGGTCCATCTGATTCCTTTGGTCCTAAGGAAGCTGCATACCAAAAAACAATTTTCTGGTCTGTGAGGTCTTTTGAAATATGGGTGTTCAAATTTTTTTCTATTTTTAGCTCCTGGGCAGAAATCAAGTAGTTATGACCCAATTATACTACATGCCAAATCAGGTTCAAATCAGCTCATTTCCTAAAATATAAATTTTGGATGGAGATAAAATGGGGATGCTACCACAGAGAGCCCAAATATTGACCTACCAACTTGCCTTGAACAAATGTCAAACAATCGCCGCCACCAAAGGAGGTATCGTACCAAATATCTAAGTATTCTCTCAGGTAGTTTCTGAAAAGATGATTTTTAAAGATTTTTAGGCTTTTTGGGCATTAACCGCAGCCCAAGGGGAATAGCAGCTTTTGGGGTGAAAAACTCGAGTATACTCCACCAAGATGCTTTGTACCAAATTAATTTTGATTTGGCGGAAAGGTTCTGAAGCAGAATACTCAGTTGATGGAGTATAAGATAGATGATGACTCTATTTCTATTTCCCATTGCAAACTGTTTAAAATGGACATACCGATATGGCACCTTATGACAAAACCGACAGCAATTTTTTTGTCCATCTGCTTCCTTATTCTGGTGTGTGCAGTTTTTCAAATATGGGCGTTTGAATTTTTTCTATTTTTAGCTCCTGGGGTTCCCACTGAGCTGTCAATTTATTTATCGGGCATCACTCAAGTACTTATGGCACAATTATACTACATGCCAAATTTGGTTCAAATCAGCCCATCGGTTTTTGAAATACAAATTGTGGATGAAGCCCAAAATGGGCATACCCCCACAGAGAACCCATATATTGACGTACCAACTTGCCGTCAACAATCTTTAAATCTTCACCACCAAAGAAAGTTCCATACAAAATAACAAAGCATTCTCTGTGGTGGTTCATGAGAAGAAGATTTTTAGGCTTTTTAGGCATTAACACCAGCCCAAAGATGGCAGCAGCTTCATTCTGATAAAGTAGAAAGGGTATACTCCAAAGATTGTTGGTGCCATATCAGTATAAACTCGAAACAGTGCTTTTAAAGAAGATGACAAGTTTCAAATGAGTTGATGGAGTACCAAGAAAGATAATAACTCAGCATTTTCCCATTGCCAACAGTGTTAAAATAGGCATCCCCATACAGCAAAAAACAATATTCTGGTATGTGCAGTTTTTGAAATATTGGCGTTTGAAACTTTTTTTCGGGCATCAATCAAAGTACCTATAACAACAATTAAACGATATGTAAAATTTGGTTCAAATCAGTCCATCGGTTCTTGAAATACAAATTTTGGGTTGAGCCCAAAATTGATTGATTATATCAAGACTAATACCGATATTAGTCTTTATGCTGATCCAAGTGTACAATGACAAATAAGATGTGGGGTTGTTCAGCAGACAATGTAACTGAACTGAACACACATGTCTGGGTTGGAACTAAGCATTTATGGGTGATGGGGGGGGGGACTCAATTTAAACAAACATGAATCAGACCCATACTAGCATCCTGCATACCAAATATCAAAAGATTCTGCCCACTGGTTCTGGAGAAGATTTTTAAAGAATATTTCTTGAACTGTACTAAGTAAAACTTCATGCCCCCATAGTGAGCCCCAATATTGATCAAAAGCATGTCGTGTACACTGCCCATATGAACACAGAAATTGAGACCCCACTAATTACACTACGAGGTGGGGTCTCAAAACCCCACCACATGACTTCAGTTTGTCTATAATGAACTTGTGTTTTTGCAAGTGCGGTAATCAGGTTTATTCTTCCACCAAAAATAGTTTCAGTTTATTGCTGTTTAGTGATTGTTAGGTATTGCAATTAAGTATAAATTGAATACGTATGTTCCATACATGTTTTTTGATAATAAAAAGCATTAATATGGCAGAAAAAACGATCAAAATATGGAGTTTGAATCGTGTTTTTAATCTCGCATGAATATGTCAAACTATATGATGGGATGTTCGGCTGACGTCGGTTTATCTTTTGATCTCTCAGTCGCCAGCTCTTAATTAGATCAAATTTTTTCAGTAAGTGAAAAATTACTTTTACTTTTACTTGAAATCTTAAAAAAGATAGTTCAATATTTGAAAAAGTTATTAAAAGCTATTGCGATTCCGAATGTTGTTCATCAAAATCGATTCAGAACTCGAGGAATTACAAAAAAAAAATAAATGTTATACCGTACTGAAATCATGGATGTGAGTTGAAAAAAATTATAACTTGACCACCACAATATCTGGATATTCCCCCGACGGTATTTTACCTAACTGTAGCTATTGACGGAGAAGAATAATGTTACCGGTGCTGAATTTTGAATAAATTGTGGGTTGGGGAGGAAGGGAATCCAATTTACGATTTTAAAAGTTAAGTTCAGAGTGGAATGTTAAAATGTACATGTTGAGAGCGGAATTAACATAAATAAACTATATTAACGAAAAAGGAATGCTTGTGGTGGCCCTGGGACGTTTCAGCCCAACACGCTTCGGAATCCACTAGCAAGGACAACTTGCCAAGATGGGGGGGGGGGAGGGGGGGGGGGGAGATGGGTAAGCAATCAATGATATAGGCCTATTTATGCATGTGGGTTTATGGGAGTCAGGGGTCCAATTGCCTCGTTTCGGGGATGGGGAGGGAGGGTGGGGGAGACTATTTACTTCACCATTTAGGAGTGGTATGGATGACTGAATCTTACACTGCCAAGACACTGAAATTTTTGATGTGTTGGCTGCACGCAAAAATCAGGGGTGGCGCCAGAAAATCTCCGATAGAGGAACTAAAATCTCCTGCCTGAAAGACCTATTTTACTTTTGGGATTTCAAGACACGTGTGTGGGGACAAAACCAAAAAATTATAATACGAAATTTCGGGGCATGTTTGAGCTAGGGTTATGATGTGTGGTGGTCTGGCTTGTTGATCGGCATGTCATTATTGAAAATAAAAAAAAAAATTTTCTATTGATTTTATTTACATATGGTTATAATTATGATTGCTGAATTGATAAAAAGTAATTGACAATGTTGATTTGTCTCGTATTTTTTCTCAAGCTTGTCATGTGCAGGGGTGTTAAAACAGATGTTGGTTTGAAGGACAGCTCTGTGCTTTGTCGCGCCACTCAAATGTTATTTCACACCTTGTGCAAGTGGTAGTTTAATCTACTATATTTAATTAATCACTTCATTCCCGACTACTTTAATGTAGTAGAATATTTTATTTAAGTGTCACATTTCAATACACATACATAATATACATAGAGTATTTACAAAATACTGATATGAAATCCAGCCTATGAAGGCTTATGAGACACATTTTCATCAAAGGCAGGTCTTTTTTTTACAGTAGTTCAAAAAAAAAAACCAAAACAAAAAATCCAAACCCGAAAAACCAAAACACATGCACGCACGCACACCAACACACCCCCTTGCGGACCCCCCCCCCCTCCCCCCACACACACACACACACAGTGTAATATGCAGACATACGCCCACATGCACTTGTGTATACTTTCGTGTACTAATTTTCTTTCACTTTTTCTTACTTTCTCCCCCCCCCCCCCCCATCAAGTATATCTGTCTCTCTCTCTTTTCCACTGAAGTGTACTCTCTCTTAGAATGGCACAATCGCAGATATTTAATTTGGTATCTCCCTTATATTCACCCACGTATTTTTACAAATACACAGGCTTAGCTATTTCAATTGATAATACAAATAACAACAATGTAGAGGAACGTTGAAAAATCTGTAAATGCAAAGAGTATAAAAGTATGTACAAACCCCACAGAATTGGATGAAGGATATTTGTTTCGGTATGCAAAAATCTCCCGTTCCCATACACACCCCCCCCCCCCCCCCACTTCCATCTCCCCCCATGAAATAATCATTAGTTTCAGTCACGAGTGAGATACTTTTTGGTATCCATTCAAAAACACTATATTTTCTTTTTACTATATCCTTTTTATAAAAATCTTTAATTGCGTAGACCGACAAGAGTAAGACGGGAAAGGGGATGGGCTGGTCGAGTTGACTCAATGTCGTAAACTGGTATCACTTCGATCATTAGCCGTGTGCCGTGGGCGCTTTCGTGATGCAGGAGGCTTTTTCGCCTCCACTTCCCACCCAAGAAAATTTTACACGGTTCATCACGCGTTGGCCTGCAGCTGTAAACAAAATGTGAAATTGGAAACTTCGCGAATATTAGTTGTTTTTCTCAAGTCTGGTTTATTTATTTCCTCGATCAAATCGATCGCGCAAACACAACAGTTTAGTTTCGAAACTGTTCTATTTACAATTTCAAACCACTGCAATAGTCGCCGTCTGCCTCCTCCAAATTCCAATTTTAATTTAAAATAAATTATCTTCTACCAGTAACAAACGCAGTTGTCTTGCCAGTTGACGTCACAAGAGAGTATTTATTAATCAGCAGAGAAACTGACATGCAAAAGCATGGCGAGTCACAGTGTTTTGAAAACTGTCTTCCACTGATCAAACACTGCGGTCCACTGGAAGTCCACGGTGGAGAACACACCGCAGCGGCGTTTTTGTTTCAATCCACGTTGAACGTACTGTAATGTTAGTTATAAGAAACCAAATGAAGTTAAAAGATTAAAAAAAGACAACTCATTTATGTAAATATTTATGTGCAAAAAACAAACTTATTTATGTTAATATCTATGTACAGTGTATTATGTTTCTATAGTTTATCGCTTGTTAAAAGTTGAAACACTTGAATGAAATAAAATATATCAAAGCCAATGTTCTTGTTATTGTTGCTCTGTTGTCAATGAAGATAAGTAATTAATTGTACACGCCCACTCATAAATAGTTCCTCTATAAATAGACAGCACTAATCTAAATTTAGCATCAATAACTGGGGTATTAATTGACCAGTCTCATATGGGCACTGTACACGTAATGAGACTCAATTTGAACAAACGTGAATCCAATCCATACCAAGATGCTGCATACCAAATATCTAAAGATTCTGCCCACTGGTTCTGGTGAAGAAGATTTTTAAAGAAATTTTCTTAAATTGCACTAAGTAAATATTCACACCCTTTTAGTGATCCCCAATACTGACCGAGGGACTCAATTTGAACAAACTTGAATCAGACCCATACCAAGATGCTGTATAACAAATATCAAAAGATCCTGCCCATTGGTTCTGGAGAAGAAGATTTTTAAATGTTTTTTCTTAAATTGCACTAAGTAAAAATTCAGGTCCCCATAGTGAGCCCCAAAATTGATCAAGGGACTCCATTTGAACAAACTTGAATCAGACCCATACCAAGATGCTGTATACGAAATATCAAAAGATTCTGCCTACTGGTTCTGGAGAAGAAGATTTTTCCTTAAATTCCACTAAGGAAAAATTCATGCCCTTTTAGGGAGCCCCAATATTGATCAAGGGACTCGATTTGAACAAACTTGAATCAGACCCATACCAAGATGCTGCATACCAAATATCAAAAAATTCTGCCCATTGGTTCTGGAGAAGAAGATTTTTAAAGAATTTTTCTTAAATTGCACTAAGTAAAAATTCACGCCCCCATAGTAAGCCCCAATATTGGTTGAGGGACTCGATTTGAACAAACTTCAATCAGACCCGTACCAAGATGCTGCATACCAAGTATCAAAAGATTCTGCCCACTGGTTCTGGAGAAGAAGATTTTTTAATAATTTTTCTATAATTCATACAGTGCTATCAGAGTTATGCCCCATACAGAGCCCTCAAGGAACGTGGCCATTTCATTTGAACAAACCTGAATTGCCATACAGTAATGAACATCCACATGAAGTTTCGTGAAAATCGGACCAGTGGTTTCAGAGGAGAAGTCGTTTGAAAAATGTTCATGAGGACGGATGGCGAGTGATAAGTTGAGCTCCCTTCGGTGAGTTAAAAACACACATGATTATTGGTATGCTAAAAATAAAACATGGAGTCGGTTAGTGGAGTAATCAAAGTCAGAAACATGTCATTGGGTGCCAGTAAAATATATTAGAACATTCAGTGGCTTCAGCTTTCAGCTATCAATCAAATCAAAATTATTCATTTGGGGCAATTGAGTCTGTTATTACAGGCCACATTATTTCTGGTGTCCAGTTTTCTAATAACAGACTCAATTGCCCCAATTGAATAATTTACCGCATTAACATGTCCATGTCACTGTTTCGGTGTCATAACTTTAAACGTCAACAATATTTTGTTTGTACTTAAGTATATGTTCGAAAGCCGACATGTAAAGTTCTCGTATATTTCACCACTGATGAAGGCTAATAAAGCCGAAAGCTATGGTATTAATGAGCAGTTGTTTGGTTATATTATGGACTTTGCGTCTGTGGAAATTTTGGCTACTGAAGTTACTGAACATTGAATCTGACTTAATTTACCGAAACTGACTTACAAAGATTATTTGACGTATGCCAGACTGTCTGTATTATAGAATTCCAAGGTTTTCTTTTTCTCTTGAAGGTTGACAATGCCGTGAGAACAACAAGGTCACTTTAAGTAGAGTGTTCAGAAGATTGTTCTTCTAGGGAGAAAGGGTTAATGGTGGGTTAGGAGAAAATTTATAGACACTGCAGAAATTTAAAAAAAAAAATTAAATTTAAAAGATAAAGATTTAAACAAAACTAGAGATGGTCTGTCACCCGGTATACCCCCACCGTGGCATACTGCCTAGTGTGGGTGACTGAAAAGGGACATTCAATTTTTCTAAGTAAAAAAAAATCCAATATGGCCACCAGTCAGCCATCTTGAAAACGAGCGGGAAAAAAATTATATCATGCACTTCCCCTCATCATGTTGATCCTTTTTGTGAAGTTTCATGAAAATGCGGCTAAAACTGTGGAAGTAGTTCGCTCCACAAGTTTACATGTACAAAAAATACAATATGGCCACCAGTCGGCCATCTTGAAACCGAGCAGGAAAAAAGTTATGTCACACACTTCCCCTCATCATGTTGATCATTTTTGTGAAGTTTCATGAAAATGCGGCTAAAACTGTGGAAGTTGTTCACTCCACAAGTTTACATGTACAAAAAATCCAATATGGCCACCAGTCGGCCATCTTGAAACCAAGAGGGAAAAAAGTTACGTCACGCACCTCCACTCATCATGTTGATCATTTTTGTGAAGTTTCATGAAAATGCGGCTAAAATTGTGGAAGTAGTTTGCTCCACAAGTTTACTTGTGCAACGGACTGACGATGAAGTCAGACCGATCAACCGACCGACTAACAGACAGGTTGACTCCTATATACCCCCCCTAAACTTCGTTTTATGGGGGTATAATTAGAGATGGTTATTTTTCTACGAACCCCTTTACTAAGTACTATTAAAACCTGGCCAGGGTATCCCCAGACCAAATGCTCCCATTTCAGAGCTTGCTGAAAGGAAACTGATGTGTGAGGGACGGACGAATCCGATGCCTACTTGACCTGTCAGGAGCCAAGCACCCATCCTACATTGGCACAAATGCCTTACCACACACCCTCACTACCTGGCACTCTTATAAACTGATTGCTTCCATTTCTTCATCTAATTTGAACTACATTTTTTGAAGTTTCTTCCTCCATTACTGCTAACCTGCATAATGCTCCAATTCTGACTTCTTTCTTCACTTCCTCATCCTTTTCTCAGTCTTCTATCAATTTTGCTTTCAGCTGGTCAACCCAAAGCCCCAAAATATGAGTCATATGATATCGTCTGTTCCCAAAAATTCTTATTTACTCATTATTTTCCAAACCAAAGCTTATGAGTCCTATTTAGAATGGGCTTGTTGAGCTCGTTCCAATGAGAGGTTATAACCTATGGTTTGGAAGAATGAAAGTGTCAATGACACTGTAGCTTAACTTGTGCATTGTGTTTGATGAAAAGGATAATGTTCAATGTTTATGAAAGGATTATGAAATAAGACAAGAATTGTGATAATTTGGAATATGTTCATTTCTGTTCCCTGTACGCTATGTTTTTGATAAAAAATAATATGAGGTGTACACTGTACTAAAGAGCTGAGGGGTGGGTTAATATGACCTCACAGTTAATGTATGTGGCCCTCACAGTTAACGTATATCAATGAAAGTTACCAAGTTACAGTGAAATTATTCCAAAATGAGTCATCCTATCAAGTTACATTGAAATCCCTTCATAAATATGGCCTGTAGACTGTGCTGCTAAAGGTTTTCGGGCTTCGGGCCCCTGTAGCCGTCAGTTTCCCAATTGCATCCAAAAGGGACGTTCCCATCTAGACATTATATGAAGTCAACCTACCAAGTTACAATGAAATCCCTTCATAAATATGACCTGTAAACTGTGCTAATGGTTTCTGGGCTTTGAGCTCAGGCAGCCATCATGGTTGAATGATCGCAACCAAAAGGGGACATTCTCATCTGGGCATCATCTGGAGTGATCCTATAAAGTTACAATGAATTCCCTTTATAAATATGACCTGTAGACTGTGCTCAAGATTTTCGGGCTTTGGGCACCTGTAGCCATTACAGTTGACCAATCGCGACCAAAAGGGGACGTTCTCATCTAGACATTATTTGGAGTCATCCTACCAAGCTACAATGAAATCCCTTCATAATTATGACCTGTAGACTGTTCTAAAGGTTTTCAGCTTCGGGCCCCTGTAGCCATCACAGTTGCCCAATCAGGACCAAAAGGGGACTTTCTCATCTAGACATAGTATGAAGTCAACCCACCAAGTTACAATGAAATTCCTCAATAAATATGACCTGTAGACTGCGCTAAAGGTTTTCAGGTTTCGGGCTCAGGCAGTCATCACGGTTGGCAGATCACGCTTAAATGGGAAATTCTCATCTAGACTTCATAAGGAGTCATCCTACCAAGTTACAATGAAATCCCTCCATATTAAACATGACCTGCAGACTGTGCTAAAAGTTTTTGGGTTTCGGGCTTGGGCAGCCATGATGGTCGATAGATCATGCCCAAAAGGGGACATTCTCATCTAGGCATTATACAGAGGCATCCTATCAAGTTACAATGAAATCCCTTCATAAATACAACCTGTAGACTGTGCTAATGGTTTTTGGGTTTTGGGCTCGGGCAGCCATACCGGTTGCCCGATCGCAACCAAAAGGGGACGTTCTCATCTAGACATGACCTCAAACTTGCATATGAAATTTCGGGACGATCAGATAAGAAATGCGGGGTGTAGCCCGTGCTAAAGGAAAATGTGAATAGACTCACAGATTCACCGACTCACAGACTAACAGACTTCCACATGCGTGATGGCAATAGCTTAGTTGATTATGTCAAGTTAAACTAAAAATGAAATATTGATAAAACAGTACTGTAAGATGATTTTGTCATTTTGTGTATAACGCTGGCCGTTTTTTTTTCGCTACTTTAAGTAAAGAGATCATGTCGCCTTTATGTTGTTTGGTAAAAGGCTAAAAGCTTGCCTGAGACAAAGAGAGGCCAAGACTGGTGAGTAGTGTGCAAAGTGTAAATACTACTGAATTGGGTTACCGTTTTGGGTTGCAAATGTAAAGAGGTGTAATATGGCCTTTGCTGAGAACTATGGTAGAAACTAAACTAGCAGATTCAGATTCCAAACATTATTTATTTATTGAGTCTCTGACCTCTGACTTATGAGCAGTTGAGTACAACTATCTGTAAAATTTCACTGTAATATTGTATGTTGCTTGTCAATGTCCTTCACTGTGGTAGTCCCGTCTCTCAGGACTTTGAGTGAACAAAACAATTATAACGTATGAACTGTAAACAAAAAATGAACTGTTAGTGCTGAATTGTTGTTCAAATATGCAAAATGGTTTGATTAATGAATATCAAATTAACAAGGCCAGTTGTAGTTTGTGGTAGGATGAACTAGGCCCCATTAAACTTAACTTTATGATTTGTTCAACAAATGAACGATGATCCATTCAGAACACACTGTCATCTTTCAAAATTGTCTGTAATCCTGTGCCCTGTGAGGCTCATCACTGAATTATACATATGTTGTCAAGACCATATGTCAGTCGTGAATGCAATGCAAGACATGTTTTGCAATTCATTTCTCAATTTGATTTTATTAAGTTTGTATATGTGTGGTATTAAAGACCAGCTAATTAGAGACAAAGATGGCAATTTGTACATAGGCTTAAAGGCTGAGCAAAATCGCTAGAATCCAACATAATCAACAATTGAGAAGGGCTGTAAGTCCAGAGCAATCATCTCTGCCAGCTTCTGGGTTACTTTTATTGCTCGTGCATCAAAGGTTTAAAAACACTTTAAAGACACTTTCAACAGCCAGAGTCATATTTATTTATTTATTGTTGTTGAAGGTCACATACTTCTGCACAATGGCTAATCATGACCACAACATGGAGATAAAGTCAAGGTCAGTCAATCGTTTATACCCCATGTTGCCTATTTTAGAGGACTCGCACCCCAAGCATTAGTGACTGGGTCCTATTTTACCAGTGAAACAGAGCTTGTTTACCACAGTAAACAAGCACTGCTTCACTTCCCGGGGTTCCCACGGGGGCGCCAGAGTCATATCCCGTCAATCAGCTTTCATGGCTGATGGAAACCTGAGTTCCCAAAGAGAACCACAAGAGTACTGGTGAGTAAGTAATGAACTTTCCAAGTTACTAAACCCGCACAAAACAGGGTCAGCATTGTTATAAGGCATGTATACCATCAATGTGCACTTCATCTTAGCACACTACACTACAATGCTCCCACTCAGGCAGTTGGGATTAAATGTCTTACCCAAGGACACAATGCAGATTACACAGGATCAAACCTACAACCAAACTTTCTATCTGAAGTTCAGTGCTTTTGCCCTTTACTTAACCATGAAAGGCACAGGACACATGCAAACAAAATTACTGAATAACCATTTTTTTTCATTTTTTTAATTCAAAAAGATAGATTATGACAACTCATTCCAATGCGCTCAATGAGATAAAATAACGAAAATTGAATGGTGATTTTTATGAATCATGCTGGCCAGTTTTTTCCATTATGTTGGGTAAAAGGTTAACCAATGAACCACCATGGACACTTACGTAATACATGCAGTTAATTTATTTACTTATTTTATTTTATTGGTGTTTAAGGCAACATATTTCTGCACAAAGGCTAATCATGACCACAACAGTTTTATGGGTGGAGGAAGAGTACCAGAGAGAATCACTGAGCAATGGCGAGCAACTGTCAGCTCCCCAACATACTAACTCCACACAAGCAGGGTTAGCATTGGTTGGAGACAGGTGCTCCATCGACGTGCAGTACGCCTTAGTACACAACGTCACCGTGCCCCCACGTGGGCAATGAGAATGCAGTTAAAAAACAGGAGTGAAGACTTTTTGCGTTACTTGAATGGAATGAAAGTGTCAATGACACTGTACCTCAACTTGTTAAGACATGTACATGTATAGTATTTGACACAGTAATGACAAACATCTAGGTAATGACCTGATAACAAAGGTACATATAAAGTATTGTAACGGTCTGTACATAAATACTGACCGTAGCCTGTAACAAATGTATAGGTAAAGTATTGTAAAGGTGGGTGACAGTCAGATGCTAAACTAGAAAAGTAATCTTTGAGTCCCAGAGTGGGTCTGACTGAACCCCAAAATATTTGTTCTCATAGAACAGTGATAACAAAGGCACCCCAAAACACACTCGTTCGTATCCCAAGGTGAAAACAAAGGTACCCAAGAAGTTTCGTGAAGATCAGTTCATAAATACGAGCTGTATAGAAGTTGTGACAAAAAACTGATTGGACAAAATTTCGGTACAAAATGGTCACTGGCAGCCATCTTGAATTTTGGACCGCACCCAGAAACACTCGTTCTCGTCCCAAGGTGATAACAAAGGTACCCAAGAAGTTTTGTGAAGATCGGTTCATAAATACAGCCTCTAGCCCGAGCCGTATTGACATGTGCACTTACAGTGTATAAGTAGCACTGAATAAATCAAAGTTCATCTAATTTGCATAATTTCTGCACGAGAAAAAACCTGTACTATATGTGATGTATACCATGTTACTAAACATTCATACAAAAATTTATTCAAATCAGAACTTTCATACAGAAGTTCTATACAAAAGACTGATTGCACTAATTTTGGTACAAAATGGCTGCTGGTGGCCATCTTGAATTTTGGACCACACCCAAAAACACTCGTTCTCATCCCACGGTGATAACAAAGGTACCCAAGAAGTTTCGTAAAGATCGTTTCATAAATACGGCCTCTAGCCTGAGCCGTATAGAAGTTATGTACAAAAAACTGATTGGACCTAATTTCGGTACAAAATGGCCACTGGCAGCCATCTTGAATTTTGGACCGCACCCAGAAACACTCGTCCTCGTCCCAAGGTGATAACAAAGGTACCCAAGAAGTTTTGTGAAGATCGGTTCATAAATACAGCCTCTAGCCCGAGCCGTATTAACATGTGCACTTACAGTGTATAAGTAGCACTGAATAAATCAAAGTTCGTCTAATTTGCATAATTTCTGCACAAGAAAAAACCCATACTATATGTGATGTATTCCATGGTACTAAACATTCACACAAAAAATTATTCAAATCAGCGCTTTCATATGGAAGTTCTGTGCAAAAATCTGACTGCACCTAATTTTGTACAAAATGGCTGCCATCGGCCATCTTGAATTGCGGACCGGACCCCAAAACTCTCGGTCTCGTCCCATGGTGATACCAAAGGTACCCAAGAAGTTTCGTAAAGATGATCGGTTCATAAATACGGCCTTTAGCCTGAGCCGTATTGGCATTTGCACTTACAGTGCTGAAAGTAACACAAAAAAACATCAAAGTTAGTCTAATTTGCATAATATACGCACGAGAAAAAAACCCGTATTATATGTGATGTATCCCATGTTACTAAACATTCATACAAAAAATTATTCAAATCAGTGCTTTCATATGGAAGTTCTACGCAAAAATCTGATTGCACCTAATTTTGTACAAAATGGTTGCCAGCGGCCAACTTGAATTTAGGATCAGACCCCAAAACACTCGTTCTCGTCCCACGGTCATAACAAAGGTACCCAAGAAGTTTCGTAAAGATCGGTTCATAAATACGGCCTCTAGCCTGAGCCGTATTGAATTGTTGACGGACAGACGGATGACTGGCCATGGCATAAGCTCAAATTTGGCTTCTCCAAAGTTGAGCTAAAAATGCACTCATCCACAATCATGTAAAATCTCACCAAAAAGAAGTGTCCAGGTAAGGGTTTGTCTGCACACCTACCTCCATTTTGGACATTCATTTTAACAAAAACATGAATGTCGATAATATTTTTTACATTTTTTTTTATTGGTATCATTAGAAAAATTGTACATTATATAACATTGCACCAACATTGAATTTTTGCAGTATAATATATATACATACAGAGCAGTTCTTCAATTATTAAAAAAATGCATCAATTGTCGGATGCCTGTTTTGGCGGGTGCATATTAGTGGATGCGTAATGAAGGACACCTTGGCAGATACAGAAAACATTGTAAATTTCTTATTTGGTGAATGCATGTTTGGCAGGTGCATTTTAGCAGATGCGTAATGTAGGATTCCTTGGTGGAGGCAAAAAGCCTTGTAAATCCCTTGTTTGAGAGATGCATAAGTTCTGTCAAGTGTGACGTAAGGTGATTGTTCTAGCGATAATGTTGGCTATATAGCGAGAAAATGGCTTTGATGGATGCATGAATGCGTATTGTTAGGACATTTGAGTTGTATGTTTCACCCCAAATTGGGGTGGTGGGGGTATTTGTGGGGGCAGGGCATATTCAAGTGGTGAAGATGTCATGCCCTCACTATTGTGGCGTTAAAAACAAGTCCCAACTGGAGAGGGGGGGGGGGGGGTTGGAGCAGTCAGGAGTCTTATTTATTTACTTATTTATTGGTGTTTAAGGTCACATACTTATGCACAATGGCTAATCATGACCGTGACAGTTTTCCGGGTGGAGGAAGCCGGAATACCCGGAGAGAACCACCCAGCAATGGCAAGCAGCTGCCAGCTCCCCAACATCGTAACTCTGCACGGCAGCACAGGCAGGGTTAGATTGTTTTAAGACATGTGCACCGTCGACATGCAGTACGCCTTAGTACATAGCGTCATTGTGCCCCCATGTGGACAATCAGGGTTAAGTGCCTTGCCCAAGGACACAATGCGGGAGTCCAAAGTCAGGAGTCTTAAAATCGCCATTGTAATTTAAATACAATAGTTGGTGTTGGTGTGCCATAACAGGAGCCTAATCATAGTGTTGATTTGTTACAGGATGAAATTGGAAGGAATGGAATTGTAAAGCATAAATAGTAAGAGACAATGAGGTGGTAAAGAAATTGTAGGTCCTACGGCCGAAAGATCAATAAGCGGCATCAGCTTGGGCTCTTGCTCGAGTGCACAAACAATGATTGAGTCTGTTAGTCTGGTACACAGACCAAAACGTCCCAGAAGAGACCCTCCAGAAACTGACGACAGTACACTTATTCCGGTAGATGCAATGCATAAACCATTCTACAGAAGAATTACAAACTTATGCATAAAAGAGTTGAAGCTGGAACAGTAGCGTAAAAACGATACAAATGACCACTGAAACTAAACTGCATGTCACGGAACTGCATTTATCTGCTACAATGCAACGCATGCAGCAAACAATATGTCAGTGAAACTAAACGGCACTTCAGTAGCCGCATCAGTGAACATATTACAGACATCAAACAAAAACGTGACACTCCAATAGCCATCCACATTAACAAATACCAATCATAGACTATCAGATCTTCACTATCGTATAACACGGGTCCTGTACTCAGACGCCGAGAAACCCAATATGACATACCAGCATTGCACTTGTGAAATACATTGGATATTTTCACTCAAAACGCTACAACCACTCAGCCTGAACAGAAAGGACTTTTAGTGTTGTTTAGTAATGACTACGTAAACTATTTTAAGAACATGCTCTTTCCTTTAGTGGATATACCACTTTAATAATTACAACTTTTCCATCATGCAGAACCATCAATCGGTTTACGGCTTTTAATTTTTTGGCCATTCAATAAGCTATATGTTTCGTTAAGAGGAAAAGTCATTCTCTCTAACCATCCACATTTTATCTGCCTTGTAAAGGTTCCAAACAGCTCAGGTAAAAAACAGATTATTCTTGTGAAAACATCTAGAGGCTAAAATTAAGAGAACACTAAACTACTGAGTATGCAATTAATTAATAAACAAAACCCATCCCTCACACATGGAACACATTACAATAAGAAACGAGCAAAGCGAAGCATCGCGTATGCCCTGTCCTGAAATACGACAGATAACATATGCTGCTCACTGAAGTTATTTATTTATTTATTTATTTAATGGGGTTTAACAACACTTTCCATAGCCAGGGTCACCTCGGGACGGACAGTTTCACGGGTGGAGGAAGCTGAAGTACCTGGAGAGAACAACCGAGCAACGGAGAGCATCTGTCAAGCCTCCCCAATGTACTAACTCAACACAAGCAGGGCTAGCATTGGTGGAAGACAAGTGCAGTGTGCCTTAGTACACAATTTCACCATGCCCCCATATGGACAATTGGGATGAAGTGCCTTGCTCAAGGACACAATGCGGTTGCCGCAGAAGGGATTCAAAACGAGGACCTCTCGGCTTGCAGTCTGCATCTCTACCTACTGAGACACCGTGCTCCTGCTCATTGAAGTGGTAGTATTAGATTATTGTCACTAGTAATGACATCAGAAACAGGGCAATGAGTTGGCACAGCCAACAGATGCTCCCCAAACGGCAAGGGTGGCTATACTCCTGCCACAAATGCCAAGCATGAGTTTCTAGTCATTTGTCTTTGTTGATACTGAATTGATAAATATCTTATCTTATCTTCACTAAACCATACAGCAGGCCATCAAATGTGTTCATGGGACACTAATGCCCCCCCTTCATGAAAAACTATATTTTAGTGGTTACATAAGTCTAAAACGGGGTCATAATTCAGATAAAAATTATCGCACCACACTCAAAATCAAACCCGGCAGATATATTGTCTACAGTAAGCTATATTCCAAGTTTGATTGAAATCGGACACCTATGACTCAAGTTACCATCCAGAAACCAATATCAACATGTCTTCTAAGTTGGAAAAGGGCCATAACTCTGCCAAAAAATATCTGACCAAGCCCACTATCAATCCTAACCTGTACTATGTTGTTATAAAACTTTGTGTACAATTGTGTTTTATTTCGTTCACTCAAACTAAAGATATTGTCCGGAAACCAATATGAACATGTCTAAGTAGGAAACGGGATAACTCCAAAGCCCGCTATCAATCCCAACCTGCATTATGTGGTTATAAACCCATGTATAAAATATTGTATCATTTTGTTCAGTCAAACTAAAGTTATCGTCTGGAAACCATTTGTTTTGGACAGACGGACAGGGTGGCGACTATATGCTCCTCCAAAATTTTTTGGGGGAGCATAATGAAAGTGTCAATGACACTGTAGCTTAACTTGTGTGTTGTGTTTGATGAAAAGTATAATGTTCAATGTTTATGAAAGGATTATGAAATAAGACAAGAATTGTGATAATTGGGAATATGTTCATTTCTGTTCCCTGTATGCTATGTTTATGATAAAAATAATATGAGGTTTACACTGTACTAAAGATCTGAGGGGTGGGTTAATATGACCTCACAGTTAATGTATGTGGCCCTCACAGTTAACGTATATCAACAAAAGTTACCAAGTTACAGTGAAATTATTCCAAAACGAGTCATCCTATCAAGTTACATTAAAATCCCTTCAAAAATATGGCCTGTAGACTGTGCTAAAGGTTTTCGGGCTTCGGGCCCCTGTAGCCGTCAGTTTCCCAATTGCGTCCAAAGGGGACGTTTTCATCTAGCCATTATATGAAGTCAACCTACCAAGTTACAATGAAATCCCTTAATAAATATGACCTCTAGACTGTGCTAAAGGTTTTTGGGTTTTGGGCTCAGGCAGCCATCATGGTTGAATGATCGCAACCAAAAGGGGACATTATCATCTGGGCATCATCTGGAGTAATCCTACAAAGTTACAATGAAATCCCTTCATAAATATGACCTGTAGACTGTGCTCAAGGTTTTTGGGCTTCGGGCCCCTGAAGCCGTCACAGTTGACCAATCACGACCAAAAGGGGATGTCATCATCTAGGCATTATATGGAGTCAAACTTACTCATCTGGACACTATTTGGAGTCATCCTACCAAGCTACAATGAAATCCCTTCATAATTATGACCTGTATATTGTTCTAAAGGTTTTCGGGCTTTGGGCCCCTGAAGCCGTCACAGCTGCCCAATCGTGTCTAAAAGGGGACGTTCTCATCTAGACATTATATGAAGTCAACCTACCAAATTACAATGAAATCCCTTCATAAATATGACCTGTAGACTGTGCTAAAGGTTTTCGGGCTTCGGGCTCGGGCAGCCATCATGGTTGAATGATTGCAACCAAAGGGGACAATCTCATCTGGGCATCATCTGGAGTGATCCTGCGAAGTTACAATGAAATCCCTTCATAAATATGACCTGTAGACTGTGCTCAAGGTTTTCGGGCTTCGGGCACCTGTAGCCATCACAGTTGACCAATCACGACCAAATGGGGATGTCATCATCTAGGCATTATATGGAGTCAACCTAACAGGTTACAATGAAATCCTTCTATAAATATAACCTTTTGCCTATGCTAAAGGTTTTTGGGCTCGAGCACCCATCAAGGCTGAATGATCACGGCCAAAATGGGACGTTCTCATCTGGACATTATTTGGAGTCATCCTACCAAGTTACAATGAAATCCCTTCATAAATATGACCTGTAGACAGTGCTAAAGGTTTTCGGGCTTCAGGCACCTTCAGCTGTCCAAGTTGCCCAATCATGTCCAAAAGGGGGCGTTCTCATCTAGACATTATATGAAGTCAACCTACCAAGTTACAATGAAATCCCTTCATAAACATGACCTGTAGACTGTGCTTAAGGTTTTCGGGCTTCGGGCTCGGGCAGCCATTATGGTTGAATGATCGCAATCAAAGGGGACAATCTCATCTGGGCATCATTTGGAGTGATCCTACGAAGTTACAATGAAATCCCTTCATAAATATGACCTGTAGACTGTGCTCAAGGTTTTTGGGCTTCGGGCACTTGTAGCCATCACAGCTGACCAAACTCGACCAAAGGGTGATGTCATCATCTAGGCATTATATGGAGTCAACCTAATAGGTTACAATGAAATCCTTCCAGAAATATGACCTTTTACCTATGCTAAAGGTTTTTGGGCTCAGGCACCCATCATGGCTGAATGATCGCGATCAAAATGGGACGTTCTCATCTGGACATTATTTGGAATCATCCTACCAAGTTACAATGAAATCCCCTCATAAATATGACCTGTAGACTGTGCTAAAGGTTTTTGGGCTTCGGGCACCTTTAGCCGTCACAGTTGCCCAATCATGTCCAAAAGGGGATGTTCTCATCTAGACATTATATGAAGTTAACCTACCAAGTTAAAATGAAATCCCTTCATAAATATGACCTGTAGACTGTGCTAAAGGTTTTCGGGCTTCAGACTCAGGCTGCCATCATGGCTGAATGATCGCAACCATAGGGGACAATCTCATCTGGGCATCATCTGGAGTGATTCTAAGAAGTTACAATGAAATCCCTTCATAAATATGACCTGTAGACTGTGCTCAAGGTTTTCGGGCTTCGGGCACTTGTAGCCACCACAACTGACCAATCACGACCAAATGGGGATGTCATCATCTAGGCATTATATGGAGTCAACCTAACAGGTTACAATGAAATCCTTCCATAAATATGACCTTTTGCCTATGCTAAAGGTTTTTGGGCTTGGGCACCCATCAAGGCTGCATGCTCGTGATCAAAATGGGACGTTCTTATCTAGACATTATTTGGAGTCATCCTACCAAGTTACAATGGAATCCCTTCATAAATATGACCTGTAGACTGTGCTAAAGGTTTTCGGGCTTCGGGCCCCTGTAGCTGTCAGAGTTGCCCAATCACGTCCAAAAGAGGACTTTCTCATCTAGACATTGTATGAAGTCAACCCACCAGGTTACAATGAAATTCCTCAATAAATATGACCTGTAGACTGTGCTAAAGGTTTTCGGGTTTTGGGCTCGGGCAGTCGTCACGGTTGGCAGATCATGCCCAAATGGGGAAATTCTCATCTAAACATCATAGGGAGTCATCCTACCAAGTTACAATGAAATCCCTCCACATTAAACATGACCTGCAGACTGTGCTAAAAGTTTTTGGGTTTCGGGCTTGGGCAGACATCACAGTTGATAGATCATGCCCAAAAGGGGACGTTCTCATCTGGGCATCATACAGAGGCATCCTACCAAGTTACAATGAAATCCCTTCATAAATACGACTTGTAGACTGTGCTAATGGTTTTCGGGTTTTGGGCTTGGGCAGCCATACCAGTTGCCCGATCGCGACCAAAAGGGGACGTTCTCATCTAGACATAACCCCAAACCTGCATATGAAATTTCGTGACGATCAGACAAGAATTGCGGGGTGTAGCCCGTGCTAAAGGAAAATGTGAACAGACTCACAGACTAACAGACTCACAGACTAACAGACTCATAGACTAACAGACTTCCGCACGCGTGATGGCAATAGCTTATCTTGACTATGTCAAGTTAAGCTAATAAAAACTGGGATCCATTGGTCATTCTTTTTTAAAGTTATTGCACGGACAAGCAAAAATTACCAAAAAAACAAGATAGCTGCCATGGTGGCCATACTGGATACGCCAGAATACTGATTATAGAAAGGAACTTCAACCTAGTCACCCCTAATCCACCACAAAACAATAGGACCCATGGTGCATTTCATTTTGCAGTTATTGCTCAGAAGAGCAAAATTTTATAAAAAATCCAAAATGGCTACCATGGTGGCCATATTGAATATGGCAGAAAACTGATTTTCGAAAAGAACCTTCCTCTAGTCACCACTAATCCACCACAAAAGAAAAAAAAGGAGCCAAGTGCATTTCTTTTTCAAGTTATTGCGACAGACAGCCCAGAGAGTGGCTGTATAAAAATTATTCCCATGGACAAAAAACAATGCAAAAAGTTCAAAAGGGACAGTTTAATTCTTACAATGGGAATAACTGTGGTAAGCATGCGTGGCCAAAACTTACAATATGCAGATATCCTTTCCCCCTTACTTGTCTATCACCATACCAAAGGATATCAAAACTCGACAACCATTATTCAGTTATCAGGTAAAAACATTTAAAGGGACTGTTTTTCAATTATAACAAGGGACATAACTCTGGTATGTGTTGTTGAAAACCCACACGATGTGGATATCCTTTCCCCTATGATGGTCTCTCACCAGACCATAAAGACATCAAAATCTGACAACCCATGCTTAGAGTTATAAAAAATGTTCATATGGAAAGTTTTTTAAATATAACAAGGGCCATAAATCTACCATGCATGCATGGACAAAGCCCACAATATGTGGATAACATTTTCCCTTTACTGATCTATCACCATACCAAAGTATATCAAAATCTGATAAACGATGCTTGAATTATAATGCAAAATGTTCGTACGGAAATTCTTGTACACTGTAAAATGGCCAGATGTATTAAATCCCCGCTCTGAAAATGTGAGGGTGATTGTGTTGTTTGCAGTTGGATGGAAGAGAACGATGTTTATAGTGTTGGTAGAGTGAATAAATATTATGTTAGGGGTGGAGTGGGTTGTAAGTGGAGAAATGTAGTGTATGCCCTAGTGTGTCAGAAGTGTGAATCAGCAGTGTATGTTGGCGAGTCGGAGCAAATGGTGAGTGAAAGACTGAAAGAACATTTGAGGGATATCAGGTTGCATAAAGGTAAACCTTTGTGCGGCCATTTTTATGGGGAGGGGCATGGTGATGAGCGGAATTTAAGCATTGTAGTATTGGATTTTGTGAAAGGAGGCAAGAGCGAGAGGCCGATAAGGGAGGAGAGGTGATGCGGAGGTTGGGGACTAGATCTGAGGTGCGATTTTAACTCTAGGATGAATACTGTGGGCCCTACCATCTAAGAGTTGATCGATGTAAACTACAACCTACTTGATGAATGGGAATGCCACCACATGCGGTTGCGGGAGTACTACTTTGAATCTTCTAATGATGAGGAAAGAGAGGTGTCTCCAGAGGACAGATTTAAGCCGAAAAGCGTTCTGCAGAAATTGATGAAAAACGATGATATCATTATCTGATCAGCTGATAAGAGATCTGGTCTAGTTGTGCAGGATAAGACCCACTACATCCAAAAACTGGAAACCGAGATGGCAAGGTGCATGTCCTTTGAAGAAACTCAGAATGACCAGACTAATGCATCCACATGAAATGTTAAGAAGCTTCTTAATAAAATGTATAAGGACAATGCCATTACCGATGACTTTAAGTGATATATGGAACCAAAATATCCACAGCCGGGCCAGTTCAAAGGAAACCTAAAAATTCTCAAACAAAAACATACCCTACAGGACGATAGTAAGTAGCAAGGAAATGCCGACAGAAAAGCTCGCTGAGGCGGCCGAATATGAGCTCCAGGAATTTGTAATGAAGACACTGAGTTATATCAAAGATACGACTGATTTTCTAAACAAGTTGATGGTAATGAAAGGGACAGGGGTGTAAAAATACACTCGCCCGCACGCATTAGGGAGTGGAAACTTCGATCGGGCGAGTGATTTCTCTGTTGTACTTGTCCGACTGGGTGAGTGAGTTTCGTTGGGGCAAAACATCTGGGATTATTTAATGAGTACGACATGCCTAAATAAAGAGCTTTTGAGAGCCTTGTATAATAATATACATAAAACATTTATCCGTCTTTGTTGAAACTACAACCGATATGAGAGCAAATCATCCGCCACTCAAACAACTCTGAACCGGTATTGGGATGTTACGACTGTGCAAATGAACTCACCAGAAGCATAAAAATGTCTGTAATATAGAAAGGTAATTCTAGTCTAGTAAGGGAGGTAATCAAATTAGCTATCAAACAACTCAGCTATTTTCAAAATTGCTGACAGGGCCATACGTGATGCCCCATATCTCTCACCAAATTTAATTTGCTTCGTTCCATGGCTGATTTTAAATAATATAAGTGATCTCAGACTTTGATATCACAAATCTTTTCAATTTTTTATTGAGTTTTGGTCATTAAAGCCTTTAAGGTCTTGCTGGTCACCATTGCAGTGTCATTAAGCTGACAAGTCACAACAACAGAACAAACCTTTTCACATCCAGCGAAGTTTAAGACGCCAGTATTGCAGTCTCTCTGGCGGATTGCTGGTTTGGGGTTCCAGCCTTAAAACGTTCCCCGCACAGTCACTTAACTGTGGCTTAATTTATTCTTTTTTTCAGACGAAAGAAATATACTTGATATTTTATTTCTGATTTCTACCATTTGGCTCCCAAATTTCTGAATTGGCCCCTAGACTGAACCCATCTTTTTCTTCCCAAAGTCGGTCCATGTGAGGACCATTTGGTATTTTTTTTTTCTAAATTCAGTGAGGGGCAAACACAACAACAAGGTGAATACATAAAATATTTGTTTGTTTTTTTTTATTAGAAATTCAACCACAAAACAAAAATCAACAGCTATTTTGCATCAGTGGCAAACAAGCAATGGGATTTTCAATATCCAGCTGGCATGGAACTAGCCCAAATAATTAAATATGTTGAAATTTAAAAGACCAAACATCCCAATCTTCGGATTGTTAGCGACATTCGTTCCCGTTGATGGCATTTCTCTGAAATGACATCAATGGAAACAACTCATTTAACATGTGATCCGTAAAGTTTCACTTTGAAAAATTCCAACTGTGTGTCTGAGACTTCAGAGATTATTAATAAACCTGTGATTTAAAAAATGACAGCCTTCAAATTAGCCACAAGGACTAAGGTGAGATCAATTCATAGGACAACGGCACACTTCATTTTGAATGCCAATGATTGTAGAAATCAAGTCCCTAAGCAGGCCTGTAACTTCCGAAAAATATTGGGGGGGGGGGGGGGGGGGGGGGGACATCATTCTGCCCTACTGTCAGCGCATATTGCTCTGCACATATCACCTTTTCAAGTGCTTTCAACAGTACATATCATATGATATCAGGTACCCTGTAGGGCAGGGCGCTCCACACACAAAGATAAATGAATATATTCTAAATGTATGTTGTATATATATTTGTTTACACCCCTGTCCCTAGGTTAATATTTGTGCTCCCTATTGGAGCCTGAATTTTAACTTAGTCCAATATGAGAAATAATGTTTTAAAATCTTCTTCTCCAGAACCACTAGTCAGAATCTTTTGATATATGGATGGTATACAACATCCTCACAGGAAACAAATTCAAGTTTGTTCAAATCAAGTCCCTCTGTTACTATTTGGGCTTTCTATGGGCGCCTGAATTTTAACTTAGTGCAATATGGGGAATAATCTTTAAAAAATTTCTTTTTCTGATCTACCAGTCAAAATCTTTCGATATTTAATTTACAACCTCATTATGGGGTCAGATTCAAATCTGTTCACATCCAGAACCCGAATTTATATTTGGGATCCCTATGGGAACCAAACTTTTAACCCTTTCCCCAACACAGATGCTATCAAAATTTATTATTCCAAGTATTATTTTTTCAAATGTATCAAAAAAATTTCAACCAAACCATATGTGACCCTTCATTGGACTGACGAGCTTGATGAGCTCATTCCAATGAGGGGGGTCACATGATATGGTTTTGTTGATGTTTTTTGAAAAATATTATTTTGTCAACTGCACAATTTGTATATTATGCAGTGGATGTTGATGATATGTTAGGTAAAGGGTTGTTAACTTAGTATAATATGAAGAATAATCTTAACAAATCTTCTTCAGATCCACAAGTCAGAATGTATGGATATTTGGTATACAGTATCCTTATAGAAGGCAGATCTAGGTTTGTTGAAACCAAGTCCCTGTGTTGATATTTGGGCTTCCAAAAGCCCAAATTTTAACTTGGTTCAGTATGAGGTATATTCTTAAAAACAAGAGGCCCCAGGGGGCCTGAGGGCACTCACCTGACATGGTAGCCTAAATATCAACCCAGAGAATTGATTTCCACAAGTTGCATCTGCTCCTAAGAAAAGCTGAAACCAAATATCCAAATATTCTGACCAGTGGATCTAAAAAAACCGATTTTTAAAGAATATTCCTCATATTGAACTAAGTCATAATTCGGGCTCCCACAGGGAGCCCATATATGAACCCAGGGACTTGGCTTTAACAAACCTAAATCTCACACCCCTAAGGATTCTGGACACCAAATATCAAAACATTCCAACTGCTGGATCTGAAGAAGAAGATTTTTAAAGAAAATTCCTCATTTTGAACCAAGTTACAATTCGAGCTCCCACAATCGGCCCAAATATGGACCTAGGGACATGGCTTGAACAAACTTGAATCTTACCCCCCTAAGGATGCTGCATAAAAAATATTAAAAGCATTCATCTGCTGGATCTGAAGATTTTTAAAGAAAATTCCTCATTTTGAACTAAGTTGTCATTCAGGCTCCCATAGTGAGCCAAATATGAACCAAGGGACTTGGCTTGAACAAACTTAAATCTCAGCCCCCTAAGGTTGCTCCATGCCAAATATCAAAACATTCCAACTTCTGAATCTGAAGAAGAAGATTTTTAAAGAAAAATTCCTCATTTCGAACAAAGTTACAATTCAAGCTCCCACAGTGAGCCCAAATATGGACCTAGGAACATGGCTTGAACAAACTTGAATCTCACCCCACTAAGGATGCTGCATACCAAATATCACAAGATTCTGCCTGCTGGATCTTGAGAAGAAGATTTTCAAAGAAATTTACCTGAAATGCACTAAGTTCAAATTTGGGCTCCTATACTGAGTCCAAATAAAAACCCAGGGGGCCGATTTGAACAAACTTGAATCAGATCCACCCCACAATGTTGCATACCAAATATCACAAGATTCTGCCTTCTGGATCTGGAGAAGATTTTTGAAGAAATTTGCCTGAAAGGCACTAAGTTCGAATTTGGGCTTCTATAGTGAGCCCAAATATGAATCCAGGTGGCCGATTTGAACAAACTGGAATCAGATCCACCCCACAATGATGCATACCAAATATCAAAAGATTCTGCCTGCAGGATCTGGAGAAGAAGATTTTTGAAGAAATTTGCCTGAAATGCACTAAGTTCGAATTCAAGCTTCTATAGTGAGCCCAAATATGAATCTAGGGAGCCGATTTGAACAAAATAGAATCAGATCCACCCCACAATGTTGCATACCAAATATCAAAAGATTCTGCCTGCTGGATCTGGAGAAGAAGATTTCTTTATAAATTTGCCTGAAATGCACTAAGTTCGAATTCGAGCTTCTATAGTGAGCCCAAATATGAATCTAGGGAGCCGATTTGAACAAAATAGAATCAGATCCACCCCACAATGTTGCATACCAAATATCAAAAGATTCTGCCTGCTGGATCTGGAGAAGAAGATTTTTTAAGAAATTTGCCTGAAATGCACTAAGTTCAAAATCGGGCTCCTATACTGAGCCCAAATATAAACCCAAGGGGCCGATTTGAACAAACTTGAATCAGATCCACCCCACAATGTTGCATACCAAATATCAAAAGATTCTGCCTGCTGGATCTGGAGAAGAAGATTTTCAAAGAAATTTGCCTGAAATTCAGTAAGTTCAAATTTGGGCTCCTATACTGAGCCCAAATATAAACCCAGGGTGCCGATTTGAACAAACTTGAATCAGATCCACCCCACAATGTTGCATACCAAATATCAAAAGATTCTGCCTGCTGGATCTGGAGAAGAAGATTTTTTAAGAAATTTGCCTGAAATGCACTAAGTTCAAAATCGGGCTCCTATACTGAGCCCAAATATGACCCCAGGGGGCCGATTTGAACAAACTTGAATCAGATCCACCCTACAATGTTGCATACCAAATATCAAAAGATTCTGCCTGCTGGATCTGAAGAAGAAGATTTTTTAATGTTTTTCCCATTGCCTACAGTGTTAAAAAGTGCTGAATCAGCACTTTTTCAAAGTCCCGAAACTGTACCCTATGATAAAACCGATGGCAATTTTTTTTTACCAATTCTTTCTGTTGGTCCTAAGGAAGCTTCACACCAAATAAAAATTTGCGGTGCAGTGCAGTTTTGGAGATATGGGCGTTTTAATTTTTTCTATTTTTAGCTCCTGCGGTTCCCATGGGGCTACAGGAAAAAAAAATCAGCATAAATTAGGTACTTATGACCCAATAAGCCCTCACATAAAATTTGGTTCGAATCAGCCTCTCAGTTTGGAAAATAGAAATTTTGGGTGGGATCAAAAATTTTGCCCCTCCCATAACGACGCCAAGCATAGCCCCACAAACTTCTCTTGAACAAATCTGAGTCTACACCTCAAAAGGAAGCTGCACACCAAATATCAGGTCTCTGCTACTGCTGGTTCATGAGAAGATTTTTTAAGATTTCAGCACACTTTTTGGGTGTGGCCCTACCCACGGGCGAGGCAACTTGATTTGAACAAAATCAAATTGCGATGGCATAACAAACTATTATCTCAAATATCAATTAAATTGGTTCAGCGGTTTGGGAGGAGAAGATGCAAACACCATGTTCACGGACGACGCCGGACGACGGACGGTGAGTGATCACTATAGCTCTCCTGACTGAAAGTCAGGTGAGCTAAAAACTTGTCATGAATCAGAATCTTTTGATATATGGTATACACTATCCTTAGGGGAGTCAGATTCAAGTTTGTTTTAATATTTCGGCTCCCAATTAGAGCATCAATTTCAACATAGTCTAATATGAGGAATAATCTTTAAAACTGTTCTCCAGAACCACTAGTCAGCATCTTTTAATATATAATATATAGAATCAGAATCAAGTTGGTTCAAAACAAACCCATAGGTTAATAATTGGGCTCTCTGTGGGTAGAATATGGGGAATAATCTTTAAAAATCTTCTTCAGATCCAACTGTTGGGATCTTTTGATGTTTGATACACAGCTTCCTTATGGGGGACCAGATTCAAGGTTGTTCAAATCAAGTTCCTCAATTAATTTTTGTTTTGTTTAACTGTCATTGTGGGGACTTGTTTTTTCTGTTGTTATATACCCATTGCAAAAGACACATATCATATGATTAGTCTGTCTGTCTGTCCATCTTGCAGTCCATCCATCCATCTGTCCGTCCATCCTGGTTTAGCAAAGGTACATTGTGGGGTTTACTATTTAGGGTCAGTGGTAGTTGTGGGGTTGGGTTAGTACAGTGGCCACTTGTGGGGTTATTTTTTGCACTGTGGGGTTAATTTTTTGACCTTGTGGAGTTAGGATTTAACATGGGAAAATCCCCACAAGTAAGAACGTGTAAGAATGTCCATCCATCTGTTCATCTGTATGTCTGTCCATCTGGCATATGGCATACACCGTCCTAAAGGGACTCAGAGTCAAGTTTGTGAAAATCAAGCCCCTGCATTAATATTTGGACTCCCTGATGGACCTCAAATTTTAACTTAGTCCAATATAATGAATAATCTTTAAAAATCTTCTTTTGCCAGAGCCACTAGTCAAAATCTTTTGATATATGGTACACAGCATCCTTACAGGGGTCAGATTCAAGTTTGTCCATAAACTTTTCTTGTCCGGAATTTTTCAGTCTTTCAACTGATCATCTCCAAACTTGGCATGAATAATAACCACAATAGGAACATGTGCACCTGCTCTTTGGAGGCTCATCCAATAACCCTTTCATAGTTATGGCCAGATGAACTTGGATTTTTCATTGCTCTCGGAAGAAAACGGGCATCTTTAGAGAAGCTGGGTGTTGATCTTGTTCTCATTGACAAACAATTACAAACACGTCAAACATTGTTTTCTTTGAGACGATCTGGAGAAAACAAAGGAAGTCCTTGCAAACTCTATTGTCTAGGTTCTCACAAAGCCGGAAAGGCAGACTCTCACATACCCTTGTTTGCAAGATGTGTTAAGTGGGACTGCCATGTAAAACCAGGACAATGATTATGCACCTACAAAAAGAAATTTTCATCTGCAAGCCATAAATACTATCAGCAATATTGCTAGCATGAAATGAAGGCTCCAAGTATAGATACAAGAACTTGTTCTTTTCTCATGATGTGTGGACATTCCAACATAAATGTGTGTCCCAAAAAGGGGCCACTACTTTGAAGGCGTGCAATTTTGACAGATATGAAACAGGGACATGGCCAGGCTAATTGAGGGGGGAGGGGGGGGGGGGGTGCTGGGGGTAAAGCAAAGTATTCTTCTGCTGTCAATTACAGCAGAAACTATTTTTACCATCACATTATTTCGGCTCGTGCTGAGTTTAGAGTGCATGTCACCAATAAGTAAAGGGCCAGGGTATTTGCTAGAAAACAAACTTTTCATGCAAATTGGAGCACCCTGAGTATTTTTTAAAGGCTTAATTACTCATAAAATGGAGAAATAATAATTATATATAAATTACTCAAGAAAATTTAGGGTTAGAGTACATGAACCAGTTTTAGGGATTTCAATCAATAATTTATGCAAGGTTGAAATTTCAAGGAATGTGGTTTTTTGGGTTGTTTTTTTTTTTTTGGGGGGGGGGGGGTGGATGGTTATGAGAGACAGGTACCCTCTCCCATCTAGCTGCTGATGTTCAAGAACTACAAGGCATCGAAAAATAAGCTGACGTGTATTGGGGCTGGTGTGTGTTGTTGAAGGGATGTCTGTTTTTTTCATATTTCTGTCGGGGATAGGTAATTGTCAAGGCTGCAGACCATCAGATGTCCCTGAATCAGATTGTGGGAATTCATCAGACCTAATGAAATTGTTACACAGCATGCTGTATCCTCACAAAATTGGTTTGGATGTAATGCAATTTCATCATAGAACATCAAGAATTAAGACACTAAACTAAAGTTAAATTACCAGTTGTAACAGAGACAGTTGGCAGCACAGTGGCTCAGTGGTAGACTGTTGGACTTCTATGCTAGTGGCCCTGAGTTCGATCCCTGTCTAGGACGACCCACATTGAGTCCTTGGGCAAGGCACTTTATCCCTGTTGCCTACATGGGGGCACGATGACGCCGTGTACTAAGGCGTACTGCACGTGGATGGTGTACATGTCTTCAACCGCTGTAACCCTGCTTGAGCGGAGCTTGAACAGAGTTAGAATGTTAAGGAGCGGACAGTTGCTCATCAATGCTCGGTGGTTCTCTCCGGGTACTCCGCCTTCCTTCACCCATAAAACTGTCACGGTCATGTTTAGCCATTGTGCATAAGTCAGTGACCTTAAACACCAATAAATAATTAAATAAATAACAGGGACAGTTGGCAGAGTATATTCCTCAATACTATATACAATTTACTGTGCTGTTCATTTAAAACAAACCACCTAAAACCATTATTTCTATGTCTTGGCAACTATCTGCCAGTTCAAATGCATGACTTAATATGAACCTCTTCTTCCTCAGCAAAGGCAAAGAGGAGTGACACAAAACAGAACATTCTTATGTAGCCAATCTTGTAGACTAGCATAACTTTTCTGTAACAAGTTACTAAATACACAAGGTGATATTAAAAACAAAGAATAGGCCTGGGCCAGGCACTGCTTAAGGAGGGAACTTTGGAAAAGGGAATTACACAAGCAAAGCATTCTCAACAAGACACCATTTTGACAAACTTATGTACAAGAGATAACCTAGTATTGTAATCTCCCATGGTGTCCCCAAGTGCATATATAACATTCTTTGCTGCAATAAATAAACAAACAAAATAATGAAATAAATAAATAAAAATTGTCAACATTTGAAGCTTAACTCCATACATCTGTACTTTGAATGTACTTCCATACATCCATACTTCTGTGCAAACATTTTGTATTATAACTCAAGTATCAGTTGTTGGATTCTGATGTCCTTTAGTATGGTGATAGATCTGTATTGGGGAATGGATATCTGCACAATGTGGCTTTGTCCACACATACCTATCAGAAATGTTGTGGCCCTTGTTAGACCAATATGGTGGAGAGGGTATCCACATATTGTGGATTTTGTCCATGCATACGTACCAGAGTAAAGCCCTTGTTACACTTTGAGAACTTTCCGTACGAATTATAATACTAATAAAAACACTCATTTGTTGCAAAGCTTTCAACCCCTGGCCTTCATCAATGCTATACTCAATAAAAAGTTTCACATAATAAATTTTACATAGTAATCACCACGCATGGTACTGATAACATACATGAAGACATTAATTGTAGAGTGATGGTGAAGAGATGTTATTACACCGGACTTAGACAACGCAAGCATAAAACATCATTATGTAGGTCCCACATTATTCATCCTAGAATGAAATCCCACCACAGATCTAGTCCAAATCCTCTGCATCCACATCTCCTCCCTTACCAGCCTCTTGTTCTTACCTCCTTTCACAAAATCCAATACTATAATGCTTAAATTCTGCTCACCACCATGCCCTCCCCATTAAAATGGTCATACAAAGGCTTATCTTCATGCAACCTGATATTCCTCAAATGTTCTTTCAATCTTTTGCCCACCATTTGCACCATCTTGCCAGCATACACAGCTGATTCACACTTCTGACCTACAACCCACTCCACCCTTAACATAACATTTATTCACTCTACCAACACTATAAACATCATTCCCTTCCATCCTACTACAAACAACACAATCACATCACATTTTTGGGGCGAGGAATTAATACATCTGACCATTTTACAGTGTACAAGAATATCGCATATATTTTTTATCCCTCCTATGTGCGACAAAGGGATTTTGCTGGAAAACTTGTTCATACTCATGGAGGACATGTGTGTGTTTACTTAAAATACAACCAATGTCTGGAAGGCCTGAGGAATAAGCTGAACCAGGAGGACCCTCTGTGACTTGCCTAACCCCCTCCCACCCTTACTTTTCAATAAAAGACTCCTGTTCCAATATATCTACCCTACTTAGTTGCCACTCTATGAATTTCCCACTATACCCTCTCTGCCTCAACTGAGCTTTAAGCGTTTTATGGTTCTTCCAGTAGTTCTAATCCCTCTCACATATGCACCACAATCTTATCCTGACTCTGTAAACTACTGAACTCTTCACATGTTGGGGGTGATCAGAACTATAATTTAAATATAGCATTTTATCCGTTGGCTTGACATACACTTCAGTGTAAAGATCACCATCCCACCCCACCCTGACAATCGTATCCAGGAATTCTGTTGATTCTTTACTGCACCTCATTTCAACCTTAATCTTCGGGTGGATATTATTGGCATGCATAACAAATTCATTCAAGCTATCCATCCCATCAGTCCGTATCCTGAACATATCATCCACAAATCGTTTGTAGAACAGTGGCTGTTTATGAAACTTCATTAGTTCTTTATCCCATTTTCTCATGTAGGCACATGCATAGTTTTTACCAAGGCTTGAACCTATGGTGACACCATCCGTTTGAATACAATTCTTTTTACCAAAACAAAAGTTATTATTGTCCAGGACTGTTTTTATAATTTCCAAAACATAATCAGTTTTTATTAGCGGGTGTTGTCTTGAATCCAGCACTTCTCTGCATTCTTCTTCGCCTTCTTTGCTTGGAACAGATGGATAAACCATGTCCACATCCATGCAGAATAGAATAGAATTCTCTGGCACCTTCCCTCAGTGGTGTAAAAATACAGCAAAAGTCACGCCCCCTGCAGGACTAGTAGACTTTAAAATGAATTTGCCCACCCTTATTTTCTACTCGACCCACTTTTTGTCACTCACTCGCGGTTTCAACTTTCCCTGCGGAGCATCAAAATGACCACTGGGCAGGGAAAGTTGAAATGGCGAGTTGCTAAAAATAAAATTGTGCTAATGTCGGGCTTTAACTTCGAGTCCGAGCTCCCATACATGCTGATGAGTGATACATCAATTTGGCCTACCTTCACTCTGAGACTCTCTTCAATCGTTGGCATTCAAAATGAAGTGTGCCGTTGTCCTATGAATCGATCTCACCTTAGTCCTTGCGGCTAATTTGAAGGCTGTCATTTTTTAAATCACAGGTTTATTATCTCCGAAGTCTCAGACACACAGTTAGCGAGTTGGAATTTTTCAAAGTGAAACTTTACGGATCACATGCTAAATCAGTTGTTTCCATTGACGTCATTTCAGAGAAATGCCATCAACGGGAACAAATGTCGCTGACAATCCGAAGATTGGGATGTTTGGTCTTTTAAATTTCAACATATTTAATTATTTGGGCTAGTTCCATGCCAGCTGGATATTGAAAATCTCATTGCTTGTATGCCACTGATGCAAAATAGCTGTTGTTTTTTGTTTTGTGGTTGAATTTCTAATAAAAAAAAACAAATATTTTATGTATTCAACTTGTTGTTGTGTTCGCCCCTCACTGAATTTAGACAAAAAGACCAAATGGTCCTCACATGGACCGGCTTTGGGAAAAAAAAGATGGGTTCAGTCTAGGGGCCAATTCAGAAATTTGGGAGACAAATGGTAGAAATCAGAAATAAAATTTAAAGTATATTTCTTTCATCTGAAAAAAAAGAATAAATTAAGCCACAGTTAAGTGACTGCACAGGGCACGTTTTAAGGCTAGAACCCCAAACAAGCAATCTGCCAGAGAGACTGCAATACTGGCATCTTAAACTTTGCTCGAGGTGAAAAGGTTTGTTCTGTTGTTGTGACTTGTCAGCTTAAGGACACTGCAATGGTGACCAGCTTGACCTTAAAAGCTTTAATGAAAACTCAATAAAAAATTGAAAAGGTTCATGATATCAAAGTCTGAGATCACTTATATTATTTAAAATCAGCCACGGAACGAAGCAAATTAAATTTGGCGAGATATGGGGCATCAAGTATGGCGAAAGCCCTGTCAGCAATTTCGAAAATAGCTGAGTTCTTTGATAGCTAATTTGATTACCTCCCTTACTAGACTAGAATTACCTTTCTACATTAAAGACATTTTTTATGCTTCTGGTGAGTTCATTCGCACAGTCGTTACATCCCAATACCGGTTCAGAGTTGGTTGAGTGGCGGATGATTTGCACCCATATCGGTCATAGTTTCAACAAAGACGGATATATGTTTTATGTATATTATCATACAAGGCTCCCAAAAGCTCTTTATTTAGGCATGTCGTGCTCATTAAATAATCCCAGAAGTTTTGACACAACGAAACTCACTCGTCCAGTCGGACGAGTACAACAGAGAAATCACTCGCACGATCGAAATTTCCACTTGCCAATGCGAGCGGGCAAGTGTATTTTTACACCCCTGATCATTGCATGTACATGGTACAAATTTTGACATTTACGGCCACTGTGAAAATGAATACTTGATATTACTATTGTTTGATGTCTTTGATGTTCAAAAACGCTTTGAAATTAATTACTCTCCAGGTGCTGCGACAGAACGGTGAAACGGACATGCATTTTTTTTCAATGAAATATGTGTACGGAAAACAGAAGTTTAGAAATGGCAATTCTACAAGCTAGGAACTAAATGTATTCTCGGGGACGGGCAAATCAATGCAAATTTTAAAGATTCTGTTATGTCAGGAAGGTGACCTGGTGGGGGAATGCGGCCGTTTGACGGCCGCTGTGCCGGTATAGCGGAAACCCTGCATATTGCACCAAGTTAAAATTCGGGCTCCAATACAGATCCTAAATGTTACTCAAGAGCACTGATTTGAACAAACTTGAATCTGACCTCCATAAGGATGTGGCATACCAAATATAAAATGATTCTGACCAGTGGATCTGAAAAAGATTTGTAAAGATTATTTCTCATACTGGACCAAGTTAGAATTTGGGCTCCAATAGGAGGCCCAAATATTAACACAGTGACTTAATTTTTACAAAAATTCAGGCTCCCACAGAAAGCCCAAATATTAACCAAGGTACTTGATTTGAGCAAACTTGAATCTGACCTCAATAACATTGTCTTATACCAAATATTAGTCTGAACCTCAAAATGGCCTCCAAAGCTTTTTCTCGTTGGAATGTGTAAGAGTAACATCTCCTGACCACGAAAAAGTATGGCGTTGTCTAATTTCAATGACAAGCTACCCAGTAAAGCCAACAACATCCCACTTGAAAACTCTGATATTTTGACAAAGTTGAGCTAAAGATCATAAGTGTTTTGATCTATATCCATATCCTTTATTCCTGTGCATATACTTTTCTGCCAAACTTTCACTGAGCTTTCAGCATCACAACAATCTGGATCCTGTGTAATACATAGAGCCGATCCAGCTCTTGATCTATCTGCTAAAATCTTGTCCATTCCTAGCGAGGAAAAGACTAAAAGGTTGTTGCCATACTTCTCAGCAAGTTTAACAACAAAAACTTGACAGGAAATGCAAGTACCCTCACACTCACCATACAATTTGAACAAGTCGACTGAATTCCAAACAAAGGATTGGTCATCTCTCATGAAAACAACTATCGATTCCAAAGCTTTGGCATCAGGATTTGAATCTATTGAGGTAGTGTCAATGAACTGCTTTGCCTCAGATCTTGGATTATTTATATTTATTTATTGGTGTTTAAGGTCACATACTTATGCACAATGGCTAATCGTGACCAAGACAGTTTTACAGGTGGAGGAAGCCGGAGTACCTGGAGAGAACCACCAAGCATCAACGAGCAACTGTCAGTTCCTCAACATTCTAACTCTGTTCAAGCTCCGCTCAAGCAGGGTTACAGCGGTTGAAGACATGTGCACCATCGACTTGCAGTACGCCTTTGTACACAGCATCATCGTGCCCCCATGCAGGCAACCGGGATAAAGTGCCTTGCCCAAGGACACAATGCGGGTCATCCGGGGTGGGGATCGAACTCGGGACCTCTAGCATAGAAGTCCAATAGTCTACCACTGAGCCACCATGCTCCTAGATCTTGGATTCATAAATGTAGCTCTACAGAGTGAAAATCTAAATTTTATAGTAAATTTCCTTTCTTATTATACCTACCACAATTGTTTACTACAGGCTTGCACTACAGTGGAAGTCCCTAACTCGGATAAAATACTCTCTATTTTTGTCTTTCCCAAGCAAGTTGGGAAAGAAAAGTGGTGCAAAAGCACCAATAAAAATAAGCCAAAACTGGGTCGAGTGCAACCAGCGCAGACCCAGTACGGGACGCTCTCTCCCAAGTACAACTCCACGACTTCCGTTGCCAGTGCGCATATACCGTCTCTAAAGACTCATTCTTTTTGAATCCGTAAACGTTAGAGTTATGTGATCAGCGGGGAGGAAAGATTCTTTACCCGTAAAGAAGACGGGAGGGCCTCCATGTAAACAATTGTGGTAGGTATAATAAGAAAGGAAATTTACTATAAAATTTAGATTTCTTATCAACCTACTCACAATTGTTTACTACAGGCTGAATAGACAAAAGGCTGGAGGGAATCGCATAACCAACCCCCACATAACCCCAGTGCACTGGAACCGTGAAGTAGAAGGAAGAGGTCCCGAGGCTTATCAACCATAATGTCGCAATCATTGGTAAAGGACAATGAAAAGAGACATATGAGCCTGTGTGACACACAGACAGAAAAAGGGCAGTAACAGCACAAGGCTGAAACTGACCTTCAAGAAGCCTAATGGCTATGGCACACAACAGCCTGAGCAGAAGAAAGAGGACCCAGGGCAAAAAGGTCCTCCGACTGCTCCTGCAACTGGCGCAAATAAAAGGTGGAGAAAGTAGAAGCATTTCTCCAGTAGGCTGCCTGCATAACATCCGACAACTTGACGGAGTTAGAATAAGCCCAAGAGGTAGACAGTGCCCGCACCTCGTGGGCAGAAATACGATTGGTAATACAATCGCCAGCTGCTAAACGACTATAAGCCGTACGAATAGCAAGACAAATCCATCGAGAAATGGATTGAGGAGAGATCTTCTGTCGACCCGGAATGAGAGACAGAAAAAAACGTTTTCTGCCTTTCCGTATGAAGCGTGTCCGATCAAAATAAATGCGAATAGCACGGACCGGACAGAGCAAAGGGCGAGTACCCTCAACAGAGGGAAGAGCCCTGATACAGATAGGAGGAGGAGTAGTATCTGGTAACTGATTCTTAGCCAAAAAGGAGCAATCAGTGGTAAAAGTAACACTGTTGGGAGAGCTCCTAAAAAAGGCCGGGTCAACCGAGAGGGCGTGAAGCTCACTAACCCGTCTGGCCGAAGCAAATGCCATCAGAAAAGCCGTCTTATATGTGAGAAAATGCATATCCACCTGGGATAAAGGTTCAAATGGCGCCCCCCCCCCCCCCCCCCCGCCACCCCCCCAAGCAAAGCAGCACCCACGAAAGATTCCATCGTGAAGTAAGCTGCAAAGTCCGAGGCCTTTTCAAAGAAAAGTGCCGAACAAGCTTGGAGAGGTAAGGATTAGTGCCGATACGACGCTTCCCCACATAAGAAAAAGTCTCTGAAAGCATAGACCTGTAACCCTTGATGGTAACAGGCTGGAGACCCCGAGAATCAAACAGATATACCAGAAACTCCGCAATCTGTGAAATCGAAGGATTGGCATAATCAACAGAGTGATCAGCAAACCATCGACAGAAGACCTTCCATTTAGCTGCATAAGCTAAACCAGTGGAGTGCCTCCTTGAAGAAGAAATGCACTCCACTGCTCGTCTCGAAAAACCTCTACGGAGGAGACAGGACCTGACAAAAGATATGCGTGAAGGCACAACGAAGTCGGGTCGACGTGAAACCTCCTCGGGCGACCTTGACAAAGAAGGTCGCGACGTAGCGGGAGACGTGCCGGAACCGCCACCATCAGCGAGCGGAGCTGATTGATCCACACCCGCTGAGGCGACAGGGGAGTGATCAGAATGATTCGACAACTGCAGGTTCGAATTTTGGCGAGAACCTGAGGAAGAATCGGAACCGGCGGGAAGGCGTAGCCGACTAGACCGTTCCAATCGAGTGACAGAGCGTCCACGGCAAAAGCCAGAGGATCTGGACACGGGGACACGAAAGTGTCCACCTGATGGTTCCAACGAGTCGCAAAGAGGTCGATGTGGGGACGTCCCCAGAGATCGCAAAGCGACTGGAACACTGCCCTGTGAAGCATCCACTCGGTGGAAATAACCCTGCCCTGTCGGGACAGGGAGTCGGCTAGGACATTCAGACAACCGGGAATGTGACGAACAACCACTCCGGCGTGAACATCCTGAGCGAGCAGTAGAAGATCCCGAGCTAACTCGTACATCGGAACTGAGTGCGTGCCGCCCTGGTTCCGAATGTAAGCAACCACTGTCGAATTGTCGGATAGTAGAAGGACCTGGCGATTCGACAGGTGAGGGATACACTGCCTGAAACTCAGAAGAAGAGCAAGAAGCTCCTTCTGGTTGATGTGTAGAGCTGCTTGATCCTGGTCCCACATCCCGTGTAGGGAAAGACCGAGAGGATCCAACGTCGCACCCCATCCGAGATCGCTGGCATCTGCCGTCAGAACGCGATCGGACGTGGGTAAGTTCAGTGGAACACCCTGCGTAATCCACTGAACATCTGTCCAGGGAAGAAGGTGAGGATACAGAGAGTCCGGAAACGGAAGCACCTGATCCAGAGAATCTACATTCGGCCTCCAACGACTGAGCAGAAAGTGTTGGAGAGGTCTGACACGCAGCCGACCTAGAGGAATGAGATCCGTCACCGAACCGCAGAGACCGATCAGCCGGAGAAAACTCCGAGCGGTCGCGGACCTGGACTGGGACAGAGTCAGAGCAAAAGCTGAGAGAATCACAGCCTTGGCCTGGGGAACAGCCACCAAATTGAATTTGGTTTGGAAAGACATCCCCAGATGACAAAACGACTGAGAAGGGACCAGGTCCGACTTCTCCTCGTTGACTCTGAATCCTAGCGACGTGAGCAAGCTCAACAGAGTGGCGACATCCGATTCCAGTAAGGCAGCATTGGAATGCCTCTGGAGGATATCGTCCAGATATGCCGAAGTAGTCAACCTGGACTGTGTGCGATGGAATGCTATCACATGCGACATCAGTCTGGTGAACGCCCAAGGAGCCAGGTTGAGGCCGAAAGGCATGGCCTTGAACTGGTAAACTCGCCCCAGAAAAGCGAACCTGAGATACTTCCGTGACGCCCGATGCATCGGAACGTGGAAGTAATCGTCTCGCAGGTCTATGCTGGCTGCGAAATCTCCCTGGTGAATTGATTGGCGGACCGACCTGAAAGTCTCCATGCTGAACTTGGGAGCAATGATAGACTGGTTCAGGATACTCAGATCGATAACCGGTCGGAGTCGGCCGTCCTTCTTCGGCACCAAGAACAGGCGGGAATAGAAACCCACTGACTGAACGTTCTTGACGAACTCGATCGCCCCCTTTGCCAGGAGATTGGCAATCTCCGTGGACAAAAGTTCCCGACGTAAAACGTCTGAAGGAACTGTGGTTGGAAGAGGCACCCTTGACAGGGTGGGGTGCCGTCGGAAGGATATGCGCAGCCCGGACCGAACAACATCTAACACCCATGGATCAGATGTGATGGTGGTCCAATGGTCTGTGAACTCTATCCTTCCTCCAACCTGGGACGAGTCGAGGTGAGGACCTTCATTTCGAGCCCCGACGAGGCCCGCAAGAGGAGAAACCACCTCCTCTGCTAAATGAAGAATCCTGAGACTTCCCTCGATTCTGCCGACCCTTACCTTTACCCCGTGAGTAAGAAGTAGAGGTGGCGGCAGAAGGACCAGCCTTTTGCTTCACAGAGGAAGCAGAAGGGTACTTGTTAGGCTTGGAACGGCCCTTGCCTCCCCGAGAAGGCTGATCAAGCTGACGAAACAGCAGCTGATCTTTGGAATGACGTAGGACGTCATCCCGGACCGTTGACACGGAACCATGGAAAAGTTGCGGACCTGCCAAAGAAGCAGATCGAAGAGTAGCACGCTGCTCCTCGGAAAGGGATAGTCCTGTGTCCAGCACAGCTTCCCTTCGAACTAATTCCAAATTATCCGTGTTACAGGCATGCGTGTGAGTAAGGTGCATAAGCGCCATGGACAGCACACGCAAAGGAGCCTGTACCTTGTCAAACTTATCTGGAGGCAGATAAGCAGCCAAAGCTGAGACGACGTGATCTGAGAGAGAAAGCATGCCAAGCATCTCTCTAGATAAGCCCAATGTGGACTCCAGAGTCGTCATTGGAATGACGGCAGACTTGGGCTTGGAAAGCCCGAGGGAAGTGGAGTCCTGATCCAGAACCGTCAAAGCCTGGCAGACTGACGGATTGGCGGAATCGTAGGAACGATAACGCACAGGAGGTAAAAAGGTGTCAACCCTGGTGAAGAACGAAGTCTTCAAAGCCTTGGAATTCAGCTTGGCATCCAATGCTGAAAAAGCTTCCACCACCTGTACCGACTGGCACAGTCGAAGGCGCCCAGAAGCAGGTTGCTCCATAGGCTGTTGGCGTGCGACCGATGATTGCGGCCAGGCTGACACTGCCGGCTGGTTAGCAGGTTTGAGCTCAGGCAGAAACCCAAACACAAAGTCAAGAGCTGCCCCCAAGTCCGAAGACTGCTGGCCCTCGACCTCAAGCATGTCGGACTCCTCCCCAGAGTCGGAAGACACATAGCCCATCGTGGGCAAACCAGCCGACGCCTCCCATGGTGTCGGGACACCAGAGGAATCGGAAACCGGCCTGTTTCCAATCCCGGGAGGCGGCACCATAGGAGGCGCCTGGAAACCACCCATAGCCTCGCTGGAAGCAACAGGAAGGCTCTTAGAAAGAACCTGAGTGAGTAAGGAGAGGGCCTCCCTAAGCTCACTGCCTGTACCGACCGGTTCGACAGGGGAGCGAACCGGCAAAGTGGCTTCACCTCTGACCCTCTTAACCAGTGAAGGGTCACGATCCTCCAAAACACCCGACGCAGGACGACGGGCGGCAGCCGAAACATCTGAAGGCAGACGTGTATAGGGGTACGATGCACCCCGAGGATCAATATTGCGAGAACTCATGAGAGTCACCGCGGACCTCTGCGGGGCAGAAGGTCCAGGCTGCACAAAAGGCGTTGGTCCCCCAAAATTGGTCGTGTGACCAGAGTGAGTAGACGGAAACGCCACGGAGTTCATAGTGTTTCCACTACGAACATCCGAATCCAAAGACACAACTGTGGTGCTCGACGGCGAAGAGACCACAGCAATGGGCTCGGCCTGCAGCCCCTTCCGACTTCGCCGAGTTGAAGTCAGGGAAGGCTGAGGCCGATATCCCACGTCTACAGTATCGGACAGTCCTGCAGTCCCCTACAGTGAAAAGCCGAGGCCGGCTGAAACAGACAACGAAGCAGACGGGCCAGCAGCAGTAGTAGATACGTCGAGAGTCGTTGAGGCTGGTGAAATAGTGGAGAGAGCACACCGGCTCGGCTCCGAAGGAGGAGTCACAACCCTAGTGACAGCCTCAGATGTCGACTGGAGGGGGACCGTAGTCCCGGAACCAGGCATCTCTACACCAGAACACTCAACGGCTCCCGCAGTATCCACCACAGGAAAAGACTGCACATCCCCCACGGAGGAGGAATAACTCTCACCAGACAAAGTCGGCTCGGGAGGCCCCGAACGACCACGTTCTCCTTTCCCGCGGGAGCGGGAGGCACGGCCACGAGAACGAACGACACGGTTTACTGAAGCCCAGAAGGTGGAAGACCATGTTCCACAGACACCACACGGCCGCTCGGCCGAACACCCATTACAGGAGGAACAAGACGAATGTACATCGTCCACATGCTTTGGCAGCAGACATTGCCCACAAGGAATTGTCCTGGGCATGATAGAGGTGAGAGGAGCAGAGAAGGTGAGATCAGAAAACAGAACACCCCCAAAGAAGAGAGAAAGGTGACAGAAACAAAGACCCCAGACGGTCGACCGGGAACCACATAACAGGAAGACTACTCTCAAAAGAAAGAAGAAACACTGTAGGAGTGGTACCCCGCTGACACCTAACTCTAACACAATTAGAAAATTTTGCAAAAAAAGCATTAACAATAATTGTGAAAAAATCTAAGTCCGAACCGCATGGCATGCGAAATTCGCGCGCGACTCGAGAGAGAGCAAATAAATATACATTATGGACATATAATAGAAAAGAGAATATAAAACACTGTTCCTGAGAATACAAAGGATACACTGTGGTATAATGAATCAGGAATCATCAAACATCGAGCTGGTGGAACACTGATAAGCGTGCAAAAACATCTCGACACGAAGCAGATTTTAAAAAGAATGAGTCTTTAGAGACGGTATATGCGCACTGGCAACGGAAGTCGTGGAGTTGTACTTGGGAGAGAGCGTCCCGTACTGGGTCTGCGCCGGTTGCACTCGACCCAGTTTTGGCTTATTTTTATTGGTGCTTTTGCACCACTTTTCTTTCCCAACTTGCTTGGGAAAGATAAAAATAGAGAGTATTTTATCCGAGTTAGGGACTTCCACTGTAGTGCAAGCCTGTAGTAAACAATTGTGAGTAGGTTGATAAGAAACGGGTGTCTGCAGCATGCAAATCACTCATAGAACCTAGAACCCTTAACATATCCTCTTTACCCCATTTATCTTTTTGCTGCTCACAAACCCAGAGTATCTCATCCTTTTGCGATGAACTACTGCTGGTTCCAGGATTCACTACTTGACGAAAAATATAAGCCTCTATCCACCTTGCCAGGTTTTTAGGGTCTTTTGTCACATCATAATTGCAACCACAAAATAGACAGTGACATTTGAAATCAATCACAATTTGTGCCTGACACTGCCTAGATCTTTTCTCAGGTGGTGCACCCACCTTGGTAGGAATATCTCTGCTTGATGTAGCTTGTCTGACACTTTTCGGGTGAACATATTTCTCTACACAATATTTGTGGCCTCTCAAGACTATAATGGCATCCAAATCTAGCTGTGATTGTAAATCATTATACAGTTTACTGCATTTGATTATGTTCTCGATTCGCTTTGCTGCCACGTTTATCAGATTGTAACTTACCCTAACAACTTCACATCCATATTTCGGTTAGAAAAAGCAATGATTGGACATGGAAGATTCTGCACATGAACCGACAGAAAAATTCAACTAATGCTGGACTAAAGAAAAATGAAATGACAAAAGAATAAGGCAAGCTTTGTTGTCAAACTCACATCGATCTGCAAAGAAGTTATGATCACTTATATATAGCGGCATCTCAACTGAAGGAAAGAGACAAGATAAAGAGCGCTGGTGTTTTATCAATGCAGTATGATGTTGCTGATTCAAAGGAGTGCCTTAAGGTTTCAATTTGACACTTTTTCGTAATCGCTCTTTATTAATTTATAAATGCTGTTCATAAAACGCTTGTTTTCAAAACAAAATAGCAGTTTTAGGCAAACATGCACTTATTTATGCATTGAAAAATGTAATTTGTGTCTATATGAGAAAAACTTTTAGAATTTTTATAGTAAATGCTGATTATATATATTATATTATATGAGAATTTCCACATCCAGGCTAACTATGCGAATTGAAACTGGCTACCCCTTTTCTGCGACGAATAGCTCAAATTTCTCAAAGCTGTCAGATGTCCAGTAAACGTTTTCTGAATCAAGAGACGTCCCTCTATCAAAAACCACTGAGAAAACCAGAGGCTCAAGTGAGCCTAAAATGCTCCCCTAGCTCAAGTTGTCAAAAGAGATGAGTGTATCAGTAAGTGATGGACAGCAAGAGCAATTTTTTGATCTGTCATGACACAACCAAAGGCAATTTTTTCGGCCATTCGTTTCTGCTGGACCTAGGAAAGCTTCTCAGGATAAAACAAAGCTCTGTTCTGTGAAGTCTCAAAAAAGTGTCTGTATGAAATTTTGCTGGTTTTTAACTTCTGAGGTTCTCTCTACCCCACCCCCAAACATTTTTGGGGCATATATCAAGTACTTATGAGCCAGTTGTACTACATGACAAAGGTGGTTCAAATCAGTCCACTGGTTCTGAGAATAAAAATTTTGAGTGAAGCCCAAAGTGGGCATCCTCCCACAGGGAGCCCAAATTTTGATCTACTGAGTTCATTTGAAATGAAAGTGTCAATGACACTGCACGGATGACGGACGGTGAGTGATTACTATAGCTCATCTGACTTTAAGTCAGTGAGCTAAAAAGGGCCGTAAGTCATGTAAAAAAAATTGGACGGAACCAATATTCTTAACTTGTCCTGTATTACTAGCTGTATTACACATACCAACTTTGGTTGAGATCAAATAATCCAAACTTAAGGCATCGGTCAAATGGGAGTATAAAAACTACCTGTAGAGTGTGGTAGAAGAATTAGCTCTGAGGCATGGAGCCACGTACGTCTCTCATGGTTAATCGATCTGAACCAAAATGTGAAATTCATCTGGACATTCATTCAGAAATCCATCTGGACATCACAACACCAAGTCACTTAACCAAGCTGCAACAAAATCACCTCATAAATACGGCCTGTAGGCTGTGTGGAGGGTTTTAAGAGCAAGGGCTCATGAGTCCCTTACCATTGAAAAATATGACCAATGTAGACCAAAATATACATAGGATGTTCTCATCTAGTCATCAGACCAAGTCATACTACCAAGTTACTATGAAATTGTTTCATAAATATGAATGCAGACTGCGGTAAATATAGACTTTAGTATTTGAACCCGCACAGCTGTCACAGTTTACAGATCATGACCAAACTCGGATGTTCAAAAATAAAGGATGTTCCATGTTTATGGAATGATTATTAAATTAGACAAGAATTGTCACAATCGATAAAACATTAAGTCCATTAAGTACATTATAGTTTACACATTCAATAAAAATAATAAAAGGTGTAGACTGTGATAAAAGAATTTAGACTAAACTTGTGCAGTCCTCATGGTTGACTGATCTCAACCAAAACAGGCCTACAGTATGAAATAACTAGATATCATACCGAGTCATCCTACCAAGTTACAATGAAATCCCTTCTTAAATACAATCTGTAGACAGTGCTAAACAAATCTAGGTCACGTACCCGTGCGGCCATCACAGATGACTGATAACAACCATAACAAGACGTTCTCATCTAGACATTACACTGAGTCATCCTACCAATTTACTATGAAATTCCTTCATAAATGCAACCTGTAGACTGTGCGAAAGAAATATAGGACACAAGCCCCTGCATCCATCACGGTTGACCAAACCCAACCAAAATAGTACGTTCTCATCTGGACATTATACATAGTCATCCTACCAAGTTACAATGAAATCCCTTCATAAATACGACCTGTAGACTGCGCTAAAGGTTTTCGGATTTCCAATCCGTGCAGCCGTCATGGTTGACCGATCGCTATCCAAAATGGGATGTTCTCATCAAGACATGACCTCAAACCTGCACATGAAATTTATTTATGATCGGACAAGAACTACAGGATGTGCCTGTGTTAAAGAATGTGAACTGACTAAAGTAAGTTCCATACCAGAAATTTAAGCATTATTGCAAGTGGCTTATGAGAAGATTTTTAAAGCATTTTAGGTTTATGGGGCATCAACCCCACTGCCATTCCAAGGGGCATAGTAACTTTTGGGGAAAAAAATCAGAAGAGTCAACTCCACCAAGGTGCTTTATACCAAATTAGTTTAGACTTGGCCCAAAGGTTCTGAAGTCGAATACTTAGTTCATGGAACACAAGAAAGATAATGACTCGGCATTTTCCCACTGCCAACAATGTGAAAATGGGCATCCCCATAGGGCACCCCCATGACCAAATCAAGAGCAATTTTTGGTCTGCTCCTAAGGAAGCTTCATATGAAAAAACAATATTCTGATCCATGCAGTTTTTGAAATATGGGCGTTTGATTTTTTTCTATTTTTAGCAGCTGGGGTTCCCATGGGGATGTGAAAAAAAAATTGGGGGCATAAATCAAGTAGTTATGATCCAATTATACTACATGCCAAATCTGGATCAAATCAGCCCATCGGTTCTTGATATACAAATTTGGGGTGGAGCCCAAAATGGGCATGCTTCCAAAGAGAGCCCAAATATTAACCTACCAGATTGACTTGAACAAACTTTAATCTTCACCACCAAAGGAAGTTCCATCTAAATATCCAAGCATTCTCTGTGGTGGTTCAAGAGAAGAAGATTTTTTAAAGATTTTTGGGCATTAACCCCAGCACGAAGATGGCAGCAGCTTCATTTGAACAAAGTAGAAAGGCAGGGTTTCTGCTAGGGGAAAGGGAATGCGTCCGTTAGCGTGGCGACCGATGATTGTCGGTACCACGGGCCGACCATGGTTCGGCCCGTGGTAGGAAAATTTTGAATTCCGGAATTCCAAAACCCCCATTTCCTTGCATCTGAGAGGATATTTTGCAACTTTTCACGGAGATATTTCTGTCTGATTTTACATATTGACAGCCAGTAATTTCCGATGAATAAGGCGTAAATAAGAGAAAATGGTTGCTCAACCGAAAAATAATTCGTAGTATATGTGACTTTCTATTCGCCCAGGGCGTTTCGTCCCAATAAAACCGTCAAGTCTTGGCATTTTCATTGGGACTAAATGTGAAGGGCAAACAGAAAGTGTGAGTAGGAAGGGTAGATTCGCCCATAATAGGGGTGTAAAAATACAGCAAAAGTCACTCGCCCTGCATGACTAGTAGACTTTAAAATGCACTCGCCCACCCTTATTTTCTACTCGACCAACTTTTTGTCACTCATTTGCAGTTCAAATTTCCCTGCCGAGCATCAAAATGACTACTGGGCAGGGAAAGTTGAAATGGCGAGTTACTAAAAATAAAATTGTGCGAATGTCGGGCTTTAACTCTGAGTCCGAGCTCCCATACATACTGATGAGTGATACATCAATTTGGCCTACCTTCACTCTGAGACTCTCTTCAATCATTGGCATTCAAAATGAAGTGTGCCGTTGTCCTATGAATTGA